>OX336369.1:55328723-55781223 GCA_946902895.1 Fragum fragum | reverse complement strand
GAGCTTTGAAATATGATGTGATTTTTAGCCTTTTTGTCAATTATTCAAGCTGTAGCTGCGACAAGTATGGCACAAAAAAAAAGATTGATCTTTTGTTTCATTTCTTAGAAAAATCGTTTCACAAAATAACATTTATAACCTAAGTAGAGCTGCAATGTCGGAGTTTAATTGGCGTGGCAAGCGGTCCGTCGATCGTTCGATCCCCCGTCGCGCCAAATATCCTTTCGAACATTTGTCTCCCGCCAAGTGGTGGATAACCGTAAATCTAAGTGAAATGAACAGTTGGAGGTAGATCTGATGTCATAAATACCAGGAATCCGCGGTAATGTGCTCCAGCCGCGATATGATTGAAATACTGCTAAAAGTCACGTTAAACCCAATTCAAACAAACAAATCTTTTTAGTTATAGAAAAATTTCGGAAATAGTCCGCAACCTTACATGAATCAGTTTATTCGCTTTATTCGTGACGTGTCACTAACAGTACAAATCTTAATTGTTTCCAAACAAGAGGACCCTGGTGGTCCTGTATCACTCAACGATCATGATAGCTCTGAACTTTACAGTTTGCATTTTGCAACATTTTGGTAGAATAACGTAAAAAAATAAAGGAACGAAGAAAATGTTTTGTGTTTTGATTGGTGTCTGAACTTATAAGATGTATGAATACGCGAAGCGAATATTAGGGTTTTATCTCAATTTAATTTCTAGTTTATAATATTCACACCTCAATGTAGTTATAGTTAAATGCCAGCAAGCAAAACAAATCAAATGTTTTACGATTCTAAAGTTAAATTTTACGGACCTACTTTGTGCACAAGCATACAAAATGGTTATATGCTCAAAATCTTGCAAACCGTTCATGGCTAGGGATTTTTTTTTCAAAAGTTTAAACATTTCCTCCATGAAATGATTATGTTCTCAAATTTTGAAAATTTTTCGCCATTCGATTTGGAAAGTTTTAAAATATTTCCTTCTTTATCTCTACTTGAAATCTAGGAATAAACATCATAGTGCTTAAGTGAATATCAGAGTAATCATTTTTATGTATTTTGGAAGAGTGCAATGAGATGATTCAGAGGGCAAAATGATTTTTTTTTAAAGATTTCCTTCTTTATCTCCATGTAAAATCCCCCATCCGACAACATAGGATTTATGTTGATCTAAGAACCATAATCTGAATTAGCTCGGTGGAAAATAATAAGAAAAATGTGCAAGCTAATATTTCAATTTTGTTTCGTCTATCAAAAACGGGCGTTCTGATAGGCCGAAAAAGTTATGAGCACGCAGCTATTTTGTGTGCTTCCGTACAAAAAAAGTCTCGTATAAAATAGGTTTCAGCTCGATGCCATTATATTACAAGAAATTAATAGAATATTTTGTTGTTTTCACGCAAGTATGAACCGAAAAACCTTATCATACTTATGTATGGATCCGCTTACCGTATTCATACACTACAGTGTGATTAGGTTTTTCGGTTCATGAAAAAAAATATATTCTCTTCATCTCTTAACTGTCCTCGTGCTTTTGAAGAATATTTTTTTCTTAACTCGGTGTAAAATCTAGAACCAAAGATAATGCTTCGACCGAAGTTTTATTATTATAATAATTTTGGCAGAGTAACATAAGGTTGTTTTACAAAAAAAATCGAAACCTCCTCGCACTTTTGTATAGGTGGTGGAGATTTTTTTAAATTCTTACCTCTATTTTAAATCCAGGAACTAACGGCACAGGCTTAATTTCGATCCAAATGTTATAACCAGAAATAGTTTTAACGTATCATAAGGCGATTACCTATGCAAACTTTGAAAGCTCTGTGCCAAATGATTTGAAGAAAAGGTCAATTTTATTAGTTGTCATAGCGACAGTACGTCTTCATTAATTTGAATTCTTTGAAGTAATTTGATCTAAGTATAATTCTGTTGGAGTTGCGGATAGGCTGACAGACGAGAAAGATACAATAGATCAACCTGGGACCTTCGTGCTCGGGTGAGCTAAAAAATTCGTTCAATTTACATGTAGCAGCACGAGAGATGTTAGTATTACATATACCTGTGCGCAAAACCCTATTCCCAAATTTGGAGACAGAACTCGAAATGTGCAATCGTGTTTACTTCATAAACCCAGAGATCTTGATGAGGCCTCTAGAGTGCAAATTCCCGGAATTTTGAAGCAAGATCTCTTATTCTAGCTGAATCTCGATTTATATTTCTGTGACTCGCCATGTTAAAAGTGGGAATTTCGATTGTGCTAAAAGTGTCGATCTTTATCAGACATCGCTCAATGCACCGGCCGATCAGTTAACAGTATGCACTTTTTTGTAGATAATCTAAATCCAAAATGGTCACTCTATCTTAACCCTTTCCTGTTTTTTCAAAATTTTTGACTTTTCCAAATTCAAAGATGTTTCAGACGATAATTGAAGTGAATGTAATTTGAAAAGTAACCAACCTATAGGGTAGAAAATATTGTGGGAGAAGAAGAAAATTGCTTGTTATAAGCAATTACTTCTTTTACTACAATGTTTTCTCGAGTATAAAATCACAGGGACGTAAAACCAGGGATTGTACAGAAAAGGATCAAATAGGGTTTGCTTCCCTCATATTAACACAAATAACATAATTAGATAAGTAGGAGTGACGTCATTTTAAATCCGTTGATTCTAAACGAAGCCCTATATTGTGGATACTCTTTTGAATCATCTCGAGTACCCACAGCTTATGTGTAAAAAGTTTTCTTCAAACTTACAATTCTATAAAACATAATAACCCTTTTTTCTGTACCTCTGGAAAAAAGATAAACAGGCAAATACTGAATGTACCTTTTGGCATACTGAGTGGTTCAAGAATCTTTGCATTGCAGTAGAAACTTTGCCCCTGCTTTGAGTCTTTTCTAATGTACCGGTATTTCCAGGTATATTCGCTTGCAAGAACACGAGATACCCGTAGTGATCTTTCTCCGCCTTGAGCTTTTTATTGGAATTAACTCTTTGAACTAAAAAAAAAAAGAAAAAAAAGACAAAGATATCTGCACATCTACATGTAATTTACGCATTCCCACTCCATCCCGCTTTTTGACGACCCTCTCGAAATTTATTTTTGAAAATTGTCGAAAATGAAGAAATTTCTTGTTAGAAACAATGTCTTCAATATCAACAATATTTTCGCCCCCCCCCCCCTTAAAAAAGGGAACCACGAACAAAAACACACACACAAAAAATAATAGCAATTCCAAACTGATAAAAATTATCAACTGCAACATATCATAATTACATGTAGAACACTCTATCTTTTAATTCAAGCATTTTTTTGTAGACCTAAGCTTAGAATTCAAATCTTTATAATCTCGACGAGACGATTTCAAAGAGTAATACCATTAGTTACAAAACATTGTAGAAAAAGTAGATTTTTCCTGTAACAGTTTCTTCATTTCAAAGAATGTTTCCTTCCCAAAAAGACAAAGATTTCAAAATCAACTCTAAATGATCGTCTACCTTTTCCTTGAATTTGGACCAGTCTAAAATTGTGTCGCTTGATGGTGTTTTTATCTGCTAGCTTGTAAGTAAATCGATTGAAAGAAGCCCACCTAATACTTTCAATGCTTGTGAAAGTTATTGCATGTATTTTGTGGGCTAGGAGCGCATTTTTTCGCATTTCCGTAACAGATCACCGATTCCCTCAAACCACTTTTAACGCTTGGGAAAACAGTCTGGAAAGTGCGTCTTTGGGCGAGTAAAATGTCGTAAATACAGCTTTATTCAAGCTGTATTTACGACATTTTGCTCGCCAAACGACGATATGTGACTGTGGTTAGTGGTTATTGCCAGAGATAAGTAAGTTATACAAGTCTAGGAATATACCATCTGGTATCAGAACGGTGCTTGTCACATCAGAAGCGATCACCTTGGATATGCAGCAAGTATCGGGTCTAGTCAGATCGTTCAATTGACCAATCGCTGGCCCACTTACTTCGTTGACGACGCCCTTTGACTCAAAAAAGATTAACAAAAAAGGCGACAATTATCGGAGCTCAAAACTCACTTCTAGTCTAAAGGAATGACTTCATTGGTCGACTGATTATTTGATTGACAGTGGCGATTGATCAGTTCGCGCAGGTTAGATCGGGTAGAAACTTCAGGCCTTTGAAAGATTTATTATTATTATTTTATTTTAAATTCTAGTTTTGATTCACGTTTAGTTTTGAAGTGTGTGTGCTAATCATGACTGGCAGGTATTGGATCCTGGTTTTTGTTGTTGTTATTGCTGTTGCTCTTGTGTGTTTTGTATTAAGACTTTTGTCAAGGGTTTTGCGAAACTAATATCATTTATTATTATTATCATTTTGATGGCAAAAGCTCGAGATGCAGACATATTGGCGCTTGTTCCACACCAATACTACCGCCCTTTTTATCAAGCAGGTTATCAGGCGCGCTAAACTGTCATATAATCTCTAATCGTGAGATGCTCGATGAACCTGGCCCTGATCACAACTTACTCTCAAGTGAAAAGTCACGGACCGTGAATACTGACAAACAAATATTTGTTAACCGTCGAGCGAACTCATCGGTAATGCGAAAAGTACCGCCTCTGGTTAGACCCCAATGAATGCACAGTCTGTATAAGATCAAAACGTGTCGCCCTGAAAGATTTTATTCATGCAAAATGGTTATTCTACCCGACTTTATATTCATTTTCGAAATACCATCCCCGATTGTCCTATGCATTACCTATTGTTTATCTTCAAATATTTACTTTCCGAGGATTCGCCTGCCGTGTCAAATATGTAAAGGATATTGACCAATCGCGTCCGTCAATCCAGGAATAAATCGACCAATCAAGTAATATATTCAGCCCGGGCCTGAGTTTGTCAACTCCAACATTGGCCGCCATTTTTTGTACCTTTATGGTTGGTTTGGTGACATAAACGTCGTTCCTACAGCTTATTCAAGCTGTAGTGACGACGTTTTGGTCACCAACCAACCAATTTACATTTTTGTTACATGCTACTGGCCATAAATTTTGCAAAATAACGCTGTTAAAAATCGAAGCGGGATTTCCTGTCGGAGTTCAAGGGCGGCGATTAGTCAATTGACTACAGGCCAATTAAGTTTGGTATTTCACAATTTAATCCATGTCGCTCAGAATAAAGTTCTCAGAATAAATGCATTTAAATCAAGGGAAATGGAAAAAGGAAGCACTATAGCGAGTTTATATTTATTTTTGAAGTTCATCTTATAAACAAAACAAGTATTAAACGAAGAGAACAACAGTAACTGTTCAAAATTATCTCGAGAAATCAATAATAAATGTTGTACTAACGGTCAAGCAGGTATTCCGTCATTTGAACTTAAGAAGTGACCCGGACCTAGGCCGGGTCGAAAGAGTGTTATCGCACGACACAAGCATTCGTAAACAACTTTGTCAAGCAACAAGCGGGAAGAAAATATAGTATAGTGTTATATGAAAAATCGCCGAGCCGAAAGAGTGTTATTGCACGACACAAACATTCGTAAACAACTATGTCAAGCAACATCGAAATCCATCCACAAAATATTCTTTCAACATTCAGAAAATCTGTTAAGGGCAAAATGCTTCAAGCCTAGTAAGCCAATGCAGTTTGGATAGTCTGGATAGTTTTCGCTCTTCTGTAGGTTCCTATAGTCATCTGTACGTGAAGTGCGGACACAGCGCAGCCCGAACCGTTTGGAGCACCTAACACTAAATTCCTGGTGTTTCTCACTCCAGTACTACCACTACATCCTTTCCTAGCCCCCAGCTGCTTTCCCATATAGGTTTACGATTATCAACCCATTGGTTAGAGACAAATGTCAGAAAGGATATGTGCCACCGCCGGGAATAGAACCCATGACATCACATGAATGCAGATTAGGAGCCTGATGCGCCACCGACTGCGCTATGACGGCAAGAGGAAAAATACATTGTATAGTGTTATATGAAAATATCGTCTTGTCGAAAGAGTGTTATCACACGACACGAACATTCGTAAGCATCTATGTCAAGCAACATTGAAATCCATCCACAAAATATTCGTTCAACGTTCAGAAAATCTGTTAAGGGCGAAATGTTTCAAGCCTAGTAAGCCAAAACAGTTTGGATAGTCTGGATAGTGTTCGCTCTTCTGTAGTCATTTGTACGCGAAGTGCAGACACAACGCAGCCTGAACCGTTTAGCCCAAAGAAATTTAGTCACCTAAATCCTTTAACTCTTTCCAATTCAATCCATGGATTTTGCGTCCCTGCGACTTTATAATTGAGAAAACATAGTAGAAGAAAAAAAGAAAGTTCTTCGAACAAATAATGTCTTTTTTTTCCCACAAAATTTTCTACCCAACTGAATTGTTATTTTTCAAATCAAATCCACTTTAAATTTTTGCAAGCAATTTCCTCGGATTTGGACAAGTCTAAAATTTTGAAAAACAGGAAATGGGTAAGAATTGTCAAGGCAGAATTCTAAATTCCCATGGTTTTACAATCATGTAAAACTCATTTACCTAATCAGATATATGTGCATTAAGAGAGAGCGAGGGGTTGCGAATGGGTTGTAGACAGCTGAAAGAGGTTTCGGATGAAACATTCATGTCTTATTCTGGTTGAAATCTGCCAATGGTGTGTGTCTTTTTTTTTGTGGTGGGGGGGGGGGAGGGGGCGGTGGATTAATCGTTGTTTTAGCTTGACAAGTATGGCCAAATCTAATTGATGGAGGGGCAACAAAGAATGGAAATTGTTTCAAAAGAGACTTGTTTGGGGGACATAATCTTTCTCTGTCAGTATTTGTCTCATATAGGTACGGTAAAAAATCTGCCAGTCATAATTCACAAATCTTGATAAATAAAATAAAAATTCAATTATCTAAAATTGGCTTGTCTGTTTGGGGGACATAATCTTTCTCTGTCAGTATTTGTCTCATATAGGTACGGTAAAAAATCTGCCAGTCATAATTCACAAATCTTGATAAATAAAATAAATATTCAATAATCTAAAATTGGCTTGTCTGTCATCAATGGAAGGATAATCGTAAATCTAAATGGGATAGCAGCTGGAGGCTAGGAAAGGATGTAGTGGTAGTCTTGGTAGAGAAATACTAGGAATCCATTGTTGGGTGCTTAAGCCGCCGCGATATGACCGAAATACTGTTAAAAGTGGCGTTAAACCCCATTCAATCAATCAATTAATCTAAAATTGGCTTAGTTGGCTTTTGAATTGTCCTTTACGGCATAGCAATAAAACTACATTTTACAAACCCGGGTTATAACGATACACATTGGTTGATTGACAGAGATCATGCTTGAATCTAGAAATACAGGTCCACTGCATTTGCAACATATTCCATCAGTTAAAACATCGAAGCTGTGAAATCTTCACAAGCTATTATATGATGAAATAAAATGCCAGTTGTTAAGTTCTCGAAACCAAGTTCCTGGTGGTCAGCACGAGGACTAAAACCACAACCTCGAAGGTTAAGTTAAGCTCTCTAAGCATTAGAATCTAAAGGACTAATTCATATGGGGATCCGCTTGTATGATGGAATATATAAAACATGATTGTAATCGAGTTTACCCTAGGCAGAATTGAACCAAAATCATAATTGATGCGGACAGTGAACCAGTGTGATGATGGCCAATTTTGGCGAAAATGTCTTAAGGTAACATGAATTGAATATTATCTGACTGTTGTATTCTAATGAAAACAGAAATAATTCAATTTTTAGTTTTGTCTATCAAAAACAAGCGTGCTGATTGGTCGAAAAAATTTATTCATAACTCCATGAACACAATTTTGAGCACGAGGCGATTTTGTATGCTTCCGCACAAAATAGTCCCTTACAAAAAGTTAGCAAAATTTGTAAAGCTTTTGTTTTTTTCGCTCGAAGCTATTAAATTATAAGAAATGAAGAGAATATTTTTTGTTTTCATGGAGGTATGAACCGAAAAACCTAATCACACACTGTATGAATCCGCTTCGCGTATTCATACAGTGTGATTAGGTTTTTCCGTTCATACCTCCATGAAAACAAAAATATTCTCTTCATTTCTTAAATAGTGTTGAAATGTTTGAAATTTGATTGATTTCGTGAGTTAAGTAGTCATTATCCGATTACTAGTACATAACGAATCGGTGACATCACGTATCGGAGGTATTTTCCAGTTATATCGTCGGGAATATTGCTCATGTTAGCAATGTAGACTGTTATTCAGAGAAACATTGTAACATATTCATTACAAGTAAAAAACATCTCTAAATACAGGTACATCCTTGTGGAACGTCTGACGGTATCAGTTGTCTATTGTACGGACAAGAGTTCCTTCCGTGATGGAACAACCTACCAAATTGTAGCCAGTTTGCTACTTGGGCCATCGAAACGATTTCTTTGAACGTCAAAGAGTCAGTGTCTATTCGAAGATTTTAAAAAAGATACGGATTTCAGAGCAAAATTTACGCAACTGAGAAATGTTTTGTATTTCATGCTTTTTCCTTATAAAAAATCCCCGAATGTTGAAATATGGGGAAGGGTCCAAAAAGAGGAGAAATCCTCCTAACACTGCAGAGCTAGATAGTTTTTTGTCTTAAAGAATTACACTCCCTAATAAAATAAGTTATTCCGATTTAAGAAAAAGCATAAAAAAGGGGTGCTTAAAAATGCGGGGAAATATGATTTGGCGACTTAAACGTAGTATATACAGCTTGAATAAGATGTATTTATGACGTTTAAGTGCCCGAAAGAAATTAATGTTCTTACAATTTTCTCTTTCGCCGATGATCCAAACCCACGGAAATAGCGTTTTCCAGCTGTCAACCACCTTTACGGAGACGGAATCCCATTCGTGTTTCCATAAATCGTTTGATTGCTAATTTCGCATAGAAGTTGAAAGACCACCACACTCCGATCTTTTACAAAATCTCAAACGACAAGGAGATTCTTGATCAAATTTTCGTCTCGGAATTCAGCAGCCATTTTGCGATATATATATATATATTTAGGGGGAGGGTCTTTGGACCCGCTTCATAAAGTAATCGTTCAAGTGTGAAAGACTTGAGATCAACGCATGTGGTGTGTTCGATTCCCCGAATTTTTAGAAACGGGATTAATATCAACGGGTACGGAAAATACGAATGGAAATATTGAACGGCTGATCGGTGATTTTATTTTTTTCCCCAAATAACGCATCCTATCTGCAGCTCTGTGCAGTCACTTATCGTAAACGTGGCTCGGTTCTAAAAACCACCGTCTCTAGTTAGCCAAATTTTGTCATTGGGCAGTTGGTAGCACGTCAGACTTCCAATAGTTAGGTCAAGGGTTCGATTCTAGTCTCATCAAATGCCCTCTCCGACATTTGTCTACCACAGAATGATGGATAAAAGTAAACCTAAGTGGGATGAGCAACTGGATGCGCGGAAAGGATGTAGTGATTTTACCAGTGTTCAAAATATCAGAAATCCATTGTTAGACGCTCCAGCCGCCGCGATATGACTGACGTACTCTTAAAAATGGCGTTAAACCCCCTAAACAAACAAAAACAAATTGTACCAGTCTAGGAAATGGTTGAAATAGTAAAAATAATAGTCGAAGACACCCTTTATCGTTACGCACATCAGTGATTCGGCTTTCCCAATGGTTAGTTTCATGAAAGGGATTACTTTTTTCAAATAGTACCATGAGAAGTTTACGCATCAATTAACCACATGGGGTTTCACACACAGGCTAATACTTTTCGTTCCGAATATTATTTACATTGAGACATAAATAAGAAGATCAAATACAGATGGCAACGCTATGGCTATTAAAGTGCTTAATAGTGGATATTTTTTTGTCGAAAAAGGGGCACATTTCCTAAATGCATGTAGAATTATAACCCATTATTGTTATAACCCATTATTGGTATATATTGCTCTTTTGATAGTAAACACATACACCGAGTTTCAAGTGAATATGTTCAATAATACCAGAGATATTACAAAATGTCGAAGTTTTCGGACGACGATGCTGACACAGACGACGACCATACCTCGACAATATTTCGTGTTTCTCCCCCCAATAAAACAAGCTAAAGATATATCCTTTGGAATAGAATCCACTAATTTGTTACAATCCTGGAGTTACAAGGAAAGCAGCACTCAGTCCCCGATTTAAGTGGCCTCCTAGGACAGGTCACAGAATTACTATTCTGGAAAAATTCCCTGTTGCCCCTAGTGCTACTTAGCTCTTAATTTTCATCATAAACATACATCCTGAAATGCTGCCTGTCTAGCAATCAATCATATTGTTGATTGGTAATGGGTTAATGGATATTGTTAAAAGGGAGGTTAACTAAAGATATCAAACAAGAATACAAAACCATCCAATTATTCATATTTTTGACCTGTCAGACAAACAAAAAGAGATTGCTTTAGAAAAAGAATCTAGCAGAGGTCGATCAGATAGAATATTTTGAAAAGAAAAAGTTGAGTAGAATGGCCATTTTAATTTCAGAAAATTTGCCAATAAAGCACTGACCAAAATCTGACAACATAAATTGTGTAGACTGTCCATGATTGATAATTTTCACACGTCTAAGAAGGTTTATTTTTAGCCTGACAGGTCATATTTATTACAGTATCTAAAGAATTCATATACAATTAAACTGTGGTTGAAAAAAGAGAAACATACACACTTTTAATTCTTAAATACTTAAACTAAATGAACTTATACTTTGAATAAAACAAAAATAAATAAAGAGATCAACAAAAAAGACATTGGACGGAATATAAACACACAAAAAGTGTTACAATACAATAATTTGGTGAAGACTTACATTCTATTGAAAACAATTAACCTCATATTTTGAAAGTTTCAAGTTAGAGTAACCATTCAGGACTAAGTTGGAGCTATAAAACCAGATATTTACCAGATTAATATTTGTTTTTGCCAAAATAAGGTTTGCTCCCATAAAAAGAAAACCCTTTATGAAAATGAGCCTAATAACAAAATTTGAAAAAAAATGTCCAATTCATTGCAATGATAATTTTCTGCCAATAAATATTATGAAAATTACTAAAAGAGAGTGAAGAAAATACTATGAAAATAGCAAAATGATGTTACAAGCATTTCTCCTTTTCTCAAAATGTTTTCAAATGTGAAATTTCTTTAAAGTGTAGGAATGCCGGACTGTGTTGTAACGTGTTAAACACATCCTGGTTGTGTGCAAAAGAAAATTGACAGAAACATTGTTTGCTGAATTTTTTCTCCCAAAGTCCAATGAAAAAAATAAGTTATTTTTTAGCACTAGTGTCCCTGTAACCAATTTTCAGAAATTTGACCTTAATGACCTTGACTTTGTAATATGTAGACGCATACTGAGTGATGGTACCTACATTCTAAAAGTAGCATTCAATTTTCCAGTCTGTAAGTAACTGTTATTTTATATCAAGATAGACCAGTATAAGTGATCTTTCTACAAAGGGGCATATAAAGTGACCGAAAGCCCACAATTGATTATAAAGAATTCTTACATTAAACATTTTTCCACTCATCCTAGCTTTCTCAAAACCCAATAGAAAAATATCAAAATATATGGACAATGAAAAAAAATCTTGTAACAAAGACTTTTAAAAAAAATTTCATAAACTACAATTTACTGTCAAGAACTTTTGAATTTTGACCAATCAAAATTTTGATGTGTGGCAATGGGTTAAACCTTTTCCATACATACCTGCTTTTAGTATAACCTCAAGAAAAGAGTTAAAAAAATGTGGAAAATGAAAAGACTGCTCGTAATACACAGTTGGATCGTCATTTTCCATAATGTTATCTACCCATCAAATTGAAATAATCTAAAATTTGAATTATCATCTGTAACTTCTTTCAATTTGGACCAGTCTAAATTTTTGCCATCTGGTAATGGATTAAACAATATACAGGAAAGAAAACATTGACAGACAAGAGGTGCATGAGTGCCTGTAGATGTATTTCTCCACAAGTTTATCCATACTGATTTAGAAAATAATATTTCGAGGAATTCAATACACCTTTACCATATGGGTCAATTATATCTCTGAAATCCTTGAAATAGTTTTGAAGAAGAATATAAAGCTGTTTATATTTTTCCAATAGTCAAGTGATGAAAAATTCATTTATAAGTCAAATATGTGTGCACTAAAACAAATAACATAGCTCTATATAGTTTGGAGTACTTTAACCCATTCCAACTCAATCTCTCCTTTTTACGCCCCTCAATAAAACAGTTTTAGAAAACATTGTGGAAAATGAAGAAATGTTTTCTCTTCAGAAAAGTTTTAAATTTATATCAACTTTAAATTGTCGTCTGCAGCTTCTTTCAATTTGGACCAGTCTAAAATTCTTTTGAGTTGGAATGGGTTAAACACCGTCTATGGTGCAAGTTTTACACAAGAAATAGAAAATAATGGAAAGCAGAAAAAAAATTTCTTTACAGATTTCAAAGTTTAAAAGGGGATTATCCTGCTATAAGTTACATTTGTTACAGCAATTTTTGCCTGCCATGCCAGTTTCTTTTCCTATGGTAGTGTATGGTCCTCCCATAAAAACCATGATTTTGAAGTAATCACCTTTCTATTAACCTATTCCTACATAATCCCAACTGTTTACGCCTCTCAGGAGAAAAACCTTGGAAAACATTGTTGAAAGTGAAAAAATTGCTTGTAACAACCAATTTCTTCATTATCAACAATGTTTTATACAAAAAAAATACAAAAAATATATATAAATTCCATTGACTAAATATGGTCTGCAACATCTTTATATTTGGACCCGTATTAAATTTTGGTGTGCCGGAATGGGTTAAGTAATCACCCAAGAATCATTCTTCTTTTTGAATCCAACAAACAGTTTCTGAGAAAAAGATTTTTTAAGTTCTCACTATGAGTTATGTATCAAATTAGCCAAGCCCATAAATACGATCTTTTACACCCAAACAAAATTTCCGGACAATATCTGATACATGGTCATCCAAGGATCATTCTTGTACAAATTTGTTGAAATCCATTTGATTCTGAGAACAGGATTTTCGAACTTTTCACTTCATACACAGCATATCTTAGAATCTTGATAAAGGTACATGGAAATATATATATATATTACCACATCAAATTATTCATTTAGAATGGAAGTGAACTTTCATCTCCAACAATTATGTACAGCATTTATGCTGGTTTGGCAACTTAGACATCCTAATTACAGCTTATTCAAGCAGTATGTAAGACCTTAAGATTACTTAATGAACTGAGTTGAACTGCAAATGTCAGAGGTCAGAGGGTGTGACAAGCAATTTGCCAGTTGTCAATACAATTTAAATGTGCAATATATATAACTGTTTGATGCAGTCTCCGACATTAAACTATTTATCTTCAAGTAGAATTGACTAGTCAGCTCACTGCAACACAGAATCAATTTCAGCCTCTTTGTTTCTTTTCCTGAAAAAGAAAGAGATTCTATCAATCAATAGGCTAATAATTTTTTGACAAGTCAAAACTAAATGTAGTTACAACCGATAATTAAAATTTGTATACAGTGACACTGATTATCTTGATTTAGGTGATAAATTTAATCTCACAACTTTCAAAAGTTGTTAATCAAAACTACAGTTACATTGTACCTGTTAGTCCTTTGCCTGTTGAATAGGTAAATTTTGCAGTGAAAATTGAAATTTGGCTCGAAAATAACAAGACATACCAGGAATACCGGATTTAATGGTTCTTAATGGATGAAGTATGGACTTGGATATGACCTCAACTTATCAGAAATTTAACCCTTTCCTGTACTAACCCGGGATTTTACATCACTGTGATTATATACTTGCGAAAGCATTGTGGAGATAAAAAGAAATTGATTGTAACATGTTATTTCTCCTTTTCCCACAATATATTTTTACCACATTGGATGGTTTAATGTCAAATTGCATCCAATTCAAATTGTCATCTGCAACCTCTTTCAATTTTGACCAGTCTAATATTTCAAAAAATTGAGAAAGGTTTAAAGATATCTGGTTTCAAGATAAGAGTATCAACTGTAGTTATAACAAAACTTAGAGGATTGACAAAATAACATAATTTATAACTAAAGGTAATTAAAACTCCTACCTTTACATTTCATGTCACAGGGACAATAACTCTGCAATGTCAATTTGGGGGTTAAAAGAGCAAACACCCATGCAAAACTTGTGTCTAAATCAGTGACAAATATCTATAATCCTAAAGAGTAACTAATTTTTAAGTCAAATCAGGGGCAATGAATCTGTCCTAGGTATTTTTTTTCTAAATTGCATCTTGAATATCTGCAGCTCCAAATGAACACTTCTGCCAAGAATCAGGTGAAAAACTTAGGAGTTGTCTGGACAAGATTTTGTAGACAGACTGACTGCAAGAAAAGCGGATTCAAGTATACGCCCCCACCCCCCCCAAAAAAACTAAGTTGGGGGGGGGGGTGTACATATGTAGTTATACCCAAGTTTTGTTATGAATGATTGCCATTCTTTCTGAAAACAAGAGGTCCAAGAGGGCCTACGTTGCTCCATTGGCTGAAATATGTGCACCCATATAATGTAGTCCATGTTCTTTACCCAGTAACACAAACAAGAAACTGTGTATGGAATATGAAAAACTAGTCTTATATCCAACTTTAATCTGAGATATTAGGGACGTAATCCATTTGTATGACAATTTTACTAGATAGTAAATAGTTACACTTATGCCATAAATCAAACATAATCCAACAACTACATGTATATGGCATACAAGGTAGATAAGCGCCGGCAATATTAGCCCTGGCTTTCTTCTTTCATATTCCACGAATTTCTTTACCATTTGTTTAAAGTATTGTCGACTTAAATCATCTTCTGCAACATTTTTTGATTAGGACCAATCTAAGATTTGTTGCCTGCCAATGGGTTAACCAATTCCCACACAATCCTGCTTTTTATGCCCCCCCCCCCTCAAAAGCTTTGAAAAAAGGTTGAAAATGAAAAAAATGTTACAAGCAACTTGTTGCAACTTCTTCGAATTTGGACAAGTCCCAAATTTTGTTGAGTTGTAATAAATAAAATACTTTTTTTTTGTCTTATCATCAAGCAACTGTGCAAGTCAATATCAACAACAAGTCTTTTTTCCTTCTGAGATGTGAAATGAGGGAGATAATTTACTACTTCAACTATTTAATAAAATAGCATTTATTGTCTCCCTTTAACCACTAATTAAATACAGTCAGTACTTGTTATCTCAAAATCAGATATTTTGGATTTCCGGATCAATCAAGGTCATAGTCAAGTCCTAACTTATTTTATTTAAAACCAAATGTCTGTCTCGAACCAGTATTCCCACAATTCCTGTTAAGTTGAGTTGTTTTTCAAACCAACCTGAATTTTCACTTTCACTTACCTATATAGCAGACATATATTCTTAACAAGGTTATAATAATGCTGATTGCCAAACTTTTTACACTTTTCGAATAAATAAAATCAGTTGTAGATATTTGTCCGAGGTAGGCAAACATGAATTACAGCAGGTCAATGTCAAGCCATTGGTGATGGCAACAATGTTTGAAGCATTTTACCCAAACTCCAATTTCTGGAAAATAATTGTTATTTGTTGGCCAATTTTTGAGAAAAAAAAGCTGACAAGAATTTTCATCATCAAGCCGTAACTTGTGAAAAATCAGTGGACTGTAACCAATAAAGGATATGTACATTTCCCCTTAAAACTGAGTCTAACTGTGAAGTTTGAATCAAATCCATCCAGTAGTTGATGAGAAAAGGAATGGAAATTTTTCATCAAAGAGACAAAACTCTTTGAAAAATCAAACAACTTTACCCATTCCCACACAATCCCTCCTTTTTACACCCCTCAAGAATAACGCATTGGAAAACAGTGTGGAAAATGGAAGAAATTAATTAGCTACAGTGTTTTTTTTCATAAAAGACGAAAAAAATTAGAATACCATCAACTTGATATTGTCATCTGCATCTCCTTTCAGTTTTAACCAGTCTAAAAATTTGTTGTGTAGGAAAGGGTTTAATCACAATGGAATAAGTTATGCCTGATTATCACGCCAATCTCATTGAATAGTTAACAAAAATAAGGAGAGAAGAAGAAACAAGATGTGTTTGTGAAACACAATGCCCGACCGTACATGAGGGTATTTTTTGGTTTTGACCTTTGTATGTGACCTTGAACTTATCACATGACCTTGACATGAGGAGATGAGTATTATGGAGATGTATCATCATGCCAAATATGAGCATTGTATCTTGAATAGGCTGGTAGTAATTGGCAATGTTAAGTTTTTTGGTTAAGTTTTGCAGACAGACAGACAGACAGAGGTAAAAAAATATGTCCCCAATCTTTCGATGCAGGGGCATAAAAAAGACTCCTATACACCAACCAAACAGGGGGAGGGGGGGGGAGTAAGATGTGCTAAATAATTATCGAGTAACCTTGATATTTTGTAAATCATGTTTAAACGTTATGTAAAACTTAGCTATACACTTCTACATTCCCATTTGTGTTTTACAAATACTCAATTTCTTATTTCACAGAGAAAATCATACTTAAATTATTACTTACTTTTTAGATGATTTTGGTCTTCCAGACTTTGGACGCCCAGATTTTGGTCTTGAAGCCTTTGTTTGTTTTCCCTGCAGAGCTTTTTGTGCACCCTCTGCAGTGTATGCAAGATACACATTGGAAAGGTCTTGTTCATTTCCCTGAAATTGTGTAAATTGAATTGATTGTATTGGGTTAACCCATTCTCAAACAATGCCACTTTTTAAGCCTCTCAACAATGAAGCTTGAGAAACATTGTTGAAAATGAAGAAATTGCTTGAAACAAGCAATTTCCTCATTTACAACAATGTTTCAAACCCAAAAAACAATTATTTGTCGACTGCAACTTCTTTGAACTTGGACCAGTCTAAACTTTGTTGATTGGGAATGGGTTAAATGCCTCTATCAACAGATTTTCATTTGTATTACTGCATACTGGGCATCTGACCATGGTTCCCTATCATTTCTCACTCAAGTACAACATATCCATTCTACTCATATTCACTTAGGCTCAAAACTAAGCCAGGATTTTAGTCCAATATCAAAAAAGTGGGATCACAGGGACTTGACAATTGGAGCCAAAAGGGTCCTGATTAGGGATCCCTGATTTTGAACTGGCAGTTCTTTTTAACTATGAGCATTCCTTTTCATATAAATATTGGAAGAACTGCTAGTAGCTATAGTTGAAGCTATAGGCATTCAAAGTATTGGACAACTATGCCCATCTAAGGCTCATTTCAGTAGAGATTTGAAGACTGTTAAAACAGTCTTCAACTCTTTACTCAAGTTGAGCCCCCATCAGACAATTTCAACAGTCCAGAACACTTATTTGTGAGTCCCAGACTTCTAATCCATTAAAACCCTTCATAGCATTTAGGCATAGCAAGAGAGACAAATTATGCATGTTCTGATGACTTAAGGCCTGTGGGAGTTATCATAAGAATGTTACCTGAGCTGGCGTTTGAACCCTTGACCCAGGATAAGGAAAAGTTTTAAAAATTGAACCAACCAGGCCAAGCTCTCTATATTTGAGTTAGTCTTGCTCAGGTAACCACCTCTATTAAGCCCCAAATCTCACTGCATTTCTTCTCAATGAGTTCGTTCAAAGCTATTATACTTCCAGAGATATGCTCAGGACATAATCTAAGTCTTTAAACCAACAAAGGGGAATAACTCCAAAATTATGCAAGCAAGAGTTGTGGTTCTTAACCCTTTCCCGTTTTTGGAAATTTTAAACTGGTCCAAATTGAAAGAGGTTGCAGACGACAATATAAACTGGATGCTATTTGAAATGAAACCATCCTATGTGGTAGAAAATATTGTGGAAAAAGAAGAAATTGCTTGTTACAAGCAATTTCTTCTTTTTTCACAATGTTTACTCGAGTATAAAATCACAGGAACGTAAAATCCCGTATTTTTGGAGACGTTTTCTGAAAGAAAGAGACACTTCGATTTCACTGTTATACTTAACATCAAAGCATAACTTGAACTTCAGATACAGTCATAAACCTTGTTTTGCTGATTACACAAAAATTGAGATCAGCATAGTTTAGTTCTTCTTTCATTTAAATGATTGGTTGTATTATAAGATATATAGCTACTGCGTTTATTTATTTGGGTTTTTTTTGGGGGGGGTGCATGCATTTTGTCCAATCCAAGTTTGACAAGTCATAAAATTTCGTATCATACTGTAACCAGGCATAATCCAAAAGCCAACTTCACTTAAACTCTCTTTTGTTTCATTTGTGAATGATATATCTCTATCATCTTTCTAACACATAACAAGTAGACAAAACTTAAGACTTGTCTAATCTGAAACATGACCAGAATGTTTTGCAGGTATAAAGTTTGGGTCCATCAAGGTTGTACCAGCCATTCAAAAGTATCAAGAGAAGGGTATGAGGGATCTATAAGAACTTGTAATTCCAAGACAGGAAAAGGCCAGAAGAAAATGAAACTGTATCTCCGTAAATCACTTAAATCATTAAAAATAGAGATTTTGTAATTCTTTAATATTTCAGTAAAAGTTTGTCTCTATATCAACCATTAACAACAATTGATTTGGACAAAAATGGTCGCGATATGTCATGTCCGGATATTGGTACACTTACAACTGCAAACTTCTTTTAACAACAAAATATGATCTTTCACAACTTTTACAAGTACAGAATAGTTAGATATCACTTATTTCTTACTGTGATTAAAAATCGTTCCCTGTTTTGTTGGCTATTTGAATCCATGAAAAGTGTCAATTGATAGCTTTATAGAAATGCTTTACGCAATGTTTTGGTCAAATCGGTATCACGGAAAAAGTAGGTCTGATTGGCCGACCTATTCTTTGAATCCACATTCCTTACAAGTTTTTCTAAAATAAATTCTTTTCTGGTTTGGGGGAAAAATATTTTTTTATTATTTAAGATCGAGAATAAGTTTGTTTTGCGTCCAAAGTAGGACAACAAACGCTGACTTTAGGCCGCGACAATTTTCGCACCTACGCTAATTTTTATGCGACATCCACAAATTTTATGCGAGAATATCGCGGAATCGCGGCCTCGGCAGAACACTGTATTCATGACTATTAACTTAAGCAGGATTGTAAACAGTATGAATAAAAACCACCTCGAATACAATAACTGCCCAGAATTAAGGAAAATATGTGGCTGATTCACCTTCTTCCAGCATTATTGGAATTAACATCTCCAGCCGAAAAAAAATTCACAATTCAGCATTTTCATCAATACCTTATCTTTATCTTTATCAGGCTGTGGAGTCTGTTTGCGCATATTGTTTCCTGTATATGCCACACATCTTAGCTGCCATTCACCAATATCATCATTCCAACCAACATGCTGTTCTATCATCTCCTACAATAATTAATTGATTGGTTGTTACTTTAGGGATCTGTTTATACATATTGTTAATCTTGTTTGTGAATCATCTTATGGCATCTACAGCTAAAAAAGTTGTTATTTGTATTAATCAAAATTTATGACCTTGACCCTTTATTTTCTTGACCATAAAAAATACAGCACCTCCTTGGGCATTGACATTAAGTTCATAGTCCTAGGTCAAATGGCTCTTGGGTGAGAACAATTAATATGTGTTTTCAAACAAGGTCCAAAAGTGAACTTGATCTTAAACCAAGTTGACCTCCTAATAATTTGGCCATGATAAACAATTGTATAAAGTTTCCTAATTTTAGGTCATTTGACTTTTTTAATTTTACCCCTTTCCACAGATCCTGCATTAATACCCCACTCTAGAGCACAGTTCATGCTTGTTAGGGCTAGCTACAAGCCATTTCTGCATTTTCCACATCATTTTCTACTTAGAATGACATGACAATGAGATATTTGGAATTAAGTCAACTGAAACTTGTTGTCTTCAACTTCTATTTGGACCAGTCTAATTTTTTACCATCTGGTAATGGGTTTAGGTCAGCATATCCCAACCAATCAATTGTATCAAACAATATGTATACCATTTGGTATTATATGTATGAACTTTCAACAATCATCATCTTGAAATTTAGTTACAAATAGACAGACAGACAGATAAAATAGAAAATGGACAACATTTGAAAACAATATGACCATTTTCTCATATGGGGCATAATAAGGGTTGGACATGCACCAGTTTAAATGATATTCTAATGGTTTAAAATTGTCAATACACATAACCTTATATTCCTGTGATTTAAAATTCACTTTACCTTGTGTTCTAGTTGTATGAAATTATTGGAATTTATTAGCTGGTATTCTAAAAAAGTCTATTCACTTTATCTATTGTTACAGGTGAATGCATAAAGCTGGTATTTTTGCAGTATAAAATTGTCAATACATATTACCCCATATTTGAGTGGTATATATCACCTGGTATTTAGGTTGTATCAAATTGTCAATACACATTAACCGATATTCAGTTGGTATAAAATTGTCATTACATGCTACCTGATATTCATGTGGTGTAAAATTGTCAATACATATTTCATGTACTTAATATTTGGATGGTGCAAAATTGTCTTTACATTTTACATATATTCAGAGGGTATAAAATTACCGGATATTCAGGTGGTGTAAAATTGTCAGTGCTTATTACCTGATATTCAGGTGGTATAAAATTATCAATGATCACCATTTGCAGTTTTAACTCTCTGGACAGTTGTCTCACATTTTCCAGTAAACCTTCCATCTCACGCTGGTGTTCCTGTTGTAAATCTGCAATCTTTAAAAAAGATAAGGAACAATAGCCGTTAAAGACAGTTTATACTTCCTAGGTATGTTCTTGTTACAAAAATTAGAAAATAAATCATTTGAAGTAAAAATACAGAGAGTTACTGCATGAAAGTATAAACCCCATCCTCTTTTTAAAAATTCTAGACTTGTCTGACTTGAAAGGTGGCAGCTGATGACATTATAAGGTCAATTCAACAATTCAACTTGAACTGAGAATTAAAAGACCCATGCCACAAAGATATGCACAATTCAAAATGAATGTTGGCCAAATGAGGGCTCAAATTCAACAAGAGGACCATAATGGTCCTTGATCGCTCACCTGAACTGTGTCTGCTGTTAAAAAAATGCAATTAGGGACAAATAACTATAATCAGTTTCATGAAGATAGAGGCAAAACTGTGACTTCTATATTGTAAACAAAGAAATTGTCATTATGGCCCCTTTTTCTGTGTTATCCTATAGAACCTTCCCATAATCTATAAGGTTCATCTTTATGACCTACCAAGTATCTTGACCTAGTTACATGACAATTAAGCCAAAATGATAACCTCTAGAGCATTAACAAAGAAATTGTCATAAAAGCCCCTTTTCATGTGTTTTCCAAAAGTACCTTCCTATAATCAATAGGGTTCATCCTTGTGACTTAACAAATATTCTGGCCAATTTTCATGAAAATTGAGACAAAATTGTGGTCTCTAAAGTGTAAACGAAGAAATTGTCATTAAGGCCCCTTTTCCCGTGTTTTCCAAAAGAACCTTCCCATAATCAATAGGCTTCATCCTCATGCCCGAATAATTATTCTGGCCTAGTCATGAAGATTGAGCCAAAATAATAACCTCTACACTTTAAACATAGAAATTGTCATTTAGACCCCTTTTCCTATGTTTTCCGATAGAACCATTCCATAATCAATAGGGTTAATCCTTATGACCTAACAATTATTCTGACCAAGTTTCATGAAGATTGAGCCAAAATTGTTGCCTCTAGAGTGTAAACAAAGAAATTGTCATTAAGGCCCCTTTTCCCATGTTTTCGGAAAGATCCTTCTAATAATCAATAGGGTTCATCTCTATGACCTAAAGTAATTATTCTGGCAAAGTTTCATGAAGATAGAGCCATATATGTAGCTTCTAGAATGTAAACAAAGATTTTGTCATTAAGGCCCCTTTTCCTGTGTTTTCAAATAGAACCCTCCAAAAATCAATAGGGTTTATCCTCATGACCTAACAATTATTCTGACCAAGTCTCATGAAGATTGGGTCAAAACTGTGGCCTCTATAAGTTGCTGAGAAAATGAGTTGCACAGATTTTTCATCAAAGGGCCATAATGTCTTTAAAAAGTAACTAAGATAGGACATGCACATCTCTGCTTGAAACTGATTCTACTGAATTTGAATAGTTTTAAAGAAAATGAGGGAACAAAAGTTTTTCATTAAAGGGCCATAACATATTGAGAAGTAGATCTGAACGTAACCAAAATAGGATATGCACATCTCTTCTTGATACTTAGACTACCTTTAAAGTTTGAATCTAATCATATCAATAGTTTTGGAGAGAAAATTTTAGAGAATTTAAGCATGTATAAGATTTTTCATAAAAGGACCATAACTCAGTAAAACAAGATGTGTTTGTGAAACACTATGCCCCCAAAACATGAATTCTTTAGAAACAGGTAAAGGGTTAAAATTTTGACCTTGACCTTGATGAAATGACCTACCCCAGTTGCGCCTTGTTGAGACCTATCTATATACCAAATATTAGCATTGTAACTTAATGAGGGTTCAAGTTATAGGAAAATGTTTAGTTGCTAGGTTAAGTTTTGCAGACAGACAGATGGACAGACAGACAGACGGACACGGTAAAACAATATGCCCCCAATCTTATCGATGCAGGGGCATAAAAAGTAAATGAAAAAAAAAAAAAAAAATTGATATACATATTTGTTTGAATGAAACAAATCAATAATTTTAGGGAAAACGAGCAGACAAGATTTTTCATTAAAGGGCCCTACCTCTGTAAAAGTACATGGCCAAAAACTGATATAGTTAATGCACATCACAGCTTGATACTAAGTCTACATGTGAAGTTTGTATTAAATCCAACCAAAAGTTTTAGATAAAATGAGAAAACAAGATTTTTCATCAAAGGGCTATAACTCTACAAAACGTGAATGGGCCATAATTGAAATACAATATGCACAACTGGGCTTGATACTGAGTCTACCTGTGAAGTTTGTATCCAATCCCTTGAATAGATATAGAAAATGAGCGGACTCTATAAGTACTAGGAGGATAACCAAAATAGGATTTGTACAATCCCTTCTTGATACTGATTTTACCTGTGAAGTTTGAATCATATCAAATCAATAGTTTCAGAGAAAATGAGCTGATAAGATTTTTCATAAAAGGGCCATAACTCTGTAAATTATGAATGGAACAAACCAACTGAGTCTATCTGTGAAGTTTGAAATGAATAAATCATATAGATTAAGAGAAAAAGAGCAGACAAGATTTCTCATCAAAGGACCAGTCTATAACTCTGTAAAAGGCTAAGGGGTGTAACCAAAAAAGAATATGCACATCTGTGCTTGATATTGAGATTATCTGTGAAATTTGAATAAAATTCATCTGGTAATTCATGAGAAATAGTGCAGACAAAAAGCTCAAGACTAACCTACAGCGGGACCAACATACATACTTATATCACCCCCCCCCTCCAAAAAAAAAACCTGACTCCAATATTCCCAAAAACAGGTCTATCCACCTATGAAGATTCAAGTTGATAGCTATTATACTTTCAGAGATATGTCCCGGACAAAATGTAAGCCTTTAAAATAACAAAGGGCAAAAACTCATAACTTATGCAAGCAAGAGTTGGGGTTCTTGTGCACTGCACTTCTCCTTAATGAGGTCCATCCACCTGTGAAGTTTCAAGTTGATAGCTTTTATACTTTCAGAGATATGCCCCGGACAAAATGTAAGTCTTTAAAATAACAAAGGGCAATAACTCATAAATTATGCAAGCAAGAGTTGGGGTTCTTGTGCACTGCACTTCTCCTCAATGAGGTCTATCCACCTGTGAAATTTCAAGTTGATAGCTATTATGCTTTCAGAGATATGCTCCCGACAATTTTGGGACGGACGGAAGGACGGAAGAAAGGAAGGACAGAAGGAAGGACGGACTGACAAAGGCAAATCTATTTGCCCCCCCCCCCAGTGGTAGGGCATAAAAACAGATTTTTTTTTATTGACAGCTGAAATGTCAATAAACTGAATCATTTTGTAGTCTTTAGACTCTGACTTCACTTAAGTGATTCATAAGTTGGTAACAAGCAATGTCTCCTTTACTCACATTTCCTTTACTTTCTGTTACATCTTAGACTTTGATTTTGTTGGATTTGTTTTTGAGAGGGTAAAAGTTTGTTTTGTAGTTACAAATGATTTAAATCTAAATTATTAGGGCAAAGTTTCCATATGATTCCTGGGTATTACCAGTACTTAGCTCTACATCAGTGTATGTCTTGGTAAAGGACATATCAAAATAACAATGGATAAGTGCAGCTGGGATTAAAATCTATGGCCTTTGAAATTTGTCAGATCAAGGATTCCCAAACCAATAGCCAAAGGGTTTGTTTGTAATTATGGGGTTTAATGCCAAATTGACAAATTGTGGCTGTCAATCAAATACCCTGTAGACCAATGATATCACTCATTGAGACCAGACATGAGTTTTGATTCCAACATTGGTAGCAATGTTCGTTAACATTTTTGTTGGTTTGGTGACTTAAATGATGTTTAGGTCACCAACAAACTATTCTACTCTTTTGTTACATTTCACTAGCCATAATTTTTTTCAAAATAAGGCCATTTAAAATTGAAGCAGGACTTCCTATTGGGGTCAATTGGTGGTAAGTGAAGTAAGTGGGCGGGGCCAGCAATTGGTCACTTGAATAATCTTTCATTTATATCATGAGGAATTTTTCTTATTCATGTGCTTCCTTAGCATCTCCAGTACAAGGCTGGGACTTTGAAATGTCTTGCCCAAGGACATACCAATTTGACCAGAAGCATCAAAAGGATTAAAAAAACACCTCTCTACTTCTCTCAGATAAGAAGTCTGCAGTCCTGACCCTCCACAGGAACATTAGCATTAAAGGCTGATGTGCAAGATATTCAAACAAGAGTGCCATAGTCACAATATACGTCGCCACTTTGCTGCTGTTTCACGAAAATAATTGATCCATGTACATCTACAAATTATTGTGATGACATTGACCAAGTTCACTTAAATCAAGACAAAAAGTTAGGAGGAGTTTCGTTCACAAGGCTGCAATGTCAATGAGCCCCCAGATACTAAGTTTTAAGGGGGCATAATTCAGGAAAAAAATTAATGAACCATAAAATTCTTACTTCATGCACATATACCAATTTAGTTTATAACATCCACCAAGTTTCAGATCCAGCCAGAAACTTAGGAGGAGTTACATTCACAAGGTTGCAATTTAAATAACCCCAGAGACTAAGCTTTAAGGGGGCATAACTGAGGCAAAAGTCAATGAACCATACAATCCTTACTTCATGCACATCTACCAATTAAGGTGATAACACCCATATCATGGTTGGCCCCACCAACTGACTCGAATATGAAGTTCCACTTCTAATTTAAAACAGTGTTATTTTTCAAAATATATGGTATGTAACAAAAAAGTAGATTGGCTGGTTGATGACCTAAATGGCGTAACTACAGCTTATTCAAGCTGAAGTTACCATGTTTATGTCAATAAACAAATGAAAATGCTTCACATAATTGGTATCCAATGTCAGAGTCAAGTGTCAATGACTTCAATTGTTGACTAATTATTAGTATGAAAGCCGCAAATTGGTCATTACTTTCAATTTTGTATTAAGGAGAAAAAAGGTGGGCTAAAAATAGAATTTTATAAGTAAGATTGATAGGTGCCAGGTTTTATTAATTGAGTATTACCTCTGATTTAGCTTGCATTAGCATGGTCCAAACTTTTTTCAGTTTCTTGGTCTTTCCAGCTATTTCATCTTGTAAACTAGAGTACTTCTCCTCTATATCTAGTCTTTCTTGCTGCAAGTAGAAATAAAATCCAAGGGTTATAAATTTCTATGGAGGAAGCTACCATGGAAAGTTGGACATCCAAACACAGACAAAAAAGAGCTTCTGTGAAGTACAAAAACTATCAAAACTTTGCAAACTACATGCACTGCAAATGCAGATCAGGATCACAATTTTAAAATCTGGGCAGATTTTCTGAATCTTAATTGGTGATTCTACCCTTCTGTAGGTTATTCATGAAATAATTTCTGCCCAATAGCAGTTGAATTTCAACAATGGAATTTTACAAAAATTATACTTGTGGCCTTCCACAATATATAATGTAATCATTATCCATGGACGGACAACGCACAATCACTGATTGCAATAGCTCCTCAGAGCACTTTGTGTTCAGGTGAGCTAAAAGCTAACAAGTAACAAAGTTACAGTTTTTTTTTTAAATTAATCCATTTCTAGACAATGACATATTAGACTTGTCCAAATTAAAAGAAGTTGCAAACAACAATTGTACTTCATGAAAGTTTGTGGTAGAAAACGTTGTGGGTAACAAGCAATTTCTTTATTTTTCCCAACATTTTCAAAAGCTCTTTTCTTAAGGGGAAGAGCAATAATAAGACTATTGTAACATCATTAACACAATGATGCCCTTGGACACCCCTCAGGTTAAACACATGGGAAAACATTGTGTAAAATGAAGAAATTGCTTGCAAAAAGCAATTTCTTCATTTTACACAATGTATTTTACCCAGAAAGTTGAAAACATCCAAACTTTCAAAAACTTTAAATTGCCGTCTGCAACTCCTTTAAATTTGGACCGGTTTAAGATTTTGCCATCTGGAAATGGGTTAAACCATTGATATTTTCCAACATAGTAAAGTAATGTCATTTAGGCAGGTTTTCCATGTTAACAGATCATATTTATTTGCTGAACTTTGAGGTAAATCATAGACTATCACCTCTATATAAACACAATCTTTGTCAAATTCCAGCTATAGTTGCCCGCAATCATGCACTTCTTCCCTCTGCTGTTACACCACAATTGTATACAATAAGTTAAATATATTCTGGGGACTGGTAAACCTAACAGTGGCTTTTTTATCAGTTTAAACATCAGTACAACCACATCAAAGCTGAACCAACAGTTGCTTCTTCCACTAAGGGGCGCTATTTATTTGTGTAGTTCATCTTGAACTGAGAATTAAAAGACCAATGCCACAAAGATATACACAATGTTAAAATGAATGTTGACCAAATGAGGCTTCAAAGTCACACTCAAAAGACTGAGAATACAGGGTGTTACTCACTGAGCTAGCTGTGCAAGGCAAAAATTGACAGGACACAAACCACACCCATCCTAAAGAGAAATCACCAAAATGCAAGATTTTTGTGAAATATTTTTGTTGGTTCAGCATCTTTAAAGTTTTCATCAAGCTGTATTAAAATGGTTTAGATTGGCAGCCAACAATATTATCTTTTGTTTTCATGTTACTGACCATAAATTTGTCAAAATCACAGTGATCAATATCAAAGTCAAACTCCCTGTTGGAGCTCAGTGGGTAGGGCATGTGATCTGATAATTCTATATGTCAAAAGCATTGTTGTCTGGTAAAGAGATAACCCATTACCACAACAAAATTTTAGACTGGACCAAATTGAAACGAGTTGCAGACCACAATCCGAAGATTATGAAGTTTTAGATTTATTCAACATACTAAGTAGAAGACATTGTTTAAAATGAATTTCTTCACCTTACGAAATCTTTTCCCAATTCTTTTTCTAAGGGAGGGGGGGGCATCCAAAAGTATCATAGTGTGAAAATAGGTTAAAAAATGATCAAAACAGTCTAAGATACCTCCTTCTCGTGAAGGGCTTTTCTGAGCTGTTCCTCTCGTTCTTTTCTCTCCTCCAGCTCTTTGGCACTTTCTTCCAGTAACCTTTCTTGTTCTTCAGCTTTCTCCAAAAGATTTTCGCCTCCTACAATGATTTTCTTCTCAATGGCCGCCAGTTTCTGGGTCAAAGCATCTTGTTCTTCCCTGATAATAATATAATTGATCATAAGTCAAAGTGTCTTCCTATTCTCCAGTGCAATTCTTCTCCTTACCTATCAACCTACCACATATTTTTTCAACATTTTCCAAATTAAAAGAAATTATAGACAAGTTATCAAATTATGTTTAGATTGATCAAGAGCACCACCTACAGGTGTCTATGCTCGGCTATTTGGTGCTGGATAGTGGACAAAATGCATCCAGAGTTATCCCCCTTGATAGTATAAGTTGCTCTTTTGATAGTGAACAACCAAGTTTCAAGTTAATGCCTTTAGTAGAACCAGAGATATCACAAAATGTCCAAGTTTTTCGCATGATGACAACAAAAACGCCAACAACGAAGACGACACCAAGGCTTTAGCAATACCTCAGGTTTTTTATGAAAACAGCCGAGCTCAAAATAAGTAACAAATACATGTATGGTAACAATTGTTGGGAGACCTTCCCACCAGGTAACAAATGTATAAAATGTATGTAAAAATATTTTCTTGATGAAAAAAAATGTAAACAAGGTAAACAGGGTTTCATGGTAAATTCATCTGCCCAGGACATGCCTTTGCCAAAATGGCACTAAAACATAGCAGATAATGCAAAAAAACAAATAGCTGGTGGGAAAGAGTGTGCGCCAAATTATTATGATTTAAAATACAGAAAAAATCAACCGCCACTATATTCTAGTAGTGAGTTTAAATAACTATAAAATCAATATTGTTTCCTGCTTACAATATAAATCAGTGCTTACTTATGGGAAATCAAATGAGTCAGGCACCAATTCAAATTTACATGTAGATTCTATTGAGCCATAAGCAAGTTCTTATGGCCCTATTATGGCTTCATCATCCTTCGAAGTCACAGATTTTAGGAAATTTGTTCCAGAGTTTAGTACCCCAAAAGGCTTACTTACCATTGAATAATGGCAATACCGGCTGGAAACCAAATAATTGGTGAGAACATTGGAAATTAATTAAATGGGTCCTATATTTTCTGAATTTTTTTCAAATCCAATTGGCCATTTGTCCCAATCGATTGGATTTCTGGGCAGATTCCTGTCTTGACTTGCATACCTTGTTCATGTAATGCTAAAGAGAGTCAAACCTTCTTCCTAATCTCACAGACACTGAACAGATACCCGTCAAGCATATACAGAGATGAGCATCTGAAATGAACTAAACATTCTGCATCATGATCGAGGTGATTCTTAGGAATTAGAGTCAATTTTAACAAATGCCAATATTAGATTTTTTTGTTGTTCTAATACATCTCAACTAAGAATTGTAGCTTTCTGAAAATTTCTATTACATACTGGTATTTTTTCAGTTCTTGTTCTTTCATTTCCAAATCTTCTTTCACTTTGTTCCTTTCCTCTTCTGCCATGTCTTTTTGTTCCTCTAGTTTACGACGATCTGCATCAATCTTGGCCTGGATCTCTGCCATTTTTTCTTTTGAGAGATTTTTTCCTATAAAGAATTAAAGTATTCAGAAAATTTGTATAAAAGACCAACTCAGGGGACACCCCCCCCCCAAAAAAAATGATTGATCTAAGAACAGGATGATTCACCCAAATCTTGTGTTGTGGGAACTTAGTCTACTCTTTATGAGACATTGTTTTCTGTCAAGTGTAACAGATATTTTTCAATTCAAAACCATTGTTGAATTGTTGTCTGCCACTTCTTTCAATTTATACCAGTCTAAAACATTGTCTTGTGATTGATTAACCCATTCCCACACAGTGACCCTTTTCAACGCCCCTCAATATAAAAGCTTTGGAAAACATTGTGGATAATGAGGAAATTGTTTGTTACAAGAAATTTCTTCATTACCAACAATGTTTTCTACCCCACAAGACAAGGATTTAAAAATCCCATCAACTTGAAATTTTCTTCTGTATCTTCTTTGAATCTGGACCAGTCTAAAATTTTGTTGTTTGGAAATGGGTTAAGGAATTCCTGGGACTTTTATTCCAAGCAGGTAAATGAAAATAGAATAGGCTGTATACTATTGCAATATTTAGGCATTTTCCTAACACAATCCTTGATGTTAATTACCTAAACAGAGAACAAATTTCGTAATACATCTGAACTTGAATAATACACTTAACACCCTTACAGGCTTAATGTATTTGTAAACAACAAGTTAATGAATGGAGTTTTATGGCACATCAATAGCTGAGGTCATTTTAGGGCAATTAAAACGAATGATGATTTGTCCATATTCAAAAGAATTTAAGACAACTTTAACAAGAGGACCATGAAGGTCCTTAATCGCTCACATTTGGCATCTGCAATTTACAGCACTTTTTTGTTTAAAAAAGACACAGCTTGAGCCAAATAATAATAATACATACCACATATCAAAGCTATTGGCCATTATGGTTTGGGAGAAGAAGATTTCCGAAGATTTCATTCTTCATTCCTTTGTAAAATCAGGAATTGCACAGAAAAGGGCTAATTTTCAAATACAGTAATTCTTTTAAGTATTTTGGTAGAAGGTCATTAAACACTGATACATACCAATTATCAAAGCTCTAGGCATTATGGTTTTGGAGAATAAGGTTTAAAAAGATTTCCTTCTTTATTATTTTGTAAAATTAGGGATTGCACAGAAAAGGGCTTATTCTCAAACTGCAGTTATTCATTTAAGTTTCTTTGGTAAAGGGTCAATAGACATAGATACATACCAAATATAAAAGATTTCCTTCTTCATTCCTTTGTAAAATCAGGGATTGCAAAGAAAAGGGCTTATTTTTTGGTACGGTGATTCTTTGAAATATTTGGTAGAGGGTCATAAGGTGATGATACATACCAAATATAAAAGCATTAGGCCTAATGGTATGGGAGGAGAAGATTTTCAATAATTTTCTTTGCAAATTCAAGGATCGCTCAGAAAAGAGCTAATTTTCAGAAAACAGTAACTCTTTGAAATATTTTGGTAGAAGGTCAATAGGTGATAATATGTACCAAATATCAAAGCTCTAGGCCTTAAGGATTAGGAGGAGAAGATTTTTTAATAATTGTTTACAGATGGACAGACAGTCACCAGACATTTACAGAACACAATAACTGACCTTCAGCACGTTGTGCTCAGGTGAGCTAAAAAGTGAGCACAATTCAAATTGTAACCAGCCCACATGGAAGAAAATACTGTGGGAGAAGAAGAAATTGCTTGTTTTCTTCAGTATAATACAGAAGGAGCGTAAAAATAGGGATTGTACAGGAAAGAGCTATTGAAAACATTGTTGGAAAAGGAGAAATGGAATAATTTGAATCAAATTTTTGATTGACAGTGGTGGACTGTCAGTTGTTTGATATCAGATTCGTATTCCCAAGCAATTCCTCGTTTTCCCAAAACATTTTTCTTTTAATCATTTTACAGGAGGCTAAAAACACTACTTTATGGTAATTACATACAACAATTATTGTCTTTTTTCAGTCATTTACAAACAAAACTCACAGCAGAAATGCATTAATGCATTAAACTTTGAAGAAATTAGAAAACAACATTAACTTTTGAATTTCTTTCAATTTCTATTACTAAAAGGTTTAAGGCTTTCAAATTCTCTGTAAATATTCAGTAATATACTTGATAACAAAAACTTTTTACTGCTTTAATTTAATAGGAATTCCATACAATGACTGCAAGAACCTGTAATTTGACACAGTTTAATTTTCAACAACAACAAAAAAAATACTCAGTGAATTAAGAATGGTTTGTGATACAGGAACGTAACTGAGACAGAACATTCCAGACAATTGAAAGAATAGAAGATCTTGATATTTTCAAAGGACTTTGAATTTGTTTTCATTGGTTTAACCCTTGTCATGTGAACCTGGAATATTACTGTTTTGGCAGGAGGTATAGACAAAGGTCAACCTGCACATAATGTGCAGTTAGATCTAGTCTACACCACCTGTTTGTCACCTTTAAATCTAAGCTTGTATGTAAAGAAATATTGACCCACAATGAAGCCAATCCGTGCTTTTAGTCCTTTGGTTTTATTGCAATTTGAATACGGATTTTGAAGAGAAGGGTTAATATACTGAATATTTGAACTTATTAACCATTACCAGATGGCAAACTTTTAATACTGGTCCGAATTTAATAGTTCTGCAGTGGACAATCAATTGTCAACAATTCAAGCTGTAATGTCTAAATTAGGTTGGCTAATGATGGTTGCCTTTAAAAGTATTGTGTCCCCAAACATATATTTTACAAACTAATAGAATTTGATGTCTCACATAAGCTACCTTGTCGGAGTGCAGTAGGTTCAAACCAAGTGAAGATAAAAACAGAAATTCTTCTATGGAAGAAAATATTGTGTGTAGCTTATAATTCAGAAAGAATTGTTGGTAAATGCTATTTCTCCTTTTCTTTATTTTCATATGGTTCTTGAATTTAGTGTTTAACATGTCCATGCCACACTCGACTGCCAGATAGTGAAAAATACTAATTTTGAAAAAGGGGCATTATTCTTAAAAATGCAGTGGCCATCTCCTTTGATGTTAAAAAATATTTTTTTGTAAGTGAATAATGAACACTAAACAAAGATGCTAAGTTTCAAGTAAATAAGTACCATATTAACAAGAGATATGACCAAGGTTAAAGTCATTAACAATACAATGGTGATGACAATACTAGGACATTTTGTTCTAAAAGAGCCAAATTAAAAACTCTCATAACCTGGAAAAACGATTTACAATTGAAAATTTTCAAGAGCAAGCCCATAAGCAGAGTGAAAGTGCAGCTTAATCAGACTTCAGAGATATGACACAAGATTTGTTTGTGGAACAAAAATGACCGATAATAGCTCATTTTCAGGAACATGACCTTCTTTTTGACATTGCCCTTGGACATATGACCCTTTGTTGTTGTATTGTATATTGAAGTAAGGTGCTTATGTACCATATATGAATGAACACTGTAACTTACCCCTTGTCATGCTGAACCCGAAATATTCCGGTTTGGCAGGAGATGTAAAACAAGATCAGCCATCACATAAGTGCAGTCCGATCTTGGTCTACACATCCTGCCTGTAATTTTCCTGCCAGAATTGTTTATGAAATTGATCTCTAAAAGAAATATTGATTTTTGAACAAGTTCTATCAGTGATTTCAGCCCTTTGATTTTATAGCACTTCAGTAAGGTAATTTATACAGCATGATAAGGGTTAAAATATTTTGGAATATAAGAAAATTACAAGTTTCCTAGATAAAGTTTAAGAATGTTTTTTTAAGGATAAGGGTAGAAAAATTTGACTTTAGTCCTAGACAAATGATACTCAATAGATAGGTATTGTGTACGCTACCTATGTACCTAACACTGATATTGTAATTTAGATAGTTTTGGAGTGACAGGAAAATGTCAAGTTACCAGGTCAAGTTTTCCATAGACAGACAAACCAACAGACAGACAGGCGAACACTAGTAAATTAAGAGCACTGCCTTCTGTTGCCAAAGCTCGGCTGCAGGTGCTGGATAATGCAAAAATATCAAAGGGCATAACTTTTACAAAAATGCTTTTAGAGTCATCCCCCTTGATAGTCTATATAGCTCTTGTGATGGTCAATACACATGCCAAGTTTCACGAGAATATCTTCAATAACAACAGAGATATGACCAAGGTTAAAGTTTGTCACGCAAACGCCAACGCAAATGACGCCAAGGTGATAACAATACCTCGGGTTTCCTCCAAAAACAGATGAGCTAATAATATGTCCACTATCTTTCCTTGCAGGGGCATATAACGGACCTTCTGGTATTTCAATTTATCATTTTTTTCAAAAAGAGTTAAGAGTCCAGCTCAGGTCAATCAGGTTTGGTACTTCAAATATGAATTGAGCCTGTGCAGAACATTTCCTACATCATATGCGCACAAATGTAACACCTTGTATGGACAGCCAGTCTGATCTTAGTCAATACATCTAACACAGACAGGAAAATTCTGAGATCAGTATGAAAATTCAGGGCTAACAACTCAATCTAATAATTCATTTTTATGAAAATCTGCCAAGAGTGATAAGTTTGCACAGTCTGACAAAGATCTATGAATTCTTTACTTATAAGAAGGTCTTTTATTAAGATGGGTAATAAAAGTTTTTGAAGTTAAGCATGAGACCTCCTTGGATGCGTGAAAAGTATCAACTCTGGACAGGCAGCCCTGACTGCATAGGCTGACCGGGACCATAACCTTTAATCTCTTTGAAGATTTTCTGAACGATTCTATGTTACTGCAGGGGTCGACACTAACAGTGTCCCAGGATCCCCAGGATCCCTGAAAATTGGAAGGGACCCCAGCAATCTCAGACTAGGGATTTGGTCAGGATCCTTCAATAGTTCTCCAGTACAATAAATCTTAATGTATCAACTAATGCTCCTGATAGTTTTGTTTGCTTTTTTTTTAGAAAACATTGTGGATAATGAAGAAATTGTTACAAGCAATTTCTTCATTTTCCACAATGTTTTCCAAAGCTTTTTTTTCAAATTGGGCTTATAAGGGCAGGATTGCGTGTGATTGAGTTAATGTATATCAAGGAGGGATCCCTGATTATCTGGAGGAAACCTGAAGTAAAGCGTAGGGATTCCTGTGGGATCCCACTGAAGCAAAATTAGCGTCAAGCCCTGTACTGTAATTATTTTTTGAATGTGGATCTGGTTGACCTCCGCTGAATCAAAGCTCCTTTCAAGTTATTGTTTTATTGTTATTGTTGGAACACCTGGACCTTTTTGCTGGTAAGGTCATACATTTCTTATAGATGAGAATAGTGAAAGGTCCAAGGCAAGCTTAACCCATTCCCACACAATCTCTCTTTTTTACAGCCCTCATGAAAAAAACTTAAGAAACATTTTGGAAAATAAAGAAAATGCTTGCAACTGGCAATTTCTTCATTTTCAATAAATATTTCTTCCCAAAATGACGAAAAAACAAGATGCGTTTGTGAAACACAATGCCCCTGCAACCTGACTATACGTTTGACCTTGGTATGTCACCTTGACCTCATCACATGACCTTGACATGAGGAGATGTGTATCATGGAGATGTATCATCATTCCAAATATGAGCATTGTATCTTGAATAGGCTGGTAGAAATTGCAGTGTTAAGTTTTTTGGTTAAGTTTTGCAGACAGACAGACAGACAGAGCAACAGATGGGAAGACTGAATGATGGACAGACAGACCGACAACGGTAAAACAATATGCCCCCTGATCTTTCGATGCGGAGGAAAAAAGAGAAGGAAAAAATCAATGACTGAATTTGGACAAGTTTAAAAAATTTGTTGTGGGGGAATGGGCAAATAAGATAGAGCTAGGAGCAGACTGCTGACATCTTATATACCCTGTAAAATGCACAATACAATAAAAGAGACTATCACCATGTGAGCAAACAAAAGATATAAAGATTTGGCATTGAGTGTGTACAAAATGTGACCCGTCATACAAAAATGTAGCATCTGGGAAGTCCAAGAATTATATAAGACTGGTCCAAACTTAACCCTTTCCTATTCAATCCATTGTTTTTATGTCCCTGTGATTTTATAATTGAGAAAACATTGTAGAAAAAGAAGAAATTGCCTGTAACAAGCAACTTTTCTTTTTTCCACAATATTCCCTATCCTTCTGGATGATTGTTTTCAAATCAAATCCACTTTAAAAATTTTGCCTTCAAATCATCTGTTTTGCAAAACAGGAAAAGGTTCAAGAGATTGAAGACAACAGTTTTAGCTTCAAAAAAAAATCTGTATTTTGGGGGGAAAAACATTGTAAAAAGAAGAAATCACTTGTGAAAAGCATTTTTCTTCATTTCCTACCATGTTTTTCCCATTCCATTTTTTTAAAGGGCATAGTAATATTCAGACAATTTTGGAAATTTCTGACATCATAAAGTAACATCATTTAGGCAGATTTTCCATTATGATTCATTTTCCAAATGTAATCTCCAATTGACCTCATCTGTAATTAACTTTCTCATTTCTTAGAAAATTAATGGATGGTCATTTCATAGAGAATTCATGACGGCTCACAAATACATTTTTTTAAACAAGCCATCTTTAAACAGATACATTAAAACCTTTTAAAAGTTTTATCTGTTTTACATGACAAGTTTAGTTCACACTATATTTCAGAAACATAAACTTTGAGATGCCATTTATAATATGACTGCAATAGTTTAGTTAGAGTCTTAAAATTATTGGATCCAAATTTCAGAAATACAATGAACATTTTGCCAAACTAACACCATGTAACCATTTCCCTTACAATGTTGCTTTTTGACACCCCTTAATAAAAACAATTGGGAAAAACATTGTGTAAAATGAAGAACAAGCATTTCGTCTTTTTCCACAATGTTTTCTTCTCAGAAAATCTGAAATAACATGAAATTAAAATTGATGTCTGCAGTTCCTTTCAATTTGGACCAGTCTATAATTTTGCAGTCTGGAAATGGGTAAAACAGGTAATTTGAATACAAACAAAAAGCACAAGCACTGCTGCCTTGAATTATGAGGATAGTGGTTTAATTCCTTCTCCTTTTCATTTCTGTTCCTAAGCATATTGAATAAAATTCAATGATCAGTATTGCATGTCATACTATAAAACGTATTTGCAAACTAAATTCCAGAATATGCAACAATTTACCTGGGTCTATGTAGGAAATATATGGAAAATAGATTATATAAATAAATATATAAACAAATGTCTTCAAACCACAATCTTTCAGAGAATATCACCTTGATAATGGCCTTGATATAAGCAGACATTAAGCCCATTATCAGATGGCAAAATTTTAGACTGGTCACAATTGAAAGGAAATGCAGAAGACATTTTAACGTTAATGAAACTTTAGATTTTGTCAACTCTCTCTGTAGAAAACATTGTGTAAAGTGAGGAAATTGCTTGTTACAATGTTTTCCTAATTGAATTTTTGAGTGGCATCCAAAAGTGTCATTGTGTGGGAATGGGTTAACAGGTACCACGTTTTGACGCATACCTATCCAACTACACACAAGCACGCTTTTTTACTCTCCTCAAGAAAAAAATCGCAACAAGCACTTTATTCATTGTCTAGAATTTTTTTCATTGTTTCAACTCTTTCCTGTTTTTCAAAATTCAAGACCGTTCCAAATTCAAAGGTTTTGCAGACAATAATTTAAAGTGGATTTAATTAGAAGAATAACCATTTGGTAGGGTAGAAAAAATTGTAGAAAAGAAAGAACTGCTTGTTACAAGCAATTTCTTCTTTTTCTAAATTGTTTTCTCAATTATAAAATTACAGGGACATAAAAACCAGGGATTGTACAGGAAAAGGTTAATTTCATCAACTCAAAATCGTCTTCTGCAACTTCTTAGAATATGGATGAGTCTAAAATTTGGTCATCTGGAGGATAAGTCAGTTCCAATTCTTGTTGGTCCTCCTCTGTGATTTAACCTTTTTCTGTTTTCAAAATGTTCGACTTTTCTAATTTCAAAGGACTTGCAGACAACATTATAAATTAAGTACAATTCAAAAATTAACCATCCTATATGATAGAAAATTTAGTGGTAAAAGAAGAAATTGCTTGTTACAAGCAGTTTATTATTTTCCACAATGTTTTCTCAAGTATAATATCTCAGTGACGTAAAAATCAGGGATTGTACAGGAAAGTGTTAACGTTCTCCAAATCTACAGGGACGTAAAAATCAGGGATTGTACAGGCAAGTGCTAAGGTCCTCCAAATCTAAGTTCATTTATTGTAATATCAAATTGCATCTATTATGAGGTTAACAATATGTAGCACATAATTGAAATCAAAATATTGTTTGAAAACAGTGTTGAAAAAAAAACAGATTGCTTCTTACAAGCAATTTCTTCTTTCCCACAATGCTTTCACTTATATCTATTTTACTACAAAACACCATTTAATGATATGGAAGAGACAAATAGAAACGATTGGTAAGAATTTGATCTGACTGGGAAAACGATTGGTCAAATCATCAAATTTTTACGTAACAAGTGATACAATGGGTTCCCGGTTTCTAAGAATGAATCTAATGCTTTATAGCAGTTTCATTGTCTTTTATAAAATCTGGAATCTTAATCCATGATAACTGGACATTTTTCATATGGTTTAACAGTTATAATTCATTTCATCTTTAATTGGAAAATAAAAGCCAAGACTGTGTAAACGAAGGTGAGTTGATAGTTACAAGCAGGGCTCCGGAAATTTGGAAATCTAAATCGGTCCGGGACTTTGCCCCCACCCCCAGCAAAAACGACCCCCCCCGCCACAAAGACGAATACCCCGCCTTTTTTTTCACCTTTCCCACACGTAAAACGGTTCATCATTCATTCAGTAGTTGCCTTCTTTTCAAATGTTCCGAAGATGATTATTATCTTCAACGAGAGGAAGACTGACAGATCCTACTTTCATTTTGTTTTAGAAAATTCGGCTGAGTATAAATTGCAATTCTGGCATTGTACGACAGTCCACGAAATTCTAATTTGTTGTAAAATTAGACAGACATTATTAAAATTAAAATTTCCGGATTTACAGAGTACCGCTGATTTAATTATAGTAAAGATATACTTTTTCATTTTCGTAAGCTGGTTATCCAAAGTTCTGTTAATTTAACACAGTCATGTCGATTTTCTCTCAACACGAGTGTCTGTTGATGGAAAAACACAGCTGACATCACAAAAATGTCGGGTCAGTCCATTCTACCCCCTGGGATCACTGAATCGTGACGTACATCAAACGAGCGGCGAGACAAACTCGAGTGGGTCGCCCACGTGTTGCACAATTTTTCTAGAGTGGAATTTGTTCACAAATCTAAGTCATTTATTTATTGTAGTTGACTTCCGATTTTTTATTCGGACGTTTTCCACCCCTGAAGTAAATTTAATTTTATTGAAAGAAATGTCATTTCGTTTATATTTAAGTTATCTGTATTCTGCTGATTTCCAATTATTGTTTGAATTCTATTGGCTATGTTTCTTACCGTGAATGAAAAACTATTAACGACGTTTTTTTTAAAATAAATTTCCATGCCAGTCTCGCGCGCTTACTTTTGATAAATTGATTTCATAAAAGCGTTGTGCTGATCTATTCCGACTTTGAACGAACGGCAACTGAAGCCTGTTAATGTCTCGATTTATATACGCATCCCATGTTATAGTAAAAAAAAAAAAAATAGTTTCATGAGTAATGGCAATTTAAATTGACGCAGTATTAGATGTCCATTTCTCCGAACATGTGGTAAGTCAAACCTATTCTCTATTGCAAATAGTTTACAAAACTCGAAGTTCGGTCAAGCGTGAAACTGCAAATTAGGTCCACGTGCGGATGGGTATTAGACTGGCCATCGGGTAAACAAATTATCGATTTTTGGCGCTTTTGTTTATCTCTTAATCTGCAGGTAATGTGTGAAACCCTTGCGTTATTTCGATTTCAAGAAGATTTTAATAGATGGTGGGCGAGTTTATCAATATTTTAACGTGAAATTTGATGAAAATTTCGGACCGATTTTGGTGTAATTTTGGGGGATTCCAATCGGTCTGGCAATTCAAAATTCGGTCCAGACCGGCAATTTATCGGATTTCCGGAGCCCTGGTTACAAGTTACAGAAGTGAATTTTAGATAAACATGACAGTTCTTGTGAGATTTTTTTTATGCTTTTCCCCCTCAAAAAAGGAGGTGGTAGTATTGGGTTTTACATCCCGCTGAACAACTCCGGTCATATGGAGACTTGGCCTCAGGTCCAAATGACTGGAGAAGCAGATCAATCAAGGGCTCCCAGATATTTGAGTCTAGCACTTTACCGCTAGACCATTTTTGATCCCTCTAACGAAGGCTGCCCACTCAGTCACCTTAAGTTACCATAGTGATTGTTACAAATATTTAATGAAAACTATTGAACTTTAATCTGTAATTTACCTCAACAAATTTGAAATTGGTGGTGATTGTTTTTAATCATGTTTAGTAAACAAATAAATAACAATAATTAAACATTTCTGAAAATTTTCCAAAAAAAAAAATCATAACTGTCAAACCAAAACCTTTAAGTTTTAACTAAACATACCTGATTCCGAGCCTGGAGTTGAAATTCCCCATGAAAAGAAAAGATACAAACTTGTTGTTAGCAGTTGTTAGTAAAACTACCTTTTACAGACATGTTGTTAGGAAACTACCACATACATATATAATAAGTTTTTTTTATTATTGATTAAAGGTGAATATATGGGACCCAAAAAAGGACCAACTAGGAATTGCAACAAAATTTTATTTGTAATCGAGATCATCTTCAGTACTGGTCACTTAACCCTTTCCTGTTGTGCAAAATTTTAAACATGCCCTTATTCAAAGGTTTTGCAGGCATAAAGTTTAAAATTTATTTGATTTGAAAATAACCATTCAATATGGTAGAAAATATTGTTGAAAACGAACGAAGGAATTGCTTGTAACAAACAGTTTCTTTTTTTCTACAATGTTTTTTCTCAATCATGAAATCACAGTGATGTAAATACCAGGGATTGAACAGTAAAGGATTTGGCTTTACCTTTCCAAATTGAAAGTGTAGTAAAGTAGAATGGTAATTCAACATTCAGAAGATCAAAATAGAAGAAAAAATCTACCCAAGTCAGAATCTGCAACTTATGCTGCCTGATCAGGGTTAATACTTTTTATTCATCTTCTTTCTTTCCATTAGAAGGTCCTTTTTTCATGTAATGGGTCATAATCCTTATTTACTGTAAGATAGAATAAAAAATGTAACCTATTACCAGACAATTTTCTTAGATCCCTTGAATAGAGAGAAGTTTTAGTTGGTGCAATGATAAATATTTATCTTTTGGGGTAGAAACTGTGGATAATGAAGAAATTACTTGTGCATTTTTTCATTTTTCAAAATGTTTTCCCTATTTTTTACGTTGGTGGTTTCAAAAAGCAGGATTGTGTGGAAATTGGTTGAAAAAGTATCAAATAGTAGTCTAATGTTGGACACCATATTAGTTAACTACAATTAACCCTTGCAATGCTGTATAAAATAAAGGGCTTACAGCACTGATAGAACTTGTTCAAAAATCAATATTTCTTTTAGAAATAAATTTCATAAACTGCTCTGCTAGGAAAAGTACCAGCAGGAGGTGTAGACCAAGATCAGCCTGCACATATGTGCAGTCTGATCTTGGTCTACACTTCCTGCCAAATCGGAATATTCCGGGCTCAGCATGACAAGGGTTAATAATTTTTTACAAACTACTTTAGGAATTATACCCTTAATGACTAATTTTTGTAATCAATACTAAATTTTATGATTCATCTTCCATCTATGTATCATCTACTGAGCTAATTATTAAACCATCCTCTTTTTCTGTCTAATTGAAATCTAATATATCACAATAAGATATTTTATCTTACTCTTTAACGTACAATAAAATTTTAGACTTGTGCAAATATAGGACTTCAGTTTTAAGTAAATGAAATTTGCATGTTTCTGTCTTTCTAAGAAAAAACTTTATGGGAAATTTAGAAATTGCTTGTTACATGCAATTTCTTCATTTTTCACAATGTTTTCCAAAACTATTTTCTTGAGGGTTTTAACCAATTCCCACTAAGGGATGCTTTTAGATGCCCCAAAGGAATAACAGCTTTGGAAAACATTTAGGAAAATGAAGAAATTGCTTGTGACAAGCAATTTCTTCATTTTCCACAATGATTTCTTCCCAGAAAGTTAAAATATAAAAAATTTCATAAACTTTAAATTGTCGTTTGCAACCTCTTTCAACTTGGGCCAGTCTAAAATATTGCCATTTTGTAATGGATTAAAAAGCATGGTTTTGTGAAAACAGTTTCAGATACATATCTATATCAATACCTGGAAACCCTTACTTTGGCATTCATTTCTCAGATTTTTTAACCAAAGTTGTCTGCTGCTTATCAAAGTTCTTCCATTCATTTGTCCAAGACAAATGATTCATGAATTGCAATGACTTTTATTAAATGTTTGAAAAAATACTGTCCCAGTCAATGACTAAAATTTGTTACCCTTAGATCTTATTGATTTGATCTCGAAGCTGTAAACTTCAGGCTGTAGATGAAAACATATAAAAGTAATCTTACAAAAACTAATTACCTTTTCTCTTCTTTTTCCTTCTAATCTTCACTCCATCTTCACCTATTATTTCTTCTTCACTCTCTTCATCACTTCCTTCATCACCACTGACACCTGTGGTGAAAAAAAGATGCGATTGTGAAACAAACAAGAGTCAGTGGAAGTGGCTAGAGGGATCCATCAATGATCATGGTCTAATTTCTTTAAAATAATACTGTTATGGGCATCATTTTCATAAATTATACCATGATACTTGATGGATTGCTCTAGCCACACCAATTGACCTTTGACAAGGCAGTTTGACTGAGATACCCACCTTAGTTAGCAAAATATAGGGCCTAGGACATACAAAAAAGAGGACCTTTATTGTACTATATCCCTTACCTGATTATGATAGCTCTAGGTTTTCAAAATCTTATAAGTGAACCATGAGGAAATACTATTTATTATATTCATAGCTGTGAAATCTTGGGATTTCCAAGTGTAATAAATTTTGATATCATCACTAGTGATGATATCAAATTTTGCTTCAAAAATCTGGAACTACTCTTTCCAAAGGGCCAGGCCACCCCTGGTTAATATACATAGCCAAGATTGCCAATTTTATATCTAAAATAAAGCTATCCAAAAAAATCTTTCAAATAGCACATCTACTAATGATGGAGAATAATTGTGCCAATTTATTTTGAAATGCACCAATAATTTTAGGTTAAATGCTCTTGACAATCACAATTTTAGTGTTTGACCTTGAGCTTTTACCTTGACATTAGTACTATCCCATTTGTCCAGACAAATTCGGACGGACAGACAGACTAACAGACTAATGCACATACACTGACCTGTCAAAGGGACAACTATGTCTCTCTCATCATAAAGTGTGCTCGACAAAAAATCAACTGGAATAAGATTCTAAACATAAACTACATATTTTATAACTTTTCTGACGAAATAATGGCGAACAGAGTATGGGGATAGTGGGAAATGCACTGTAACCTTACTTTCTATTTCTTAAGCTAAAAATAATTTCAAAAACACTGTAATAAGAAGAAATTAACGTTCATACATACACCTCCAAAATAACCGTTTGTTAACAACTGGTTTTAAACAATAAAAAACCTGAATATTTGTGTTATCACTGATTGACTCAAACAAATGCCTAATTTTCGGCAACGTTCAAAATTATTCCAGACCTCAAATACTGATGATATTACAGTGATAGGCACTCAAACCTAGCCCACATGAGCTTGTTTTGTACACTCAAGTCAGGAGAATTAATGATCATAGACTGCCTATCCAATGATTCTGTCCAAGGACAAGTCTTGATAGTTGATCGCTGTTCAAAATATTCCGGCGCCTTTAGATCGACGATAAGATTGTAGCCCTTAGATACAGTATATGTTTCCTCCAAATTATTTTCGTGTCAGACACTGCAAATCTTTTAGTGTCTTAAAATACAGACTTTCAATCAAAAAATTCCTTTTAAAACCTCGCCATCTTAGATAACAGAAATTATTGAGAACGAAATTCATTGATATTAATGTGCACGGTTCCAAGAGCCAATGATGACAAATATGATTAAAATAAGAGCACTGCCTATGGGTGCCTATGCTCAGCTGTTGGGTGCTGGATAGTGGACAAAATCAAACTAAAGTTATCCCCCTTGATAGTATAGATTGCTCTTTTGATGGTGAATAAGTATGCCAAGTTTCAAGTGAATGCTTTTAGTAGAACCAGAGATATCACAAAATGTCAAAGTTTTCACACGACGACAATAACAATGACCACAATGACGAAAAGGACGACTACAACACCAAGGCTATCGAAATACCCCCGGTTTTCTCTGAAAACAGCCAAGCTAATAAATAGGTAAGAATTAAAAAATAAAACTGCTTCAAATATGATACATAAAATAATCAAGTGGTTATTTTCTATATGAAAAATCTCTCGCTAGAATACATTGTTATGCATTAAAAAAGCTCGTCCTTCAGTCTCACAACACATTGTCATGAAAGATTTTTCATATCAAAAATAACCACTTGATTTTCCTCTTTATATTAAATTTGAAAGCTTTAAGCTGATAACCAGATTGTGAGAAGGATATTTTTAGAGAACTGCTTTGTTAACTCATAATTTTTAATGTAAAGAAAAGGTGTTTTGCAATACGGACTGGCCATGTTGCAATATATTGCAATACACTTTCTACTGTATTGTTCCACCCCTAGTTAAAATTGACCAATTGCTGGCCCAACCTACATAGTCTGTAAGCCTTGCCAATTGACTCTGACAGAAAGGTCCACTTCGATATTTAATGGTGATATTCGAAAAAAATTACCAATATTAGCATGTTACAATAAAGTGGAATAGTTGATTGTTGACTTAAAAATCATAACTACAATGAATAATCTGTAATTACGACGTTTATGTAGCAAAACCAACAAAAATGCTTCACATAAATGGTAGCCAATGTCGGAGTTTAAAGTTAACTTCCAGTCTAAATGACTGATTTCATTAGTCAACTGAGAATGGCAGCCACTGTTGGTCATTTACATTCTTTTTCTAGAGCTCTGAATTGTTTACCATACATGGGCTGTTAATCTATCCCTTGTCTCACCTTCTTCCAATTGTTTTCTGAGATCTTCAATCTCTTTCTGAAACTGTCTCAACAGTGCATCTTTAGGATCCTCATTGATTCGGGCTTTATTCTGTATGTTTTTTGCTCTGTTAGCATATCGAAGAGTACTAATAGTTTCATCATAATTATAGTCTGCAGGACCAATGTTTGCAATCTGAAATTGATTTAATTTAACCCATTACCAGACAGCAAACTCTTAGACCAGGCCAAATTGAAAGGAGTTGCCAATGACAATCAAACAAGAGGCCCATGAGGGCCTGAGACGCTCTACTGGTTATCAAGTTTTCCGTTAAAGAAATTTGGTATTTAAGGAAGTTAATTGCTCAAAGAAGAATGCATAAAGAAAAAAAAAGGGCTTTATCCCCTTTATCATTTTCAGCAACAATCCTCAAGGCCCCTTTTCCCATGTTTCATGATGGATCCACTCCATTTCCAAAAGAAAGTTACCTTATGACCCTACAATCATTCTGTGAATATTTCATCAGAATCTGACAATAATTGTGGACTTTATTACATAAACAGGATTGTTTTGAATGAAAATCAATAAGGCCCCTTTTCCTGTGTTTTCTGATGGATCAATTTCATTCCGAAACGAACTTTCCTTGCAACCCGACAATTGTCCTGTGAAATTTAAAAGACAATTTGATAATGATTGTGATCTTCAACACATACACAAGAATGTTTTGAATGATAATCTGTAAGGCCCCTTTTCCTGTGTTTCGAATGCCACAATTATTCCATGCATCTTTGAAGAGAATTCAATAAAACTGTTGACTTTATTGTGTTAACAAAGATATTAAATTCACGTTCTCATAAGGCCCCTTTTCCCGTGATATTTTATTGTTGGTTTTATCATTCTGTGAAAAGTGATTCAAATGAAATATTGGGAATTCATCATGTTTACTAGAATATTTAAAAAAAATCATATGGCCCCTTTTTACATGATACTTGATGGATTGTACCCAGTTCTGAAAAGAACCATTTAAGTATTTGTACACTCATTCTGTGAAATTTTGAAGTGAATCTGGTGAAATCAAGGGACATCATTGTGTTAACCAGAATATTTAACAAAGTTTTTCATAACGCCCCTTTTTATATGACACTTGCCATAATCGGATCCACTGTCAAAATCAGCAATTGGAATGATGGTACAATCAATCTGTTTAATCTGTGGAATTTATTGTGTTAATGAGTTTATAGTGAACTCTTCATAGGGCCCCTTTTCTCATGATACTTTACAGAACAAACCAAATTTCAAAAGGAACAATTCTAATGAAGGTAGAATCATTCTTTAAAAGTTAAAGAGAATCAATGAAAGCAGTGGACTGAATTGTGTCAAGAATATGTGTAACAAAATTTTCATACAGCCCTTTTTTCCGTGAAACTTAACAAATCAGACCCAATGTACAAAGGAACAATCCTTATGATAGTTTGAAGAAAATGATAAAGACTGAGGATTTTATTGTAATAATGTTATGCAATAAAATTTTTATAAGGTCCCTTTTCTTGTGTCACTTAACCAATCAGACCTAATTTACAAAGGATCAATCCAAATGATGGTACAATCATTCTATTAAAGTTTGAAAAGATTCTGATAAAGACTGAGGACATTGTTGTGTTTATGAGGATTTGGTAATAATTTTTCATACAGCCCCTTTTCCTATGATACTAGACAGATCAGGCCCAATTTGGAAAGAAACAATCCTTATGATGATACAAAAAATTCTGTGAAAGTTTGAACAGAATCTGATGAAAACTGCAGACTTTATCTTGGTGTAAAATTTTTAAAATAAAATTTTCATAAGGCTCCTTTTCCTGTGATACTTGAAGGATCAGGTCTCATGTCAGCATCAACAATCGTGATTATTGTACAATGATTCTGTGAAGATTTGAAGAAAATCCAATGAAAGCTCTGGACTTGGTTACAAGGATTATAGATAACATTCTCTAAAGGCCCCTTTTCCCATGATACTAGACAGATCACGCCTAATTTGAAAAGAAAGAATCCTCATGATGGAATAATCATTCTGTGAAAGTTTAAACAGAATCTGATGAAAACTGTTGACTTTATTGTGGTACAATGATTTTAAAATTAAATTTCATAATGCTCCTTTTCCTGTGATACTTGACGGATCAGGTCTAATAATCAACAATCATTATTATTGTACAATTATTCTGTGAATGTTTGAAGAAAATCCGATGAAAGCTCTGGACTTGGTAACAAGGATTTATAAATGAAATTTTCAAAAGGCCCCTTTTCTTGTGTTTCTTGACAGTTCAAACCCTGTTATGAAAAGAATGATAGTTATGACCTTCCAGTCATTCTGTGAAAGTTTCAACAAAATCTGATCAAAGCTGTGGGCTTCATTGTGTTTACAGGGTTTTATTAATTGAATTTTCATATAGCCCCTTTTCCCATGTTACTTGATCTGAACCAATTCCAAAGGGAACTCTTCTTACAAAAGTATAATTATTCTGTTTGAGTATAAAGACAACCCCATCTCATCTGTGGACTTACAAGCATTAATTAAGATTTTTTAATTGAATTTTCCTAAGGCCCCTTTTCCTATGTTTCTCAATGGATCAGACCCAATTTGAAAGGAACAATCCTTATGACGGTACAATCATCATGTGAAAGTTTGAAGTCAATCAGGTGAAATCTAGGGCCATGATGTGTTAACTAAGATTTTTTTATTAAATTTTCATAGGGCCCCTTTTCCCATGAAACTTGACGGATCAAACCTACTTCCGAAAGGAACAATCCATTTAATGTAATAATCATTCTGGGAATGTTTGAAGAGAATTTGTTGAAAACTATGGACTCTATTGTGTTTAAGAGGACTTTTTCAATCCAGTTTTTATCGGGCCCCTTTTTCCCATGGTCCTTGACTGATCATACCAAATTTTGAAAGGAACAATTCTTATGATGGTAAAATCATTCTATGAAAGTTTGAAGTCAATCAGATGAAAACTGTGGACTCTAGAGTGTTAACAAAGATCTTTGAATTAAACTTTAATAAGGCCCCTTTTCCTATGTTTCTTGAGGAATCATATCCAATTCCGAAAGGAACAATCCTCATGATGGTACAATCATTCTGTGAAAGTTTGAAGAGAATCCGTTGAAAATTGTTTGCTCTAGATTATTAATGAGAATTTTTTATCAAAATTTTCATAAGGCCCCTTTTTCCTGTGTTTCTTGACAGATCATATCAAATTCGAAAGGAACAAACCTTATGATAGTACAATCATTCTGTGAAAGTTTGAAAGGAATCCGTTGAAAACTGTTGACACCAGAGTGTTAAAGAGGATTTCTTAAAAGATTTTTCGATTAAATTTTCATAAGGCCCCCTTTTTCCCGTGATTCCTGATGGATCTGCCCGAATTCCCAAAGGAATAATCCTTATGATGGTACAATCATTCTGTGAAAGTTTAGATACAATCTAATGAAAACTGTGGACTCTAGAGTGTTAACAAGGATTTTTTAATTAAATTTTCATAAGGCCCCTTTTCCCATGTTTCTTGACCCATTTTCGAAAGGAACGATCCTAACGATAGAACAATCATTCTGAGAAAGTTTGAAGAGAATCCGATGAATACTGTGGATTCTATTGCGTAAACAAGGATTTTTTAATTAAGTTTTAATAAGGCCCCTTTTCCCATGTTTCTTGACAGATCTGACCCAATTTCGAAAGGAACGATCCTTATGTTGGTACAATCATTCTGTGAAAGTTTTTATTGAATCTGATGTAAACTTTGGACTCTAGAGTGTTAACGAGGATTTTTTAATCAAATTTTCATAAGGCCCCTTTTCCCGTGTTTCTTGACAGATCTGACCCAATTTCGAAAGGAACGATCCTTATGATGGTACAATCATTCTGTGAAAGTTTTTATTGAATCTGATGTAAACTTTGGACTCTAGAGTGTTAACGAGGATTTTTTAATCAAATTTTCATAAGGCCCCTTTTCCCGTGTTTCTTGACAGATCTGACCCAATTTCGAAAGGAACGATCCTTATGATGGTACAATCATTCTGAGAAAGTTTGAAGAGAATCCAATGAGAATTGTGGACTCTATCGCGTAAACGAGGATTTTTTAAATAAGTTTTAATTAGGCCCCTTTTCCCGTGTTTCTTGACGGATCTGACGAATCTTGACGAATCCGATGAAAACTGTGGACTCTATCGAATAAACAAGGAAAAGTTTAACGGACGCACGGACAGACACACGGACGCCGGACGGGAAAAAGCCATCACTATAGCTCTAGTGGCCTTCGGCCAGTAGAGCTAAAAATTATGAAATATTGGAATTTTCTTACTTTTGGGGTAGAGAACATTGTGAATAATGAAATTGCTTGAAACAAGCAATTTCTTGATTTTCCAATTTTCCAAAGCTTTTTCTCTTGGGGGCGTCTATAATTGTCATTGAGTGGGAATAGATTAAACCATTACGATATGGCAAAATTTCAGACATGCCCAAAATCAGAGGAAATTTGAAACAACAATTTGTAGTGAAATAGTAAAAATCTTTTGGGGTAGGAAACATTGTGAATAATAGTCATATTTCCAAAGCAATTTTTGTCTAGGGGCATGGGATTGGATTAAGCTATTAACAGATGACAAAATTTTACTGGTCCACTTTGAAGTCGATTGAATTCTAAAAAAACTTTTTCTTTGAGGGTAGAAAATACTGTTGCTTATAAAAAGGAATCTCTCCATTCCTACAATGTTTTAAAAAAGCTATTTTCTCAAGGGCATAAAAAAACTTATGCAAACTTGTGCAAAATTATTTCAAAATCCATCCGTAATTTTAAGAGCTATGCTCCGGAATACTAAATTTTAACTTTTGACCTTGAGCTGTGATCTTAGCCTTGTAGCTATCTGAATATTTCTTTAAAATGGTACATCTACTCATGATAGAGAACAGTTGTTCGAAATTGTATTGAAATGCATGCATATTTGAAAGAGGTATGCTCTTGAGAAGCTCAATTTTTAATACTTGACCTTGAACAATGACCTTCACCTTGGAGCCATCCATAAACCAGGAAAAAAATCTCAGCACAAAATCATAAGGAACACATGTGAAGTTTATCCAAATTAGTACCAGGGTTGTGGAGAAATTGCAGATGATGGACAAAATGATGTTAGGATGGACAAAGTGGCAGCTTCAAGGGGCATTATAAAATACAAACCATAGCAGTTTTAGAGTTCCCACCGAGTGAATCCTGCAGTAGTCGAGTCAGTTTGGAGTTTCTGTAAGGAATATGGCTACTTTTGCCATCTACCAGAGCAGATATGACATTACCAAGGGTAGACAAGGAGAGGTTTATCTTTGTTGCTTCCTTCAGTCTCTGACCAGTGGCCCCTGTCTTGGCTTGGCGCTCTGACCCCTGCCAAAAATTACAGCAAAATAAAGATTACATGTGACTAACTCTAGTTTTATCACTGGCACAGTACTTCATCCTAAAACCAGACCTTTCCTAATTTGTTAAGATTAAGAAGTTTGGGAAAAAAATGCACCTTTTTTACAAATAGACTATCAAAATACAATCCTTATAAAAAACCAAAGGAAATAACTAAGAAAACAGAGAGCTAACAATGTAAGAAATAATTAATAACAATACACATAGTGTTTTCAATTGATGCATCAATACTTAATTTGATAGATTCTATTTGTATTGAATGATACAAAGTAGACAAGCATTCATATGGTTGTACAGACTTCTTAGTGTCAGCCCTCAATGCACATGTGATATCGTTTGAAATGTAACACAAAAGTTTGTTAATCATTTTGACAGCTGAAAAAAACACTCACAGCCAAGTCAACAAGATGAAGTTTCCCAACTCTAACATGCTGTTCTCCATCTGGCCCCTTCTCACTACACTCTATTGTGACAGTAAATATAGCGTGAGATCTTGAACTGTGGAGGTTCATATTTGTGGCCCCTGTCACTCCTGAAATGATTTGCATGAACTTATTTAAGAGATGAAGATAATACTTTTTGTTTTCATGGAGGTATGAACCGAAAAACTTAATCACACTATATGAATACGTGAAGTGGATTCATACATTGTGTGATAAGGTTTTTTGGTTCATATCTCCATGAAAACAAAAAATATTCTCTTCATTTCTTATAATATAATAGCATCGAGCGCAAAAAACAACAGCTTTACAAATTTTGATACTTTTTGTATGGGACTATTTTGTGCGGAAGTATACAAATTTGCTGCGTGCTCAAAATTTCGTTCATTGAGTTATGAATAACTTTTTGGGACCAATCAGAACGCACGTTTTTGATAGATGAAACTAAGAATTAAGTTATTACCACATAATCCTAACTTTTTGCTCCTTCAAGAAATTAAGGAGGAAAACATGCTAATTGCAGTAACAATCAATTTCTCCTATTTTCTCTATATTTTATTTACTACATGACAGTTATTTTTCTTATCTATCCTGGTCTCTTATCCTAAACTAATTGGACAAAACCGGTGAAAATGATTGCTCATGCATTTTTTAAATTTTCATAAAACTATTCAAGGAGTTTAACCCATTACCACAAAATCCATATTTTGAAGTAATGATGAACAAGAGCACCACCTACAGGAGCCTACGCTCAGCTATTGGGTGCTGGATAGTGGATAAAAGCACAGTGAACAAGTGTGCCAAGTTTCAAGTGAATGCCTTTTGTAGAACCAGAAATGTCAAAAAATGTCAAAGTTTTGCACAACAACAACAACAACACCACCAAGGCTATAGTAATACCTAGGGTTTTCTTTGAAAACAGCCAAGCTAAAAATAACTGATAAAAAAACATTGAGGCAAAAAGAAATGTCTTGTTTTCCTTTCACAACAATGTTTTCTTCCTATATGATAATGACTTTAATTTTTGATATACTTTATTAATGTTGTCTGCAACCTCTTTTTTAATTCAGATGAATCTAATTTAGTGATCTGGTAATAGGTAAGTTAAATTGTTCTTTGATACCAAATTTCTAATTTCTTACTATAGCTTTCTCAAAAGCTTTTTGTAACTCAATAACGTAATTCCTGTTAGCCTATTCCCACACGATGCTTTTTGACGCCTCTCAAGAAAAGCAATGGAGAAAACATTGTGTAAAATAAGAAAATTGCTTGTAACAAGTATTTCTTAATTTCACACAACGTTTTCTACCCAGAAAGTTGAAACAAGAGGCCAATAGGGGCTTCTCGGTCACATGAGTTCAAACAGTACAAAAACAAATGAAAGTCCACCAGATTATGCTACATACTAAATTTAAAAGCTCTAAGCCTTTTAGTTTGGGAGTAAAAGATTTTTAAAAGTTTTCAATACACAAGCCTATGTTAAACTTTGGACATCTTGGATCGGGCTAATTCTGACTCTGGGGCCATAATTCATACAACCTTGATTGAGGTTCACCAGGTGATGCTACATACAAAATATTAAAGCTCTAGGACCTACTGTTTGGGAGAAGAAGAGTTTTCAATTTTCACTATACAGGGTTTTCCCTCGACTTTCAAAACAGGGGGTCATTTTGCCACATTATGACCCCTATCAAATAAGATAAAGAAGGCTGTCCAGCTATTTTGGGGGTCATTTCTGAAAAATGGGGGTCCAAATTCAAAGAAGGCTAGGGTCAGGGAAAACCCTGACTATATAAGCCCTATCTAAAATTTGTGACATCCAGGAATGGGCTAATTATGACCCTAGGGCCATAATTCATACAATATTGATAGAGATCCACCAGATGATACTATATACCAAATACCAAAGCTCTATGCCTATCTGTTTGAAAGAAGAGATTTTAAAGCTTTCACTATATAAGCCTATGTTAAATTTGTGACATCTGGGAATGGGCTAATTCAAATCATGAGGCAATGATTTATTCAATCTTGATAGAGGTTCGACAGATGATGCTGTATACCAAATATCAAAGTTCTAGGCCCTCCTGTTTGGAAGAAGATTTTTACAGTTTTCACTATACAGGGTTCGCGCTGCCGATCGCCATTGTCGCAAAATGCAACAAAAATAAAATTCTGGCACAAGTTTTTTTGATTTGGCGAAAGTTCGTGGCGCCAAAAAAAAAGAAAGTTTTTTTATACATACTTTTACTTTGACTTATCTCCGGAAATCAAGTCCGAGGGCCAAGTGTGTATAATTGCTCAAGGGCTTGTATATCGGGTCAATTATGTCATCGAGTCTGACACAAGACTAACACATCACCAAATTTAATTACAGTTCTGATTGACAGCCAATCAGATGAATAAAATGCGCTCATTGGTCGACGAGTCGTATTGATTGTGTTGAGGGCATGACTTAGTATTATGGATGAGCCGATGAAACTTCGATCTGCAGACCTCAATTATCATATCATATCATAAATAGGCTTTCTATAAGAAAAGTGTACTTAAACTGGCCGCCATTTGCCTTTTCCTGATGAATACAATTGCCGAATCCGGCCATATTTTCGTATATTTCTGCTGACAATTTCGGTCAGTTTCTAATCTCGGCACCGCGTTTCCTTGCTAAAACACTGAATCATCATTTATGGGTCATTAGAAGGATACTCTGACGAACTGTTGATAGAAACAGTGGTAGTTTTTCAAGATTTGACAGAAATTTCAAAAGTTATACTGTCCCAAAAGCAGACGAACCATTTCTTTTTTGTTCATTCGTACCCAAGAATGTTCACACTTAACCGATTTTTTTTAAATTACAGAAGTCTACATTGTTTTATTATTTTCACTAGGTTTATTACTATTTCCATCTCTCTTTTTTCTTCATCAAAGTCTCGATTTTCTAATCAAAGTACTGAAAGCACTTATTAAAGATGAGTAAAAATCAATGTAGTGTATGACTTAGCTACATTCATTAAAGACAAAACAACAAACGAATGGCCATATTAAAAACCTGTTTAATATGCAAATTATCTATTTATTCCATTCCAACACAGTGGAGTTTTAGACCAGTCCAAATTGAAAGGATCTGCAGACGACAATCTCAAGTTGATGGAATTTTGAATTTTTCGTCTTTTGGGATAGAAAACATTGCGGAAAATGAAGAAATTGCTTGATCCAAGCAATTTCTTCATTTTCCACAATATTTTCCAAAGCTTTTTTGTTGAGGAGGTAAAAACGAGGGATTGAGTGGGAATGGGTTAACAGCATATAAGTTAAGAAAATAACAGTGCAGTTAAGAAATGCTCGAGCTTTGCCCCAACTCCTCAATTCGGCCCCAACTTTTTCCATTTGGCCCCAACTTTTTTAATTTGGCGAAAGTGATGGCGACAACTTTTTTCAAGCCAGAGCTAACCCTGCTATATAAGCCTTTGTTAAATTTGTGACATCTGGGAATAGGCCAATTTTAATCCTGAGACAATAATTTGTATAATCTTGATAGAGGTCCACCAGAGGATGCTGTATACCAAATATCAAAGTACTAGGTCCTCCTGTTTGGAAGAAGATTTTTAAAAGTTTCATTATATAAGCCCTTTGTATAACTTGTGATGTCAAGGATGGGCTAATTCTTTCTCTGGGGCCATGATTTATACAATATTGATAGAAATTCACCAGACGATGCTACATACCAAATATAAATGCTCGAGGCCCTCTAGTTTGGGAGAAGAAGATTTTTGATTTTTTTTGTCTATATAAGCCTATGTTAAACTTGTAATGTTGGGCAACGGGCTAATTTTGACCCTGGGGTTATAATTTATACAATATTGATAGAGGTCCACTAGATAATGCCACATACCAAATATCAGAGATGTAGGTCTTTTGGTTTGGTAGAAAAAGATTTTCAAAGTTGTCACTATGTAAGCTTATGTACCCCCCAACCTTTGCCCCCACCCCCCCAGCACAGCCATTTCTTGACAGATTTTTTTCTTGTACAAACTTGATATTCCTTGCCCTAAAGACTCTAAATACCAAATGTGAATCTAATCCGACAGATGGTTCATGACAAGAAGATTTTTACAGATATACCCGTTTTAGCCCCTTATGGGGTCCTAAGGGGAGATAACTCCATCATGTGTACTATCTGAAGCGCCTTCCCATAAGGATGCTTCTTGCCAAGTTTGGTTGAAATCCATCCAAGGGTTCATAAGAAGAAGTCGAAAATGTAAAAAGTTAACACACAACACAAGACGACGGATAAAACAAGATTGCAATAGGTGACCATTACAATTTGGACCAGTCTAAAGTTTCCCTCTCTGGTAAAGGGTTAACTTAACTTCAATGTAACAAAAGGTCAAAAGAAAATTGCTAGGTTTTGCAAAATGGATTTGTAGCCTGTCTTAGGAAATTCAAGGAGCTCTTAGACATAAATATTTCAAAAAGAAATTAGATTCAGTAGAGATAAATTAACATTGATATTCCGAAAACTTTCAGCCCCTCATACAGTTTCAGAATAATTATTCCACATTTAGTAAATCTGCAAAAACAGAAGTTGTTACCCTGGTCTGACTTCATTATCTGTGAAGGCTGTTGAAATTAAATACTTTTTGCACTTTTAAGATGGTCCCTTTTAGCATGATGGGTCACATTATCTAATTTCACTTACTGTTTTTGTTGCCAAGTGTCATGATTCTATCCATATCATCTGCATTGTTGACAACAAAGGCTGAAAGATCCTTTACATATACACCAATATCTGGTCTTTCTTTTACCTGTGAATATATCAAATGAGTCAATACAAGACCTGCTTTAACTTTAAATTGCTTTAACTAGTTAATATTTTTAAACTAGATGGTTGTCCCAGGACAACTTCTGTCGAGCCCACAATTTTTTGACCATCAACTTAACCTTGACCATCAATTTTAGTGTTTGACCTTGAGCTTTGACCTTGCACTTGAAGCTATCCAAAGAATTCTTTCAAATGGCACATCTACTCATGATGAAGAATAAGTGCGCAAAGTTATTTTGAAATCCATCTATATATGTAGGAGTAATTGTCTGGACAAACACCATTTTGGTGTTTGACCTTGAGCTGTGACCTTGACATTATAACTATCCCAAAAATCTTTCAAATGGCACATCTACTCATGGTGGAGAATAATTGTGCCACATTATTCTGAAATCCATCCATAAATGTAGGAGTAATTGTCCGGAAAAATTCGGACGGACAAACAGACTAATACACTGATTTATCACAGTGACAACTATGTCTCGCTCACCACAAGCGGGCTCCATAAAAAATCTAATCATGAATCATCTCCTTTCAAATTCTCAATTGCCAGTCTGGCCCTACATTGTACAGTAAACTCCAATTATTCCTATAAGCAAATGATCAAGGAAACTGGAAATGTTTCACAGACAAAGATACCCCCACTGAAGAGCTTGTCACATGACCTTCAGTTGTGGTCTTGAACTTGAAAGTACCTAATAGAACCTTACACATGCCATTAGTATTCATCTAAGGGAAAAACTATGCCATGTTATTCTGAATTTCTTCCAATTGATGTAGAAGATGTGCTTTGGACAAGACTTGGACATACACACACACTCGAACAGAGTCACAGCATATAAAAGAACTGAAACAATAAAATTTCTCCTTTTCTAAAACAATCAATATCCTATATTACATACTTCTGCTAAAATTTAATTGTCATCTGCTTCTTTGAAACTTGACCAGGTTAACTGTTGTTTGGAAACCAAGCCCTTTTCAGAATATCATTTAACCCATTTCTAGACACTAAAATTTTAGACTGGTCCAAATTCAAAGAAGTTGATGAAAACAAATTTCAAATTGATGAAATTTTAGGAACCATTATCTTTCTTGGCAGAAAAACTGTGGATAATGAAGAAATTGCTTGTCACAAGCAATTTCTTCATTTTCAACAATTTTCTTAAGTGGCTTAAAAAGGGGGCTTTGAATGGTTAAAATAAAACTTGAAACTAATCAAGGGCTCTGGTTTTGATCAATATTTCTTTCATTTAATTTTGTAAAAAAAAACTCTTGCTTAAAACATTTAAAAGGTTGGTTTAGACTAAGATCAGACTGCACAAATGTGCTGGCTCATCTTAGTCTTCACCTCCTCTCAAAGCAAAAGTATTCCGGGTTCAGCCTGACAAGAGTTAAAATATGAGCTTGAAACAGGTTCAACAAAACTCTCACCTCTAGTCGCTGGTTTTGATCTTTGCCAAGCAAGTCTCGCACCTCCTCATTGTAAATTTCCAAATAGGACACCCGTACAAGGAATCTGGAAAAACAAACACTTATAAATTATGAGGAATAATTAAGTTCCTGGTCGCAAAAGTATTTGATATATTATAGTCTCAATTATCAATTAACCCTTTACTGCTTTTCATAATTTTGGACCAGTCAAAATTTAAAGGTTTTGCAGACAATTATTTAAAAGCAATTTGATTTGAAAAAAATTGTGCTGTAGGTTAGAAATTATTGTGGAAAAAAAGAAATTGCTTGTAACATGCAATTTCTTCTTTTTTCACAATGTTTACTGAAGTATAAAAACACAGGGATGTAAAGCCCAGGGATTAAACGGGAAAGGGATAAAACCATATTTCGAAAAGAAATTGAAAAACGATGTAGATTCTTGGCTTTTATCAGTTGGGTTTGAAAAGAAAAGAGCATGGCAAGTGGGTGTCAAAACTAGGCAGTAGAAAGTGAACACTTTGAAAAAGGTGCAATTCATATTGTAATGTTACAGCTGTAATAATGAAAGTTTAATCTTCTTTAAAAGTATATTGAATCCATTTTTTAAGATCAGAAGTTTGACATTTCCAAATTTGTTTTGACCTAAGCCTTGATTGACAGAGGGCTGGCATCATGTGCTCTACTAAAGATGAATACAGGCTGAAATTTCAACTATAGCCCCTACAGTGACCTTAAAATTTTCTTTGGATTATACTTGTCCTTGCAACACATTCTACTTATTAAGATACGAAAATGTGTGAAATGTTTTAGAAGCAAATAGAAGGTTTAGGAAATAAATAATACTTTAGCTTTATTTAATTCCTATTACCTTGATCCATGATGAATGAACCCGACGTACACAGCAAGTACAGTGTTACATCAAGGTATACAATATTGATTGAAATATTATAAAAATTAGATAAAACCAATATATGATATAAAGGAAAGGTCAACTGATCTATGACCCAGAACCATTATGAATGAGCTCTACATATACACCAAGAATAGTGTTGCATCAAGATACCCAAGTGTGTAAAAATTTTGAATCTTAGATCAAAGGTGTAGTATGTATAGGAAAGGTCAATATTTGATCTTTAGTTGGACATTATGGCCTTGATCAGTGATAAATGAACCCTACATTAAATACCAAATAGTTACATCAAGATTCACAATTGTGTGAAATATTTTGAAAATTAGATTAGGGTTTAAATTGAAAAGTGACCTTTTGTGAATAAGCATTATGCATGTATGCCTTTAACAGTGTAGGACATACACATGAATAACTGTAAAATATTTTGAAAATTCCACAAGGGAGTAAAGGATGCAGGAAAAAGCTAAACAAATATTTTACTCTGGACCTTTAATGTGACCTTGACCTTTGAAATAAATGATTTTATGTAAGTCTATGCATATCTTATTACTTATTAATTATCAGACTGTACAAATGTAGAAATGTGTGAATTCATTTCAAAATTTGGAGAAAAATTAAGGAGGAATAGGAAAGGTCGAAATTGAGTCAAAATTTACCTTTGATGCCCGGTTGTTACCTTTAAGTTTAATAAATGAACCTGTTACACAAATCAGGCACGATACCTCAATAACTTTGTAAAAGTGTGTAATATATTTTGAATTTGAAATATATAGGAAAAGGTAAAGTTTGGCAAGCCTATTACATCTACAACACCAGGACTATGGCAATACCACATCCTAGCGCACCAAAAAGGGTTAAAAAACTAATAAGAAATGTTTTTAATCCACAATGACGCTTTTAACCCCCTCAAGAGAAAAGATTGAGAAAAATGGAGAAATTGCTAGATACAAGCAATTTCTTCATTTTACACAATGTTTTCTACCTATACAGTAGAAAAAATGAAAAACTAGATTAATATTAAACTGTCTTTTGCAACTCCTTTCAATTTGGAGCAGTCCACTATTTGGTCGTGAGGGAATGGGTAACAAGTCCTTTCTTGATGTAAATGTGTTGATATATGTCTACAATTTTGCAATCATACCTTGTGTCCCCTTCTGCCTTTGCAATATGTCCAAATATGTGAGCAAATGAGTTAGGAATGATTCCTCGTAATTCAGGAACAGCCCTCACTCCTTCCATAGTGAAGGTCTTCCCTGTGCCTGTCTGCCCGTATGCAAATATAGTACCTGCAAATTAGTAGAAATTGAGAACTACCATGCATAACAAATAAAATTCCCAACTAACTGCATAGTGACATCTGACATATACTCCAAGTTTATAGCACTAACAATACTAAAAGCAAAAGGGTCTGAACAATTTTTAGATTATTGTGGAAAATGAAGGAATTGCTTGAAACAAGTATCCTTACATTCATATCAACTACAAATTGTTGTCTGCAACAAAATGTTTTTTTGAAGCACTAAAATACCTAAAACAGCAAATTATTCATAAGGTTTACCTTGATAGATGACCTTGCCCTTAGTATCAGCAGATGCAGATGTGCAATATGGGCTATAATTATGCCAGGTATGAGCATTCTATCTTGAATAGGCTTGATATATTCGAAAAACATCTTTTTGACGCACAGTCCTCAACAACTCAAAAATCTTCAAGTCAGACTACTGAGCACAGAGGATGCCAAGGTAAGCTTTAACCCTTTTCTGTCAATCACTGGTTTTTACATCCTTGTGATTTTATACTTGAGAAAATATTGTGGGAAAAGAAGAAATTGCTTGTGACAGGCAATTTCTTCTTTTACGGCAATATTTTCTACCCTCCTGAATGGTTTTATTTCTAATTAAATCCACTATAAATTTTCGTCTGCAAAACCTTTTTAATTTGGGACAGGTCTAAAGAAATTTAAAACAGGGTTAACAGACTAACAATGGGATACAGGTTGATTACTCAGTCACCAATTATGTGAAAATAGAGATTTTCTCCGCTTGTAAGACATTATTTTCATTTGTTCACAAGTAATATGAAATTTTTCGGAAAAAAAAATGTGAAGAGATAAGTTTTGAGAAAACATTGTTGTTATGAAGAAACGCTAGAACTAAGGTTTTTTCCTTCATTGACCATCGTATTTTCTGCCTTTCGAAATAAACATTTGAGATAAATTATAATTATAAGTTATCTTTGAAATCTATTCTAAACCATTCCAAGATTTGCCCTTGTATTTTCTTGTCCCTCAAAAAGTAGCCTTGAGAAATCTACTTGTTCGCATGTAGAAAGGCTTGTGTTAGGCATGACAATTCCACACCACTGCAATATCTCTACAAACTGACCTATCAAAGCAGTGGTGTTTGCCATACAAATATATCAATTTTTATTACAGAAATCTTACCATTATAACCTTCCAAAACAAAATCAACAATAGGTCTTGCTGATTCATTATAAATATCCACTTGCTTTGAGTCAGGTGCATATACTTGATCAAATGAGAATGTCTTTGGGGGTTCTCCTCTTGCAGAAGCATCTTTGTTTTTCACAGTGATGTTTTTTCGTACAGTATCAACCTGTTTGAGTATAACAAGAAATAAGACAGTATTTAATTGAGAACAAATATACAGGATCTGTCACAAGATTTTCAATGTTTATTTGAGAACTTGTATTAAGGATCTGAAATGAGATTTTTAATGCTTATTGAGAACTAATATTTACAGGATCTGTCATGAGATTTACAATGTTTATTTGATAATATATAGGACCTTTAAAGGTATAATTAAGCTTGAAAATATATCAGATGCAAAAGACCCACTTACTGTCACAACTTGAACACAACCTTGGCCTTTCTCCGTATCATTCATAGGCCGACAGCGTACACACACTCGCACATTATCAGAATCTTTGTTTTCCTGAAGAAAATTATACATATCATAGTGATTTCTTATATCCACGGATAACTCAATTTAGTCTGTTGTTGTTATATTGTTATGTTATATGTTCAAGTGGATAACGTCCTTGTGTTTAATGCAAGCTCTAATGACACCCATAGATTGTCAATAGATGCATGATTGTGATGCCCAGGCTTTGAATTAAAAATTCTGAGCTTAGATGCACAAGGGATCTTGCTAGTAGCTTGAAAGTAGGAGTCAAGAAATCATACTTAAGAAAAAGTTGGATTTGACACAGTAAAGGTAGACTCCTTCCTAATGAATCTGGGTCTCTACAGAGAATAGAGCATTAACGCTGAACATAAGTTAACTACCCTTCAGTACTCTCATAGTAATAATCATAAGGCACAAAAAAAATGATGTTTTGAAACAAGAGGGCTGTAGGTCCTGGTGCACTCACCTGAGATAAAGTCTCTTTTTCTTTTAACAGTAAAATTTAATGTTACAACTAGGAATATGATACAAGTGGGCCTAAACCATACTTTAAACATATATAGGCTTTTTACCTGAGGATCTTAGTAATGTTCATTTAATTGTTTTGAAAGAGAACGACATGAGGAACATTTCTCCCAAATTTGGTTGAAATTGGCCCAAAGGTTTAGGAGCACGTCTTTAAAAACCCTTAATAATTCTATATAAACCCCACTTCTCTGGCTCTGCCCCTTCGGACCAATCTATTCTTTTAGTTATTTTTAAACCGGTCAAATTAAGGAACATCTGCCATATTTCGTTGAAATTGGCCCAGTGGTTTGGGAGATGTCATTTATAAAGTCAAGGTTGGGAAAATTCTTTGACCTAAAATATATCATAATACTATCTGCTGCATGATTTTAAGAGTTTGATTGCAAACATCCACTAATAATCAATTAACCTTTTCCAATAATCTTCTTACTATTTTAATGACCCTTGGACCATGACAGAGTCACTTTGACATAAAGACTGCTACCGTCGAACGCATGTCATTGAAAAAATTGTTGTCCGTTTGAATCCTTTGATAGAATTTTTTTTGTCCCTTGGGGAAAGTTGTCATCTCAGACGACAGTACTGTTGTTTCTGAGAGCCCTGTACATGCAAACATAATTTGCTCCGATTTCAATGTAAATTGACATACATGTACATTTTTATGAGTCTAGATGAGCGACGTCATTTCCCGGGCTTTGTCAAACACAACCAAGATTTCTTTTTAAGGGAAAAGTATTTTTATATTTTTACAGGCAATCTAGTTACAGATTTAACACAGATTAAAAACAAGCACATGTATTAATCAGCTTGGATAATTTAAATACGAAATAATTTTGAATTCTATTATATTCCTAGTCATATTAATCCAGAAAAGGGCTATTTATCACATGCAAATAAATTCGTTTGAATAAAATATTCTTAGAATACTACATTCGATAAAACATGTATTTGTTTTGACCCCATAGCAAACGAAAAATGTCCGAGCCATCGAAAAAGCATCAGATTACCGATTTTATCAAACGGGCAATACAAATAGTTATGAAATTGCTAGTTCTAGGCTATTGCCATCCGTGAACATGGGAGAAAATGAACATGTTGGCAGTCATTCATGATAATTAATCAATCAACTACTGAGCTGTTAAAAATCTAGAATGACTTGTTTAGAATGTTAACAAGTTGTTTATTTGCACTTTTTTTTTCCTTTTCTAGGCTTTGTATGCGTCACCTTATACAAATCCTGTTCATTTAAAAATACACACACACCCCTCCCCCCCCCTGGTTTTTCATTTGAAGGAGGGAATTTCGCTGGTAACCAGTCAACTCGGCCCATTGAATAACTCGGCCCAGTCAACTCGGCCCAAATAAATAGTATATAGTAATACAAGAACATTACATAATACTTGAACTTTTGTCAAAAATAATATCACGTAACTTATTTTGTGCTAATTGATTTATTTTTTTCTATTGAAATAGTATGATATTGTTAACATATTTGGATTCCGGGCCGATTAGAATGGTTGTTGTTTTGTAATGTAATTTTTAATCTACAACCATTTAAACGTCATTTCTTATGCCATTAATCATGACAGCCTTTTAATAAACCAGAATATTTTGTTATGATTCAGACGTATTCACACACAAAAAAAGAAGCAGGTGAAAATAACAATTCCTTCTCCCCTAAATATTTCTTTTACGAAATTTCGCCAATCACTTTATACTGTACCATATATTTTGGCCGAGTTCACCGTGCCGAGTTATACGATGGGCCGAGTTGACCTGTCACCATTTCGCCGAATTAGGGTCAAAAAGGCCCAGTGACAAAAAGGCCCAGTGTACAAAAAGGCCCAGTGTCAAAAAGGCCCGGGTCAAAAAGGCCCAGTCCAAAAAGGCCCACTTTCAAAACTGACCAGAAAGGCCCAGTCCAAAAAGGCCCACGTATACATGTAAGAGAATAGCAAGTCAGTCTTATTATAAATGTATTCAACTGGTTTAGTCCCATTTCGTCTACTCCTATTTCGTCTCCTCCCATTTCTACAAATTTGTGCACTAGTCCCATTTCGTCTACCCCTGTTTTGCGCAGGAGTCCCATTTCGTCTACATTTAAGATTATAATCTTTTTTATGTTTTGAATTATTATTATGCTTTTTTCTTACCTAAAAATATAATTTCTACATTTTTTACCAATATTTGTATCAAACACCTAATATAACATATCACATTAAATAACACAAAATATTAACTACTTGTTAAAACAAAAATAAGTCTTTTTGTAAGAATAAATTATTTATATTTTTTCATTAACACAGATTTTATTCTATAATTTCAATATTACATTTAAAAATTTATAAAATATTTTGTAATACATGTATTTTGTAATTCTTAATATAAGAAACCATTGTAGACAAATTTGAACAGTAGACAAAATGGGACAGAAGACGAAATGGGACTCCTGGCAATAAAAATACAGTAGACGAGATGGGAGTAGACGAAATGGGATGTTACAATTTAACTCAACTGTTAGAAGAAATATATATATTAAGCAGTATTTTTATTTTATCATCTTATCCTACGACTCATGAGCATGATATTTTATGGACTTGCTCAAATGATCCATCATTAGACAACAATGATGTACAATGTATACTGTACAGCATATGTTTAACAACACCTTGGTTTCCAGAAACATTGCTAAGATGACAGAAAACCATTTGGAAAAAGAAGAAACTGCATTTCAGAAGCAACCATACTCTATTGATATACTTATTATAATTGGTTTTTTATGCCAACACCTTTCAATACAGGTAATAAACATAAAAGTGTCATTCTTTAATTCATAATGAAAAGAGTTTTAATTTTAAGTCAGTATAAAATTAAACAAAAGAAATACATATTCTCATAGTCAAAATAATGTCAAATGTTTAAGATAGGTTAGCGAGCCTTTTTGGTCAAATTTAATAGTGGGCCTTTCTGGTCTGGGCCTTTTTGGACCGGGCCTTTTTGGTCAGTTTTAAAAGTGGGCCTTTTTGGACTGGGCCTTTTTGGACCGGGCCTTTCTGACACTGGGCCTTTTTGACCCGACACCATTTCGCCCATGTCTTTCGAATTCTAGAATAGACACTGGGCTCAGGCCAAAGATGGTTTCTATACACAGGTTTTAGGTGCCTAACTTGGATAATCTAAGAGATATGAATTTATCCAAGACGATCTTACATAATCAAAAGCACACATCGAATCGGTTCTGTGGTAAACCACTCCAAAAGCAGTTTAAAATCATTGCACTATTTGGCTTTGACAGTCATAAATGCAAGTCTTAATCATCTATGCCTGTTGCTCGAAAATCAGTATGAGTTGAGAACAAATAAACTTACCGGCATCTTTTGTATTACTTTAGCTATCTTATTTAAAAAACCACCTGTTTTACACTAAATTAACATAATTTTATGTCCATTTTCTTCTGCTAATATTTTTATCCAAAAATATTTATGGAATGGAGCTAAAGATAGAAATGATCGAAACGGAAAAAAAGTTTCCCAATCAAAGTACGCGCAACGCATAATACCTTCTTTTGAAGATCAATAAAATTCCTGTCCTAATTTTACATCGCGATATCTTTCTGAGTAAATGTTGCATGTCAAATATCAATGGATTCTAAACGTATTTTATCTTTGTTTTAGTGGCCCAAGCTTAAGAAGACCACAAAAAATGACTCAATTAGTATTAGTGAGTTTATAGAGTTCACGCTTATTTACATACCAAGTTTCAAAAGTTATTACAATTTGAAATCTAAGCTAGAAGCAAGATTCAAACCAGAACATATCAAGAGGAGATAACTAAAAAAATCACTTTTAATTGGGATATTCTTCTATAGCTGCTCGTACCGTGAAGCTCAATGCTTGACATACACTATACTTTCTGAGATGAGCTGCTGACAAGATTGGTGTAACTAGATGAGAAAAATGTATAGCGGTCCGACCGGTATTCGAACAATGGACCCTTTGCTTACAGGGCGAGTGCTTTACCAAGAATACAAGGATACATGATCTTTATTACGAATTTTCGTTCCACATAGGAGCATAAACAGAAGAATGTATATAATAATAGACAATAGCAAAAAGAGAAGAGGGTTCCAAATAACAGATTTAACAGTATTTAAAAGAAAAAAAAGTTTATGAGTGTGTGTCCTCTAGCGCGTGCTATTAATCAATATAATCATAATACCCTTCTCTCTGATAAATGCTATGTTAAGCATATCTAAATTCAAACAGTAGGCCTATATGCCCAATGCAGACCAATACTGTGTAACCAAAATTATGAATAACACGTACATATACATGCATATGTCTACATACATGTACGTACAAACGTGCATACATACATACATACATCGTGCATACATACATACATACATACATACATACATACATACATACATACATACATACATACATACATACATACATACATACATACATACATACATACATACATACATACATACATACATACATACATACATACATACATACATACATACATACATACATACATACATACATACATACATACATACATACATACATACATACATACATAACACCCAGTGCATACATACAAACATACATATATACATAACACACGTAGTAAGGCACAATCGAAAAAGCATTCAATTCATGCATGAAAGGGGAAAAAAGCATAAGTGTCAACAATAGACACATCCGAAAACAGGAAGTCTGAGCATACCGCAATGCTGCATGTACCCCCAAGTCTCGCTCCTCAAAATAGTCAAAGCGCACCAACACATGAATGCTCCAGCACTCACAAGTAACGACGAATAACTAAACCATGATATGTATTATCTGTAATCTTATGCAGTGAACAGATATATACTAGTGCACTATAATACTAAATCATCATTTAAATACATGTATAGGTCAATAGTTCTTTTTTTATGTTAATACACCAGGATCCTCTTTCTACATAATTATAGCGTGCCAAAAGCTAATAGTGAACACTAACTTAAATATCATTAGGTTTTACTTTAAGTCATTCCCACACAATGAAATATTGGACCAGTCCAAATTCAAAGAGGTAGCAGACAACAAATTTTAGTTGGTGTAATCTTCCAAATCTTTGTCTTTTAGGGTAGAAAACATTGTGGATAATGAAGAAATTGCTTGTAACAAGCAATTTCTTCATTCTCCACAATGTTTTCCAAAGCTTTCATATTGAGGGGCGATAAAAGCGTCATTTTGTGGGAATGTGTTAAAGCTATTCCTACACAACCCTGCTTTCTACGCAACTATAGAAAAAAAGATGAATGAAGCTATGGAAAATGATGTCAAGGACGAAGAGAGAGTTTGTTACAAACAATTTCTTCATTATCAACAACATTTTACACCACTTTTGAGGTACGAATATTAAAATCTCTGAAACAGAAATTTGTCATCCACAGCTTCCTAGAATTTGAACTAGTCTAAAAGTCTGTCTTCCGGTAATGGGTTAGGGCAGCATCACTATACAAGTTTAAATAGTTTAACATTTAGTTTCGTCTAGCAAAACAGGCGTTCTGATTTGTCGAAAAAAATATTCATAACTCCATGAACAAAATTTTTGAGCACGCAACGATTTTGTATGCTTCCCCACAAATTAGTCCAATACAAAAAGGTATCAAAATTTGTAAAATATTTGCATTTTTCGCTCGATGCTATTACATCATCAGAAATGGAGAGGATATTTTTTTTTTTTTTTGTTTTCATGGAGGTATTCATACAGTGTGATTAGGTTTTTCGATTCATACCTCCATGAAAACAAAAAATATTCTCTTCATCTCTTAAATGAATATAATTGGCAAGACAATAAACTAAATTCTGGTCTCCACAGTTTAGAAGCCTGAGATATTTGTTTAAGTTACTCAGTTTTGTAAAGTTATTACATACTTTATCGGCTAAACTCATAAATGTTTTCTAGATCTTTTATAGGAAGGGCATCCAAGTAAAAAAAAAAAATGTATCTTATCGTCTAAAACACCAAGTGAGCATCTAGTACATGTTCTATCAATTTTATCTATCCTTGTGTATCTGCCAGTCTCTACATTTAACCTGTGAGATGAAATACATAGTCTAGTAAAATCTCGTCTTAAAGGAAAGTATAAAAAAATCAAGTATTTCAAGTATTCAAGTATTACCAAAATTGACTTTTAAAACACAATTTAAATTTAATTGACCAATAGAACATTCTTGTTTTTTTTCCCAAAAAAATCGCCAATCGAACAGAATCAGAGAGTGGCATACAAAGGAAATGTGATAGATATTCTATTGAACTAAACCACCAGTTACCATAAACCTCAGTATTTTGGGAACATTGTAATGCATTATACAAAAATGTGTCCTTGTGAAGATGCTATACGCGATCAATTGAGCTAAAAAGCCACGTTCAATTCCAGTTTCCATTCAAATCTAATTATGGAATAGGTGACCCCACGAAACTCTCCCCCTGCAACTAAGAATTCGTCCCGAATCTCAGTCACAAACTACCCCGACATCGGCCTATGACAACCGCGGGTTATTTACGTTGGGCGCCAATGCTGCCAGAGGAAAATCAAATTACTGAAAAGTACTGCAAAATAGCAAAACATTGTTTTGTTCAATTATCTTCTTTGTTAAATGTTATCATGATAAAGAAACGAGGTTAAAATTACCAAGGAGTTAACCCATTCCCACACACCTTTTCCCGCCCCTTAAGAAAGTAGGTGTGGAAAACAATGTGGAAAATGAAGAAATTGCTTGTTACAAGTAATTTTTTCATTTTCTACATTATTTTCTACCCAGAGAGATAAATATTTCATAGAATTTTATATAATTTGGAATTGTCGTCTGCAACTTCTTTGAAGACTCTGATCAGAGTCATTTTTAACACGATGTGCTCAAGTGAGCAAAAAATACTTAAGAATGCAGGCAGCTAGAGTATGCAATATTCCTTATATAAACAAGAACTGCTTTTTATGGCGTAGAAATTTAACGGAACTTTGAGACAACCACAAAAGTTGTATGTTAACTTAAGCTATCAAAGCTGACGCTTTGCTAGCTAAAATGTAGCGGCCCGACCGGCATTCGAACTCTGGACCCGCCGCGGCTTACGGGGCGAGTGCTCTGCTAATTGAGCTATACCATATACATACATGTATGTATATGTCTTATCCGTATATCCAACGTTGAATCCGAGGTGACCGATAACGCAAAGCCCAAAAGAAATTACTGTATTTAACTTTATTTAACTAGTTCTACAAACATGTCACCATTTTTTTCAAATATACAACCTTACAAGTCTATTTATCATTAAAGACAGCTATAATTAAGGTTTATACTCTTCGGAACATTCGTTGGTAGACTTACACTTGAACAGACGCCTGAAAGTAATTGACAAATCTTCGTACACCCAAACAGAGGAATTTCAGCTTCGATATAAAACGGCGATATTTCGCAAAATTCATGGTCAGCAACATGTAACAAAATGAAAAATGGTTGGTTGGCGACTTAAACGTCATAACTACAGCTTAAATAAGCTGTAGTTACGACGTATAAGTCGCCAAACCAAGAAAAATGCTTATCATAAATGTCAGCCAAAGTTGGAGTTGAAAGTTCGCTTCTGGTCTAATTGAATACTTTGGTCTGTGATCGGACAACAGTGATCGGTTTTGCGATCTGTCAATGGAGCCGGGAAACATTACGTTGGTTCGTAATAAACTACTTAAATCACGTAATTTTCGTTCGGGGTAAGTTTTGCTAGGGGCAGAATCGGACCCGGGAGAATAAGCATGCTACAGCTCAAAATGCCGAACTAGAAAGTACTATAAAATTAGAAAAATCAAAATCAGGAATCATTTTTCAAATGTACTTTTTGGGCGAGGAAACGAAATTTAATTTCCCCCCAAAACCACCTTCATAAAATCATATTAATCGACTATCTAAATGTGTTCTTTAGTAGATAAAATTGTCATTGGTAACCTTGATTAGAGATTCTAGTCTATCAACCATAGCAGACATTTTAGATATAGCAATTTGCCGAACTTGCCCAAAGGTCGGAGTTGAAGTCGCTACACCAACAAGAAACGCATGATATAAATGTCGTAGTTCAACATTCAATTCTACTCTAAACCATTTGATTGTTCAATCGATGTTTTGTTGGCAGTGGTGCCACGTCAACAAACCAATCGCTGGCCCCGCCCACGTACTCCGTTGACACCGCCTATTGACTCCAACAGGAAATTCTACTCCGAATTTAAATGACATTGTTTTACCAAAAAGTAAAATCAGTAAAAGTACTCATCAGAATAGTCTCATTGAAACGATCCTAATGAGTCCCAACAATATAGGATAAAGGGAGAATTCTATTCTGTAATTAGTCTTTAATGCAGTCGAAACAATCTTTCATATCTCTAGCAAAAACAGTGACCATTCTCTTACCCCTTGTCATGCTGTATAAATCACCTTACTAAAATGCTATCAAATCAAAGGGCTGAAAGCACTGATAGAACTTGTTGTTCAAAAATCAATATTTCTTTAAGAAATCAACTTCATAAACAACTCTGGCAGGAAAAGTACAAGCAGGAGGTGTAGACTAAGATCAGCCTGCACATAAGTGCAGTCTGATCTTAGTCTACTCCTCCTGCCAAAACCGGAATATTCCAGGATGAGCATGACAAGGGTTAATCTGTCACTTTTGGGTCGTCCCTGGAGTTGTCGCTTAGGACACGATTTATTGCAATAGGAAAACGAGCCACCATTGGTAAATTTGAACCCCACAGAAATCCTGGATCCGCCATTGTCTTTTTTGAGCAAGTAAAATTGTTGTAAATGCTATACTCATTTGAGAGTTTTCTAATAATGGTAAACAATAACGCGACATCAACGTATTTACTTGTTCGCGTTTGATTTTCAGCTTTATATTTATCATGAATAGGATACACTCGACTTACTGTCAAGTCAATTGTCTTTTTTTGCTATGTCTTATTTAATTTTGTGTTTTTTTTTGTGCCGTCTGCTCAATGTCAAGCAAACTAATGTGTGCATTCTTCTCTACCGTAGCACATGCCCATATGAGCGACGCCCACCGAAGACGGATAGTTGTTACGGGGGATAGTGCAAGGATACGGGACGAAACTGCTTAGAGCCTAACCAGGGTTCATACAAACCTTGTTCAACAAAATTCCATGATATTTCCATGATATTTCCATGATAAGAAAGGCTATTCCAGTAGAATAAAGTATAGCCATTAAAGTATTTAGACCTTTTGAGAAATCAATATGGACTATTTTTACCAAGACTTTTCGTTCCAAGAGTAATTATCGCCAGTGATTAAGGCAAAATGCTTCTTTTTAAAACACTTTTCTTTTCATTTTTTTAATATTACATTGTTTTAGATGAATTCCAAGATAGTTTTCATTTTTCCATGATTTTGGACAAAATTCCCTGATTTTTCCATGATAAAACCAATATTATTAAAATTCCATGATTTTTCCAGACAGCACCTGTTTTCCATGACTTTTCCAGACCTGTAAGAACCCTGCTAACCTAATTCTCCAACGTGCTCGGTGGATAGCAATATCACACAGTGCCTCGGCTTAACGTTTCATCTGAAAGACGATTAGTTGTTAGTTTATATGGTAAGCCGAGGGCTCGAACCCGCGATCTTGGGGTTTGTTGTTTCGTATTCTTCCATCTGAGCTAATCGGCACAACAAGCAAACTTATATTCCAATGCCAAGAAATTCGTACTATTGCTTTAACGACAAACAACTGGGCAAATCGTCGTTGGCCATTCAAAATGTCGTAACTACAGTTTGTATAAAGCTGTAGTTAGGGCATTTTGCTCGCCCTTCGACGATTGTAGTTATTTCAATTAAAATATGCAACCGATACCAATTTAATGTGTGTATAATTCACCTTCTTCTCCTGCTTCTTCAGGTAGATAAAAAAGTACACCGATTGAAATATTACGCATGACACACTCAAGGGCGAATCCGGGATTCTAAACTTTCCGATTATACTCACGTTAACTCTTCACAACACAATCCTTCATTTTATACCCCTGGGGTATTGCATTACAGAACATTTTGTACGAATATGCTTGTAAACAAGAGGGCCATTATGGCCCTAATTCGCTCACTTTAGAATGGTTTGAACTAATCCCTTCCTGCTACCCAGATGATTTTAAATAATTAATTCATTATATCGCTAAGTCTGATTAGCTCGGTCTTGCCAAGCCTACATTTTTTTTCAAAAATCACAATTTCACGAGCAGGTTTTGAAAAAGGTTACCATAGGAACATTCCTGCAAAATTTGGTCCAAATTGGCCCAGTGCTGTTGGGTAGAAGGTTTTTAAAGAATTATTTCATGTTTTCTCCAAGTCTGATAAACCCGGCCCTGCCCCGCCAACATTTTTGAAAAATCAAAATTCTAATAACAAGTTTTGAAAAGGGTCACTTAAATTTGGTGCATTTCGGCCAACTGGCTTAGGAGAAGGTTTTTACCGAATAATTCCGTGATTTCTCTAAGACTGGCCCTGCCACGCTCACATTTTTTCAAAAATCAAAATTTCACGAACAAGTTTTGAAAAGGGCCACACAAGAAACATTTATGCAAAGTTTGGTCCAAATTGGTCCAGTGGTTTAGGAGGGGATGATCTTTAAAGAATACTTTCATGGTGTCTGTCTGATAAGCCCGGCCCTGCTACGCCCATATTTTTTCAAAAGCAAAATTTCGATGACAAGTTTTAAAATGGGTCATCTAAAGAACATTCCTGCAAAATTTGGTCCAAATCAGCCCAATGGTTTAGGAGAAGATATTCAAAGTCAGATAAGTCCGGCCTTGCTCCGCCTACAAAAGAAATGTTGACGACTTCCGACGCATGACGGACAGAGAGTGTTCACAAAAGCTCACATTGAGAACGTTGTGCTCAGACGAGCTAAAAACAAATCTCTCCTTTTTTCAAACATCCTTTTATACTACTTGACGCTAGTTCGGTGCAATGCGTTCTGCATTTTCCGTGAATTTGGATGCGGTGAAAGAATTTGCAGACGACAATTTCAATAAAATATTATAAAATTCTTTGTCAATCTTGGTAGAAAACATTGTGGGAAATGAAGAACAAGCAATTTCATCATTTTTCACCATATTTTCCCAAGCTTCTTTCTTAAATGGACGTCAAAAAGGCGGACTGTGTGGGAATGGGTTGGGACGATCTTTCATGAAGTTTTTTCTCTCTCTCTCTCTTTTTTTTTCATTTTTTTTTATTTATTTATTTTTTCTTTTTTTTTTTGGGGGGGGGGGTTAAAATTAACTTAGATATGTTAAATACATGCATGTTAAATGAGTTAGATATGTTGAATGTCATTTGCGTTAAATATCATCATAGAGGATTTCAAAAATTTCGACATAGCCATGAAAAACATATTAGTAGAATAGGTATTGTAAAGAAATGTACAAAGTATGCACTATAAATAAATGCTTGATTTCGATTTCAGCAGTGTCAGGTACACACAACTCAAATGAAGAGCTTAATATTACACACACGAGTTGAATGACTGATTTTTTTTCACATTATGATAGCACCCCCGAGATATAGGACAATGAATAATTTAATTCTTAGTTTCGTCTATCAAAAACTGACGTTCTGTTTGGTCGAAAAAAATATTCTTAACTCCATGAACAAAATTTTGAGTACGCAGCGAGTTTATTTGCTTTCGCACAAAATAGTCCCATAATAAGAGATATCAAAATTTGTAAAATACTTGCTTTTTTCGCTCAACGTTATTAAATCATAAGAAATGAAGAGAATATTTTTTGTTTCCATGGAGGTATGAATCGAAAAACCTAATCACACTTATTTATCAATCCGCTTCGCATACTCATACATTGTGATTAGTTTTTTCGGTTCATAACTCCATGAAAACAAAAATATTCTCTTCATCTCTTGATCAAAATTGTTTTGCAGATCACAACCGTGAATATACTTGAAAGAGTGAAAATAAAATTTAGAATACAGTTTACCAGCAGTTCCATTGCTTTTTAATTGGCGGATCGCTGGCCCCACCTCATACTCGAATGATACTGAGGTTTGACTAAGCTAGTAATGAGATATTTTTTATTACAACAGCAAAACCTATAGAGTGAGTAGGTACAATTACATTTTGTTAAAGTCCTCTTTACCTCAAATAGAATAATTTGAAAAAATACCAGACTCTAAGAATTTCAAGATAAAGTTTAACACTGATATAAAGTTTGTATATCAAATAGCAACTGAGTTACAACATTTATCAGAAATGTAGCAAAAAATGGTAAAGGTTAGGGGAGATAATTCTTACACTCTTCATTCTTACTAAAATATTTTTTTGAATGTCTGGGTCCTTCATCAAATTGTATCTAATATATTAGTAGTTGGGATAATCCTAAAAGTGATACCAGTAGTAATAAAACTTGAACAAACACAACTACAATTAACTGGAACCAATGTTAGTAAATTTGATTTAACCCTTTCCCGTTTCCCGAAATTTTAGACTGGCCCAATTTGAAGCATGTTGCAGACGACAATATAAAGTGAGCGCAATTTGAAACGAAACCATTCTATGTGGTAGAAAATAGTGATAAAAGAAGAAATTACTTGTATCAAGTAATTTCTCCTTTTATCACAATATTTTCTTAAGTATAAAATTGCATGGATGCAAAAACAAGTGAATATACAGGAAAGAGTTAAGGGCATGCTATACTCTAGGACTATTGCTCAAGTACTAATTACAAGTTCAAAGAGAGACAATTCTAAAACAAATTGCAGTGTGATCATTAACTACATGTTAAAGGAGTATTTCGAGTCCATTTGAGTGCAGAGCATGCAACACTGAAGGAGTAGGGCTCTGCACAACATATAAGTAAAATCAAAGTGCTGAAAGTACTGTAAGCTAGCAAAGCATAATTTCGTTAAGTAATCTTCATTTCTAAAGGTTATCATGATAGAAAATATTTTCCTTGTTGGGTAGAAAAATTGTGGATAATGAGGAAATTGCTTGTTACAAGCAATTTCTTTATTGTCCACGTTTTCCAAAGCTTTTTTCTAGAGATGCTTATAGAGCTGAATTGAGTTGGAATGGGTAAAACAGCATGCTTTTGAGAGTTCTCTACAATTTAAATAGAGTTTGAAATACATGTATTCCTTAAATACATAAGAACTACTTTTTATGGCGTAGACATTCAATGGATTTAGTAGTTAAGCCTCCAGTGGCAGTTTGCACTCGTTTGAACTTTGAGAAGACATCAGAATTTTGTCTGTTAACATACGCTATCAAAGCTGATGCTTTGCTAGCTAATTACAAGTTCAAGGGAAACCACTGGTAGAAGGATCATGATGATTGCAAATGCATAATTATTTCTATGTCCACAAGCATTCCGTGTAAATTTCAGAGCAGTACAAGCAGTATTTAAGGAGAAAAGCCCATTCCAATGCAATCCTGGAAAACATGGTGGACAATGAAGAAATAAATGTTAACAGCAACTTCTTCAATGTCCACTGCGTTTCTACCCAGAAGCAAAAATATTTAGAATTTCATCTACTTGAAATATCTTTCAATTTGGACCAGTCTAAAATTTTGTCCTGCAGTTATAGGTTACATTTAAGTCATCATATGGAGACTTAATTTTTTTCTATATGTTTAATTGTGTAAGTGTTACTTGGAAATTAAAATGTATTGAAAAGTCAAACCAAAGTGTTTACTTTCACATTTTTATCATTGATAAAATAACTTACAAAAAGGTTTTCATATCAAAGATATCAAACAGTTTTACATATTAAAGATAACACGTATAACAATATCCTCTAACTGACAGCATATTCATTGGATGGTCACACCTACTGACCTACTATATGGCAGCTCAACTGAGATATCAAACAACTTAACTCTTGTTATGCTGAATAAAAACCTTTTCAGAGTTGTATAAAAATCAAAGGGCTGAAAGCACTGGTAGCACTTGTTGTTCAGTTGTCAATACTTCTTTTTAAAATTAATTTCATAAACAACTCTGGTTTAAAAAGGGACAGACAGGAAGTGTAGACTTAGATGATCTTTGTCTATACCTCCTGCTAATACCGGAATATTCCAGGTTCAGCATGACAAGGGTTAAGTTAACATAAATCATGGTCAGGATAATAAAACAAAAAGCAACTGCTTTGAATGAAACCTACATGTTGTAACTACAGTTTGAATAACCTGTAGTAATGCTGGTTTAGTTACAGACTACTACAGACTAATAAAATTGCTTGACATGAACAAAGGTCAACATTCACTTCTGGCTTGAATGATTGGTTTGATTGGTCAATCATTTTTTTTTTATTCACAGCGGCTAGCTGTCAATTTCAGGCCAGTCTAAATTAAACAAGAGGGCCGTTGGCCCTGGGGCGCTCACCTGAGATACAGGCTCTCTTTCTTTCAACAGTCTAATTTCATGTTAAGGTTAGGCGTATGATACAAGTGGGCCACACTTACATATAAAGACTATGAACCTGGGGATCCAAAAGTCTAAATTGCAAATTCCAAGGCTTTAGGGCAAATCTGAAAGAAGGAAAAAAAACTTTTCCTCCCTCTGGATCCATGGGTTAAAATTGCAGAAATAATAAAGAAGTCTGTGAACTAATGCTTCATGCCTATAACCCTCCCCCCCGGCTCCGCCCCTTGGGACCCGAGGATCATTATTTTAGATATTTTGTAAGAGATCAATATACTGATGCTTCATGCAAAATATCCAGGCTCTACGCCTTCTGAGTCAGGAGGAGAAGATTTTTAAAGATTATTTTAAAATTTCACTTTTATTGCCATGGCAACCAGAGTTTTCAACAGATTTCAATTCTTTTAGCTTTTTTCAAAAGGGGCCACCTAAGGAAATTTCTGCCAATTTGGTTCAAATTGGCCCAGTGGTTTGGGAGGAGATGTCATTTAGAAATCGTTATTTCTATATAAAACCTACCCCCTGGGGACCCGATGATCATGATTTAAGCTATTTTGAAAGAGGTCAATTTACTGATGTTTCATGCAAAAAATCCAGGCTCAATGCATGCTTTTTGGGTCAGGTGGTGAAGATTTTTAATATTATTTTAAAATTTCACTTTTGTTGCCAAGGCAACCAGAGTGTCAAAGGATTTCAATTCTTTTAGCTATCTTTAAAGGGGACCACCTAAGGAACATTTCTGCAAAATTTGGTTTAAAATGGCCCAGTGGTTTGGGAGGAGATGTCATTTGTAAATTGTTCTTTATTTCTATATATATCCCCCCGCCTGGGGGATCTGCACCTGGGGACCTGAGGATCATGATTTTAGCTATTTTCAAAGAGGTCAATATACTGATGTTTCATGCAAAAAATCCAGGCTCTACACCTTTTGGGTCAGGAGGAGAAGATTTTAAAAGATTATTTTAAAAATATAATTTTGTTGCCATGGCAACCAGAGTTTTCAACAGATTTCAATTCTTGTAGCTTTTTTTAAAGGGGACCACCTAAGGAACATTTCTACCAAATTTGGTTCAAATTGGCCCAATGTTTTGGGAGGAGATGTCATTCAAAAATCGTTCTTCATTTCTTATAAACCCCAACCCCCTAGGGCTCTGCCCCTGGGGACCTGAGGATCATGATTTTAGCTATTTTGAAAGAGGCCAATATACTGATGCTTCATGCAAAATATCCAGGCTCTACACCTTTTGGGTCAGGATGAGAAGATTTTTAAAATTTACTTTAAAATTTCAATTCTGTTGCCATGGCAACCAGAGTTTTCAACAGATTTCAATTCTTTTAGCTATTTTCAAAAGGAACCACCTAAGGAACATTTCTGCCTTATTTGGTTCAAATTTGCAAAGAGGTTTGGGAGTGGATGTTGATTTAAGAAATTGTTTACGGACGACGCATGACCGATGGACACAGGATGAAAGGTGATCACAATAGCTCACTTGAGCACTTAGTGCTCAGGTGAGCTACAAAGGCAAAGATTTTTAAAATTTAAAATTCAGCTCAAAATTGTCGATAGAATATCTTAATTTGGACCAGACTAAAACTTTGCTCTTCATTATCTGTGCAATTAATACTATTCACACCAATGTATTGTGTAATTTCAGATCCAAGAAAGTTCATTAACTCTTTAATGTATTCCTACATCATATGAACCTTACTCTCACATTATCAGCATTTCAAAGGTTGTCTGCAACCTCTTTCAGACTGGATGATAATACAATTTCGTGATTAGGAAATGTGAAAAGTTTTCTCTACTGACCAACTACTGACCAACTCTTATTACAATCTAGAGACAGATTGATTGATAAATAGTGTAGAAAAAAGAAATTTGGAAATTCTGCTATTTTCTTTCCTGTTCCATAATATTTTTCATTAACCCTTTCCTATGTTTTTCTTTTTTATTCTTATTTAATCTGTCATCTATAAATCCTTTTAACCCATTCCAATGCAACAAAATATAAGACTGGTCCAAATTGAAAGAAGTTACAGACGATAATTTCAAGTTGATGGAATTTTATCTTTTTTTTCGTCTTTTTGGAAAGGAAACATTGTGGATATTGAAAAAAAACTTGATACAAGCAATTTCTTCATTTTCCACAATGTTTTCCTAAGCTTTTTAGCTAGCAAAGCATCAGCTTTGATAGCTTAAGTTAACAGACAAAATTCTGAGATCTTCTCAAAGTTCAATGGGTGCAAACTGCCACTGGAGGCTTAACCACTAAATCTATCAAATGCCTACGCCATAAAATGATGTTCTTATGTATTTAAGGAATATTGCAAACTCTATTCAAATTGTAGGGAACTCTTTAAAAGCATGCTGTTTTTACCCATTCCAACTCAATTCTGCTTTTTCAAGAAAAAAAGCTTTGGAAAACATTGTTGACAATGAAGAAATTGCTTTTTACAAGCAATTTTCCCATTGTTCAATTTCTCCATTGTTCAAAATGTCTTCTACCCAACAAGAGAAAGATTTTATATCATGATAACCTTTAGCAAAGAAGATTACTTAACTAAACTATGCTTTACTAGCTTATAGTACTTTCAGTACTTTGATTTCTTGAGGGATGTAAAAAGGAGGGATTGTGTAGGAGTGAATCAAGTCGTGAGCCAGCTTTTTCTGGTAACAGATGAAGTTCCAAGGCAAGTTGGTTCTTCAACTAAACAGTATGGAACAAATCTTTAACACTCTATATCACAAAAGTTGTAAATAACTGTAGAACTCAAAGGAGGGTATAAATATCTTTTCAGAAAATTAAGTAGATAATAAAATAAAATTGTCATTTACATGTGTTTTCTATTTGCATTTCTCTTATTTTTTTCCCCATTAATGTTGGAAAACAACATTTTGCATTGAGTCATGGTAAAGATTTTAACTTTAACCCTTAACAAATTGTTTAAGATTTTTTTTTAATTTACATGGCTGAGTACTTACACAGCTACAAGAATGGGCAATAACACTTTTTAAGAACATTTAACCAATTACCAGATGACAGAATTTAAGAATGGTCCAAATTGAAAGGTGTGACATTCGACAATTTAAAGTTTATGAAATTTTAGATTTTTTCAACTTTCTGGGTAATAAACATTGTGGAAAATGAAGCACTTGCTTGTTACAAGCAATTTCTTCATTTTACACAATGTTTTCCCAATTGTTTATCTTTAGGGGCATCCAAAAGCGTCACTGTGTGGGAATAGGTTAAGTGCTTCCCTTGGTTTCAAATTTCTGTCATTTAATGCAGAAAAAATTAAAATCAACAGTCTGTTTGCTGAATAATTCATTCATAAAAAGTATCTATATCTTCCTTTAAGCTTCTATGTAATTCAGTCTTCATCCTTTGGAAACTCTTTCTTTCCTCGAAATCTTGTTCTTGCATCAACCTATAATGAGAAATAGAAAAAGTTTAATAAAATCAGGTTTTATGTCCTTTTGTCCTTAAATACCATATACATGTACTTATATGACAAGAAAAATTAACCCATTCCCACACAAGTCCTCCTTTTTACGCCCCTCAAGAAAAAAGCTTTAGAAAACATTGTGGAAAATGAAGAATTTGCTTGTATCAAGAAATTTCTTCATTTTTTACATTGTTTTCTATCCCAAAAAGACAAAAAATTTAAAATTCCATCAACTTGAAATTGTCGTCTGCAGCTTCTTTCAATTTGGACAAGTCTAAAATTTTGCTGTGTGGGAATGGGTTAAGAAATCATCACACAATCCAAACATTTTCAATCTTTGAATAACTACAGGCAGTAAATGAGCCTAAATCAGACATAATTTTTAAACCCCTTCCCACTAAGTCCCTACGTTTTATGACCTTCAAGAAAAATGAAGAAATTGTTCCTTTATGTGTCCACAAAGTTTCCTACCTTAACAGACAAAATTTCACCGCTTTTTGTCAGCAGTTTCTTTCAGTAGATCAGTCTGAAATTTTTATCACCTGGTGATGGGAGAAAAAAGAAAACTCATTTGTTTTTTTTAAAAAAGGGAAGCAACTGGCATGTTAAATTCTTCTATCCCGTTGTCTGCGCATGTCATATTCTCCGAAGATTGACCTGTCTTCAGGACCGTATCACTTATCCAGATTGGGATAAATATTACTACGTCGTACGCATAACTCCATATTAAATCACCAAAAAGTAGCAAGTGGATAATTGCAATAAAACCTACAATTGTGGATAAATCAAACATAACTGTCGCCCAAAGTTAATTAGAAAAATAATTATTGTAAATTGCGAAAGCATTCACGTCTTACATGTGCTCCAAGAAGAGGCATCAAGAATTCGAAACGTGCATTGCATGGGCGCTGACATTTTGAATGAAGTTCGACGGAATCAGCCGAGTTGCCACGAATGACACTACCCAGAATGCTCAAATTAGATAGGTCAGTATTTGAAAAATGCCACCTATCGGAAGATAACGCTTCTATCCAGACAAGTAACAAGGGAAGCAACAGGTATGAAACATAGTTAATCTGCAATATGAGTAAACTGCCTTTTATAATGTTATAAACTAAGTTCATAGTTTCTAAGCAATCTTTTTTTTTTTCAAAGAATCTGATTAAAGGTCATTAAAGAATATTCAAATTTGTTGAAATTATCTTCATATTTCTTTAGAAGATTTTAATACATATCATAAACAGAAATAAGCCCCATACACAAAAGCCATATTTTTCGACCCATTTATCATTTTCAAGGAATCAACAAAGAATCATTCACATAAAATTTTGTTCAAAATCAAGCCAGTAGTTTCTGTGAAGATTTTCAAAGTTTTCACTATACAATAAATATGGGAAAAGCACACACAGAGCCATGCTTTTCATCAAATCAAATTTTCTTCAAGAAATTTAAACAAGAAGACCATGATGGTCCTAGATCGCTCTCCTGAGTATGATGGCTCAAGGCGTAATGATATAAGATACAAAATATCAAAGCCCTACACCTAATCATTTTGGAGAAGAAGATTTTTTAAAGATTTTCTCCTTTAATACTAGGTATAGTGAAGATCCAACCATATTGAGCCAATTTCAAGAGTGCGGTAATTCTTTGAAGTACTTAAGTAGAGGGTCAATAGGCATCAATACATAGGCCTAATGGTTTAGAAGGAGAACAATTTCTATGATATCCTTCATAACACCTTTCTGGGATTGCACAGAAAAGGGCTTATTTTCAGGATACAGTAATTCTTTGGAGTATTGTGGTAGAGGGTCAATAGGTATTAGTACACACTAAATATTAAAGCCCTTGACCTAATGGTTTGGGAGAAGAGGATTTTAAAGATTTCCTTCTTTATTTCAATGTAAAATCAGGGATCACAAAGAAAAGAGTTAATTTTCAGAGTACAGTAATTTTATGAAGAATTTTGGTAGAGGGTCAATAGATGTTGATTTATACAAAATATCAAAGCTCTAGGCCTTATGGTTTGGGAGTAGAAGATTTTTTTAAGATTTCCTTCTTTTATTCTACATAAAATCAGAGATCGCCTAGAAAAGGGCCATTTTTCAGAATACAGTAATTCATTGAAGTATTGTGGTAGAGGGTAAATAGATGATGATTTGTACCAAATATCAAAGCTCTAGGCCTTATGGTTTGGGAGAAGAAGATTTTTAAAGATTTCCTTCTTTATTTCTATGTAAAATCAGGGATCGCACTGAAAAGGGTTAATTTTCAGAATATGGTAATTCTTTGAAGTATTGTGGTAGATGGTCAATAGATAAGGATGTATATCATACATCAAAGCTCTAGGCCTTATGGTTTTGGAGAAGAAGATTTTTTAAGATTTCCTTCTTTATTTCTATGTAAAATCAGGGATCGCCCAGAAAAGGGCCATTTTTCAGAATATGGTAATTCTTTGAAGTAGTTTGTTAGAGGGTCAATAGATGATGATTTGTACCAAATATCAAAGCTGTAGGCCTTACTGCTTGGGAGGAGAAGATTTTTTAAGTTTTTTCACTCTTGCCATGGCAACCAGAGTTCATGGATTCCAATTCTTTGAAAGAGCATGACCTAAGGATCATTTCTGAGAAGTTTTGTTGAAATTCCATGGTTAATGTAGTAGGAGAAGATTTTTTTGTTATTGTGAACGGACGGACGGACGGACAGACAGACAGACAGACAGACGGACGGACAAAAGACGATGACTGATCACAATAGCTCACCCAGAGCTCTTCGTGCTCAGGTGAGCTCAAAAAGGGTATCTCAATAAACACTCCTGACAAATCTAAATGAAATCAAGCTAGTATTTTTGGAGGAGACAATTTTTACATAAACTTGTAGCAAGCAATTTCTTTTATCCCAACGTTTCTACCCAGATACATATTCAAAATACTACCTGATTGTTCTCTGCAACTTCTGTCAATTTGGACCAGTTTAAAATTCTATCATCAGATAATGATTTAATCTTGAGAAAACTATCTTTAAGATAGAAAAAACATTCTATGAAAAAAATCTAACACAAAAAGTTAACTGTGAAAAATATAACACACCTTAACCTGTTCCCACACAATGACGCTTATTGTCCCCTTAAGAAAAACAATTCTGAAAACATGGTGGAAAATGAATAAATTGTTTGCTGCAAGCAAAATCTCTATTTTCCACAATGTTTTCTACCCTGAAAGATGTAAAAAATCTAAAATTTCATTAACTGTGAATTGTTGTCTACAACTCCTTTCAATTTGGACCAGACTAAAATTTTGTCATCTGGTAGTGGGTAAATGGCTGATTGTCACAAAAAGGGCTTCCATAATGATAATATGTCAAGGTCAGTGATCATTCTAGAAAGAGACAATGCATTTATTATCCCCTAAATTACAAAATGGCCTCCATTTGCACTATGTCTGGGCCTGTTAAGCACTCACTACTGTCTTTCTGAAGTCTAATCTTGATCTAGACACCAATTAATATGTGTTTATCAATTTAACTTTTAATAAACTAAAGTTTAAATCTGTCTTTGTGAAAAATAGTAGCAGTCTATTGTATTCAATATTTCACAAGAATTAAGACTGGTCCAAATTGAAAGAAGTTGCAGACGATAATTTAAAGTTTATGGAATTTTGAATTGTTTCATCTTTTTGGATAGAAGACATTGTGATTAATGAAGAAATTGCTTGTGACAAGCAATTTCTTCATTTTCGACAATGTTTTCCAAAGCTTTTTCCCTTGGGGCATCTAAAAGTGTCTTTGTTCGGGAATGGGTTAAACTTTTTTTTTGAATTTTAATACCCTTATTTCATCAAAAATCAAAGTACTGTAAGCTAGCAAAGCAATATTTTGTTCAATAATCTTCTTTGTCAAACAACCTTATCATGATAAAGAAACAAGGTTAAAGTAACAAATTAGTTAACCAATTCCCAAACAATCTCTCCTTGTTACGTCTCTTGTTTGTTACAAGCAATTTCTTCATTTTCCACATTGTTTTCTACATAAATAGATAAATATTTTCAACAGTTGGAAATTGTTGTCTGCAACTTCTTTGAAGATCTATGTGCGCAAGTAAGTTAAAATACCTTGGAGAAGAACTTGCATGCAGAGTTTGCAATATTTCTGCAATAGATAAGAACTAGTTTTTCGGGCGTAGGCATTTAACAGATTTAGTGGCTAAGCCTCAAGTGGTAGTTTGCACTTTGAGACGACCTCAAAATTTGTCTGTGAACTTAAGCTATCAAAGCTGATGCTTTGCTAGCTAAACATGATCATGTTTCAGGGTTGATTGAGCATGAAACTTAGCCTCAAGAGTTCCCACAAGGTTTTTATCAGATTTGACCTGAGGCGCGTTCTTTTCTTCAAGATTCTTCAGATTCTTATTTAGATTTTTAAGAGAAAGTGTTCTTTAGAAAAAGATTTTTAAGCTGCTAAATAAGAATCTTAAGAGTTCTTAATGAGGAATTTAAGCGTACTCTGCACTGGCTTAAACGACTAGCCTTGACAACGTTGAATATTTTCTTTCAAAATAACAAAAATTGTTCTTAGGAGAGTCTCAAAAATCTCATTAAGAGGGAATTTCCATCTCGACGAAAAGAACACACCTCTGATGGCCTAGTTGTGACAAAAAGTATCAAACTTGTCTGAGCTCACATCAAGATAAACATTTTGACCTACAGAAGAATTTTTTTCTTCTATATTTCATCATCAGTTCTATGTGATAAATGTATAAGAAAAGAGAAAGTGAGGCCAGAATAGTACAGCAGAGATTATACATGCATTTTAACAACTCAAATAGAAAGAAACAAGATGATTGTAACAAACATAATATGAAACCTCAAGGAAATTTGGTTTGCAAGTAATATATTTTAAAGATTTCCTTCTTAAAATCTTTGTAAATAGTTAAGCTCAAATGGAATCCCAGGGGCATTATTTTGTAAAAGGCCATCGGTTGGTTCCACATGCCAAATATCTGATGTATAGGTCTTATGGTTTGATAAGAGCAGATAATCAAAGCTTTCCTTCTTCTTTCTATATACACTAGGTGCTATCACTGAAAGTATTTAACACATTCCCTCTCAATGACGCTTTTAGACGCCCAAAAGAAATAAAGCTTTAGAAAACATTGTCGAAAATGAAAAATTGCTTTTTACAAGCAATTTCTTCATTTTCTACACAGTAAGTTGAAAAATTTCATAAACTTTAAATTGTTGTCTGAAACTTCTTTCAATTTGGGCCAGTCTAAAATTTTCTTTTATGGTAATGGGTTAATGGACCCAAAGGCTCCATGTCACAGAAAAAAAACAACTGTCAATGAAATAAACCTCCTTTCAGATTTTTCAACAAAAATCAATAAACTCCCCAAAAAGATAAATGGACCATAATAAAAATGAAGTATGTACATCTTTGTTGAAAGCACATGTGATATTTGAATGAAATCCATCCAGTTGTTGATAAGAAAATGATTTCTTTAGATATCCTAATAAAAGAAGAACGTAGTTAATAACCTTTAATTTCAGCTGCCTTTTAATGACATTAATGACATACAAGTGAGAAGGGCCTTGGTTTTAATCTGCACAGTCAACAACCAACAAACCCTGTTGGATTTTGATAGTCGGCGAAAGTTTTATCCTATTCCCTATTCGTAATGCCGCTTTTGGATGCCCCTCAAAGAAAAACAATTGGGAAAACATTAAGAAAAATGAAGAAATTGCTTGTGACAAGCAATTTCTTCATTTTTCACTATGTTTCCTATCCTGAAAGATGAAATAATCTAAAAATTCACCAAATTTAAATTGTCGTTTACAACTCCTTTCAATTTGGACCAGTCTAAAACTTTTCCATTTGGGAATGGGTTCAGTGTTGATGTTCATGTACTTACTTGTGAATATTTACATTTCATTAATCCAATTCTATATGCAACACATTCGTCGGGACATGATACACCAGGTAACTTTGCTTCTAGACATTCTCTTGGTGTGTGACCATCCTGCAACAAAACACAACAGAATCATTTTCAACTGGGTGATCTATTTCTTCTGAGAATAAGAACACAAATTTAAATGTTTCTTCTGAGAATAAGAACACAAATTTAAGATAAGTAGATTTTAACCCATTCCCATACAATAAAAATTTAGACCAGTTCAAATTCAAAGAAGTTGCAGATGACACTTTTAAGTTGATGAAATGTTCAAAACCTTTGTCTTTTACATTGTGGAAGAAATTACAAATTGTTACAAGCAAATTCTTCATTCTCCGCAATGTTTTCGAAAGCTTTCATATGGAGGGTTGTTTAAAAGTGTCATTGTGTGGAAATGGGTTAAGACCAGGTACTAGGCCTCATGTACAAATATAAATGTAAACAAGAGGGTCATGATGGCTCTAGATCAATCACCTGAATTCATTCTCACAACAACTAGCATTACAGTCAAACCTGTCTTAGCAGCCAACTGTATTAGGTAAGCAACCTATTTTAAGGAAATGGTCAAACAATTTGCCAAACAAATCATGTTAATAGAAATTAAGCAAGCACCTGCGATTTAAATTGAGGAGTCATTGACTTCTTGACCATGAAATTCTAGGGGTCAGAACTGATTATGAAGGGGTCAAACAACAAAGAGACAATCATCAGCAGTAATTTGAAAGTTTAAGCACCAAATGGTCTTTTCCTATGAAGTAAGCATTTAATCTGTACACTTGAGGGATAACCCTGTTTTGACTTTGAAATTTCTCTCTAGAGGTCATGATGACCCCTTGAAAGAAATTTGCCAGAGTCAAAATATTATATTTTCAGATTTTTTATGGTAAAAACCCTAGCTTGCAAGTCAAACATGAACCCTGACTAAGGCTGACTTGAATTACTGTATTTTCCCTTAATGTCCGGACAGGAAAAAATAATTGATATTTTTTGTGTCCGAAAATTAAGGAAATTATTTTCCTTAGTGTCTGAACTTTTAGGGTTACAACTGTACAACGGTAATATTTTGCTAGAAATGCTGTTCCTGTTTACAGCTTGTTACAAGTAGTGGTAGAACTAGTAGTAAAATAATACCTTTCTCACACAGTCACTCTGTAACAAACAGTTCAGAAGTTGTTTTCGCCAACCTTCACATGCAATTTCTGGCATTTCTTATTACTGAAATAAAAAGTTGTTTGATTAGAATAAAGTCACTATTCATCTGTATTAACGGTAGCATATGCTCATATGAGTGAAGTCCCCAGGGACGTTGTTACAGGGAATTAAGTGCAATGATACATGACAACTGCTGAGAGCCTGTCTGGTTCTTTAATGTGAATGATGTAAAGCACTGTCACACAGGGACTCTGTTTAAAGTCTCATCTGAAATACATACAATTAGTTTTAGTTTGAAAAGCCTGGGGGTCAAACCTGTGATCTCAAGGTTTTCTGTCAGATAACCCTGAGAACTCTTGGGCTCTGAGGGAAGGAGTATATGCTTTCTCAAGCCCAAATCTTTTAAAATCATTCTGTCACTTTGTCATGGTATATTCTTGACTGATTAAAACTTGTGTCTTCATGTGTACAGGTTTGCATTTTGGTAACGGACATTTAATAATGTCACATTAATACATTACTGATAAGTATTAGTACATGACTTCATGGTTACAATGTTGGTCAATTCTTGATTTAAACATGGTAACAGTTTCTTGCAGTGACCACTTTTACGGGTAAAAAATTCGAACTACAAGTATCCATTATCCTCTGTAAAAAGTGTCATTGTCTTAACCCTTTCCTTTTTCTTAAAATTTTAGACTGGCCCAATTTGAAAGATGTTGCAGACAACAATGCAATTTGATACGAAACCATTCTATGTGGTAGAAAATATTGTGATAAAAGAAGAAATTGCTTGTATAAAGCAATTTCTTCTTTTATCACAATATTTTCTGTAGTATAAAATTGCTTGGACGTAAAAACCAGTGATTATACAGGAAGGAGTTAAACTAGTTCTATAGCATTTCCAATTTGAGGCTATGTCCAGTGAGAGTTGATTTTTGCATACTGTAGGGGATGAATTTAAGTTTTTTCCCTACTTGCGAAAAAATGCAAGTGCTGTAGACATTACCAACTTACTAAATGCAAGTTAAAAGATATGTCAATAATAGTTTATTAATTCCCGACCATTATCATGTAAATTCCACAGGAGCATAAGTATGAATCTTTTTCCAGAGAAAAAAGATTGGAGATGACCATTTTAAAGGTTTACATTTGGCATAAGACTTCAGTAACAGTGTTTCGATAATTGTTGATTTCCTAAATAAGTTCAATATTAAAGTCTTTCTCCCATAAACTGGTTTTTTTTTGGGGTTTTTTTGACGACTCTGTTGTTTTTTCTTTGCACGTAGATGAATATTCGGAGGTTTTCGTCAATAAACAACTGGCCTTAGGACTCATAGGAAACGGCTTTTCCTCTGATGGCTGATTCAATAATTCCTCCAAGGCAGCATAGGTCTATAAAGAGGCTGTTTTACCCCAAAAAGCTGTTATTTATTCAATTCAAGGCGAAATCACTGTTTAATGAATTGAGAATCACTTTTAATTTCTAGGTGCATGTATAATAAATAAAACTAGCAATGGCAAGCATCTTTGTGATAGATGGGGCATTTAATTTTCAATTATGTGCATGATTTGCCAATAATCACCATTTACAATGTTTTTCAACTCGCCAAAAAATGAGACAGGTTAGTAACTCACAATTTCTTATTTTCACTCACATTTTGCGACTTATTGTGAGCTAATTTCCAACCTGATAGGATTATACTGTGAAAGATTTCTCTTAACCCATTCCCACACAAAGTTTTTAGACTGGTCCAAATTGAAAGAAGCTGCTGTCAACAATTTCAAGCTGATTGACTTTTAATTCTTTTAGTCTTTTTGGGTAGAAAACATTGTTGAAAATGAAGAAATTGCTTGTAACAAGCAATTTCTTCATTTCCACTATGTTTTCAAAAGTTGTTTTCCCTTATGGGGTGTTTAAAAGTGTCACTGAGTGGAAATAGGTTAAGAAATGTCTTCATACGACATAGCCATTTGTCATTTTCAAAGCCCGATCATGTCCCCTCTTCCTTTTCTTATATGGGCATTATGGATACTATAATTTGTAAAGAGCTCTGTTTTTACAGAATGACGGTGGTCAACAACTTTAGATAATAAAAGATCACATGACCAACAAAATGCAATGGCTGCCAAACTGAAGAATTTTTATATAAACTGAAAGAAACTTGTATTAAATGATGGATACCATTGATATTCTTACTAAATTTATAGAATTATTTTTTACATAATATAAATAATATTTTTATAATATGTATAAAAATTGATCTGTGGATAATAGCCTATCACAAAGCATACAACATAGGGACTTGCAACAAAGTGCAGAGACCCGCCAACAATTGCCAAAGCTAAGCTGCAGGATATTGCAAAAATTCTAAGTCGAAAAAGGGGCATTACTCTTACAAAAACAGTTTTAGAGTTACCCCCCTTGATAGCTCTTGTGATAATCAATACACATGCAAAGTTTCATGAGGATATCTTTAATAAAAACAGAGATATGACCAATGTTAAAGTTTGTCACGCCAACGCCGACAAAACGATGCCAAGGTGATCACTATACATCGAGTTTTCTCAGAAAACAGCCGAGCTAAAAAGGAGGGAGTTGTAGCGCTCGCCAGCAGATAATCAGGAAGTGGGTTACGATATCGCAGCTACATGTTATGCAATTCAAGGGTACGGACATATATTGGTACGAAAACTCATATTTCAGAAAAAATAATGGCAAATATTTTCCCTCCAAAGAAGCATTTTATACACGTTATAAATGCTAAGGATTGGTGCAGAAGGGTAAATAAAACGTTATATACGTGATCAACAACTTTTTACCTTTACTGGATTATAAGGGAATACACAAAGCAATTCCAAATGAGACCGCAATCTTGATTCCTGCTTCAAGTTGCATCTGTATCGATACGTGATCGAAGCCGGTATCCAGCCTGATCGTCACCCGCTCCTACTGCACTTCGTACTTAGATAATACTTATCTTTGAATTAAGCAGTAAAATGACAGAGTCAGGTAGATCTCTTGTTGCTATTCATCAGGCAAAGCAATGAGCCTGTCAGCGAACCGGACCATAGCTGCGATATCGTAGCCCTCTTTTTGAGGGCTACTCGTCAACTCGTACCTTAGTCAATTCGTACCAAAGTTAACTCATATTTTGGTCAACTCCTATCTAAAGTGAAAATTGTTGAGTCAACTTGTACCCGTTTGCTATTTTACTATATCTATTAATGAATACTATTTTTATATTAGTGACTAGATTCTAAGCAGTCAGTTGACATTTATCTTGTAACTTAATCTTTTTTGTCTCAAATGCTCAAGTGAGCTATTGTGATCAAGTTTTGTCTGGCATCCATCCGTCCTGCGTCGTATGTTGTTCATCGTCTGTCAACAATTTCTTAAACAACATCTTCTCCAAAACCAATGGGCCAATTTGAACCCAATTTGGCAGATTGTTTCCCCTCTAAAAATACCTAAATTAAAAAAAACTCTGGTTGCCATGGCAACAAAAGTGAAATTAAAAAGATCTTTAAAAAGCTTTTCCTCCTGAATATCCTCCCAACCCAATGGGCAAATTTGAACCAAATTTGGTAGAAATGTTCCTCAGGTCGGGTCCCTTTTGAAAATAGCTAAAAGAATTGAAATCTGTTAAAAACTCTGGTTTCCATGGCATCAAAGTTGAATTTTAAAAAAATCTTTTTAAAAAGCTTCTCCTCCTGACCCATTAGGCGTAGAGCGTAGAGCCTTGATATTTTGCATGAAACATCAGTAAATTGACCCCTATCAAAAAATCTAAAATCATGATGATCAGGTCCCCAGGGGCAGAGCCCAAGGGGGTGGGGTTTATATAGAAATAAAGATTGATTTTAAATGACATCTCCTCCTAAACCACTGTGCAAATTTGAACCAAATTCGGCAGAAATATTTCTAAGGTGGTTCCCTTTAAAAATAGCTAAAAGAATTGAAATCTGTTAAAAACTCTGGTTGCCATGGCAACAAAAGTGAAAAATCTTTAAAAATTCTCCTCCTGACCCAGAGGACGTTAAGCCTTGATATTACATGAAGCATCAGTATATGAACCTCTTTCAAAATAGCTAAAATCATGATGATCGGGTCCTAAGGGGGCCGGGGTTTATAAAGGACATTTTTTAAACAGCGTCTCCTCCCAAACCACTGGGCTTATTTGAACTAAATTTGGCAGAAATGTTCCTTTGGTGGTCCCCTTCAAAAATAGCTAAAGAACTGAAATCCATAAGAAACTCTGGTTGCCATGGCAACAAAAGTGGAATATTAAAATTATCTTTAAAATCTTCTCCTGACCCAGAAGGCATAGAGCCTTGATATTTTGCAGGAAGCATCAGTATATTAACCTCTCTCAAAATAGCTAAAATCATGATCCTCGGGTCCCCAGGGGTGGAGCCCAGGGGGGGGGGGTATATGCATGAAGCATCAGTTCACTGACTTCTTTTCCATTTCTGAAATTTTAACCCATGGATCGAGAGGGAGGAAAAGGTTTTCTCCTGCTTCAAAATTTACCCTAAAGCCTTTAGATTTGTAATTTAGACTTTTGGATCCAAAGGTACATAGTCTATATATGCATAAAGTATGGACAACTTGTATCACCATCCTAACCTTAACATGAAATTAGATTGGTGAAAGAAAAAGAGCCTTTCTCTCAGGTGAGCACCCCAGGGCCAATGGCCCTCTTGTTTAAATTCTAACCCGTTATTAGACAACAAAATTTTGGATAATGATGAAAAGAAAGAAGTAGCAGATAACATCAAACTGAAAGAGAATTATAACAATTATTTTTTTTAATTCAAATAAAGAACCCTAAATTTATGTGACCAGCTGGAAAATTATTAAAGAAAAACATAAATATTGGTTGCGCTAATGGATCAATGACAATAGAACAGTTTTTGCTTTTTTAGCCTTTAATTTGTTGGATAGGGCCAGTTGAGCAATTTACAGGCTGTCTTGAGACTCTTGTAGTTAATAATCTTGGACAATTTAATACACACAAATAACTCTTGCCTTAAAATGATGATTAATTTGAGGTGAGTTGGATGTCTCTCATTTTTCAATTCAATTTTTTAAACATGTTTAATGAAATGTTTGGCCCAAATTCTTATCTCTTGTCATGCTGAATAATACCATCTACAAGACTGCATTAAAATCAAGGGACTGACAGGACTGGATTCACTGATTTTGGGTTGATACTTATTTTGAAAATTTATTTTATAAACAACTCTGGTGTAAAAGAGATAAGCAGGTAGTGTAGACTACAATCAGACTGCACATTATGAGTAGGCTGATCTTTGTCTATACCTCCTTCCAGAACAGGAATACATGTATTTGGGTTCAGCATGATAAGGGCTAACACCCATTAGGTGTCTGGCATATATCATCTGTGTTTTTTTTTTTTTTGTCTCTAAATCTGATTTTTAGCTAAAAAAGCATTAGCTTTGATAGCTTAAGTTAACAGACAAAATTTTGAGGTCTTCTCAGAGTGCAAACTACCACTGGATGGAGGCTTAACCACTGTTTCCATTGAATGTCCATGCCAAAAAAGTAGTACTTGTGTATATTATTGTGTTCAAAATGACTGGCCACATGATTTAACTTTATTCAAATGGTAGAGAACGCCTTCAAAAGCATGCTATACAACACATTCCCCTTCAATCCAGCTTTTTTAAGAATCCCCCCCGAAAAGGCTTTGGAAAACATTGTGGACAGTGAAGAAATTGCTTGTAACAAGCAATTTCTTCAGTGTCTACAATGTTTTCTACCCTACAAAATGCAAAGAAGCTAGATTACAAAACAAAACAATGCTTTGCTAGCTTATAGTACTTTCAGTACTTTGATTGTTTTAGCAATACACATTGAAGCAAGCAATTTCTTTATTTTCCACAATGTTTCTACAATGAAAGACGAAGATTTTAAGAATCATCATAGATGACACCAATTACCACTCAAAATAGTTTAAGACTGGCCCCAATGGAAAAATGTTGCAGACAAATAGATAAAGTAGATAAATTCTACTTGAAATTGTTGTCTACAACATCTTTCAATTGGGACCAGTCTATATTATGTTGTGACATAATAGAGTAATTTGTGGATAACTGCTGTTAATGACAAGATGAACTGTCCAATCAAATGATCCGTTTTTGACTAATCAAATCATACATTTCAACTGGAAGTTTCTTGTTTATCTCAGACCTTTTTGAAAAATATTTTAAATGTACTGGTAGCTTAAAGCTGTAACTGCAGATTTTACAAGCTTTAGTTATAACATTTATGGACCAACAATATGAACTTTTGTTCCAGTCTCTGAATTTATGTTTTGCAAATTAACCTTTGTCATGCTGTACCCCAAAGTATTCCGGTTTTGGCAGGAGATGTAGATAAAGATTACTGTGCACATAAGTGCAGTATGATCTTGATTTTCACCTGTTTGTACTTTTCTTGCTGGAGTAATTTATGAAACTGACTTTCAAGAGGAATATTGATTATTGAACAACAAGCACTATCAGTACTGTCAGTCCTTTTGATCTTAACCCTGAATATATTTTCTTTCAGAATTGCATTAAAATCAAAAGGCTGAAGGCACTGATAGTACATGTTGTTTCATCATCAGTACTTCTTTTGAAAGTCAATTCCATGAACAATTCTTGTTTGAAATGGATAGACAGGAGATGTACACTAAGATCAGACTTCACTACTCTCTACTCTCTACTGCCCAAACCAGAATATTCCAGGTTCAGCATGACAAGGGTTAATGAAATTCAGTAAGGGTTTTAGACAGCATGACAAGGGTTAATGAAATTCAGTAAGGCATTTTAGACAGCATGACAAGGGTTTATGTAATTCAGTAAGGAATTTTAGACATCATGACAAGGGCCAATGTAATTCAGTAAGGGATTTTAGACAGCATGACAAGGGTTAATGTAATTCAGTAAGGGATTTTAGACAGCATGACAAGGGTTCATGTAATTCAGTAAGGGGTTTTAGACATCATGACAAGGGCCAATGTAATTCAGTAAGGGATTTTAGACAGCATGACAAGGGTTAATGTAATTCAGTAAGGGATTTTAGACATCATGACAAGGGTTCATATAATTCAGTGAGGGGTTTTAGACCTTATAACAAGGGCTAATGTAATTCAGTAAGGGTTTTTAGACAGCATAACAAGAGTTAATGTAATCAGTAAGGGATTTAAGACAGCATGACAAGGGTTACTGTTGCTTGATATCGCAGACAAACGGCCTTGTTGAAGGTCAGTGGGGTCAATCAGCGATCTGTCATCTGTTGAGTATTCAAATAGATTTGAAAAAAATGGAAAACCTTAAATCAAAGTGAAAGTAAATTACGGTAACCCTTGTCATGCTGAACCTGGAATATTTACGGTTTTGGCAGGAGGTGTAGACCAACATCAGCCTGCACATAAGTGCAGTCTGATCTTAGTCTACGCCTCCTGCTTGTACTGTCCCTGCTCGAGCTGTTTATGAAATTCATTTCTAAAAGAAATATTTATTTCTTAACAACAACTTTTATCAGAGCTTTCAGCCCTTTGATTTCACAGCAATTCAGTAAGGTATTTCATACAGCATGACAAGGGTTAAAAAGCAGGTGGACTTTCTCCTTTTCAAAAATTTATTTCAAGGTCCTCCAATGAATGAAAATCTGAAGCCAGTTGCCTGGTTAATAGGAAGATGGAAATCAGAACAGGCCAAAGGAAAATATCCCACAGTTCAAGATTTTGAGTACTTAGAAGAATTAGAATTTTTACATGTTGGACAACCCAATTTGCAATATAGGTAAGTTTGTTTACAAAAGGAAGGTAACTTTAGTTCTTCTAGCAAGAGTCACCTCCCTCAAATGTGCACAAACAGCTACAGAGAGAATGGAATGAGGCCTTTTTTCAAATTGTAAAATTTCATTATTCAGGGGTGTGGAATTCCCATGCCCGACTTGTCAGACATGGGCTTTTTAGCCTCAGGACAAGTAGATTTTCCTTTCGAGCTTGTCCAAGGACAAGTGGATCTCAAATCAAGAACCATATTGAACAGAGATTGCAATATTCTGACCAAAGCCTGTTTTACAAGTAAAACAAAAAAAAAATGAGAGAAAAGGAGAAATTACTTGCATCAAGCAATTTCTTCTTTAATCTCAATGATTTCTTTTGTTTTTTTTTCAGCAGCAAATGATATTTGTGAATGTAAATATATTCAAAATGATGCTTATTTCAAATTCAATTAAAAATGTTTCTTTATATTGGGACACCTTAGTTTTAAAGTCGGACAAGTAATATTTTTCTTCCAACTTGTCCAAGGACAAGTGAGAAAATTCCTATGTCATTGGTACTCATTGAAATTGCCTCATAAGATGATTCCACTAACCCATTCCCACACTATCCTTCTTTTGGACGCCCATCAACAAAATCAAATGAGAAAACATTGTGGAAAATGAAGAAATTGCTTGATAAAACAAAAGCAATTTCTTCATTTCCCACAATGTTTTCTACCCAGAAAGTTTAAAAAGTGTAAAATTTTATAAACTTTAAATTGTTGTATGCAACTCCTGTCAATTGGGACCAGTCTAAAATTTTGCAATCTTTTAATAGGTTAACCAGTTTGCACAAAATCCCTCTTTTGGATGCCTTCTGCCCCATAAGCTTTTGATAGCATTTAGAAAATGTCTTCATTATCCACAATTTTTTCATAACTAAAAAACACATAGATTTTAAAAATTTCATCAACAAAAAATTGTCTTTGTAATTTCAAGTTGGTGAAATTTTAAAAATCAAACTCTCTTGGGGTAGAAAAATTGTGACAAGCAAATTGTTCATTTTCCACAAAGTTTTCTCTAGTACTTATTTTGAGGATGTAAAATGATGTCATTGTGTGGGAATGGATTAACCCTTTTCTGTACAACCCCTGGTTTTTATATCCCTGTGATTTTATAGTTAAGAAAACAACATGAGAAAAGAAGAAACTGGTTGTAACAAGCACTTTCTTGTTTTTCCATCCAGTGAGAAACAGGAATGATTAAAAGAAATGAAGAGATCATTTTTTGTATCCTTGGAGGTATGAAAATCAAGAAATGTCCACACATCTGTACAAAACTCCTTTGTGTGTATCTAAATTAATTGATTGTTGCTACTGTAGCACATACCCATTTGACCAAAGCCCTCAGAAGACGGTTACATGTAGCAGTGTTACAGGGTATATTACAAGGATACAGGATGAAACTACTGAGAGCCTCGTCTGGTTCTTTGACATGCTCGATGGATAGCACGTCACTCATCACACTGGGCCTCAATTTACGGTCTCATCCAAAAGACAATTACATGTAGTTTGCTAGTTGATATTGTCAGTCCAAGGCTCGAACCTGTGATCTTGAGGTTTGACGTCTAGTGTCCTACCAACTGAGCTAATCAGGCTGACTCCTTTTAGGCTTTTTCCTCACACTGTGTTTAAGAAGTGTGTTAAAAAACTCCTAACCTGTTAGATAACCATCAAGTAAATGATAAACAAAATATTGAAATACATACTTATGAAAAGAAATTTTACTTGCAAATCTACAACTTTGGCACAAATATCTTTGCTAACACTTACGGTGACTTTTATAGAGAGAAAAACAATATTTCACAACCATGTATCCACATCTTTTAACTTTTTTTAGACACTCAGATTTCAAGGATTGATAGTTAACCCTTGTCATTCTGAATAGAATGTCTTTCAGAATTGCCTTTAAATCAAAGGGCTGAAAGCAATTGAAGTACTTGTTCGATTAGTAATACATGTACTTCTTTTGAAAATTAATTCAATACAAAACTGTCCTTTGAGAAGGACCGGCAGGAGGTGTAGACTTAAGATCAGACTGTACTCATGTGCAGGATGATCTTTGCTTTACCTCATGCCAAAACCAGAACATTCAGGTTTCAGCATGACAAGGGTTAAAATGGTCAATCAAAGCCCTGAGAGCTAAGCATCCATATCATTTATTACAGCTAATGTATTCAACGTATCACGATTCAACCCCATATTATTCAACTATAAATACAATAATAAAAAAGAACTTAGGAAAAAAAGGAGATATTTTTTGTTACCAGCCATTTTCTCCTGTTCTTTCATTTTTAATCTTAATTTCATGATTCACAATTACCCCATTCCCACACAATGACACTTGTTGATACCCATAAAAAAGGCATTTTGGAAAACATTGTGAAGAAAAAAATGCTTGTAACACATATATATTACAGCTTATGTATTGAACCTATTACAATTGGACCCCATATTATTGCACTATAATTACAATTATCTAAATTGAACATTTTGAAAAAAAGGAGTTATTGTTTGTAACAAGCCATTTTCTCCTGTTCTCATGTTTTTAGTCTGAATCATGATTCACAATTACCCCAGTCCCACACAATGACACTTTTTGACACCCTAAAAACAGGCATTTGGAAAAATATCGTAAAAAACAAAGAAATTGCTTGTAACAAGCAGTTTCTTCATTTTACACAATATTTCTATTATGAAATTTTAAACAATTGAAAATTTCATAAATTTTATAATGTTGTCTAGTAATGGGTTAAATTATATGATCTGGTAAAGGGTGAATCGATTTGTTCGATAAATGTTTGATTTGTACATGTACTTACTACACACACAAAAACTTGTGTAGAAGGAACGAAATTACAACTTCATTACTTACCTTTTCTGGGCCTGTTACAGTGCATATGCCAAAAACTCAAAGACAGGGAAACCAATGCACAGAGAAGTGGGATTTCTAAAGATCAAACCTGGCACCTGTGAAGTGGCTTTAGTTGTATCAGCTAATGTGGGTAAGGGTCCCTTGACTTAAGCCATTACCAGAGAGCAAAATTTAAGACTGGTCCAAATTGAAAACACAGTGTAAAATGAAGAAATTGTTCATTTATTGGAAGTTTGTTAGGGAGCTTTATGTTACTTTCAACAATCTTTTAGTTAAATCATTAAAAGTTGCATAATCATTCGCATTACTCATCACCTGATGACAAAGTTTTAGACTTGCCCAAATTTAAAGATGTTATGGATGACAATTTTAACCCTTTTTATGCTGAACCCGAAATATTCCATTTTTTTAGGAGGTGTAGACCAAGATCAGCTTGCACATAAGTGCAGTCTGATCTTGGTCTACACTCCCTGCTTGTACTTTTCCTGGCAGAGCTATTTATGAAATTGATTTCTAAAAGAAATATTGATTGATGAACAACAAGTTCTATCACTGTTTTAAGCCCTTTGATTTCACAGGAATTCAGGAAGGTAATTTATACAGCATGACAAGGTTTAAGTTGTTGAAAATTTGAATTTCTTTGGGAAAAATCCATTAATCAGGGCTTGTGTGAGTCTGAAATTGAGGAGTTATTGATTCCTTGACCTCATATAAAGATATGAAACTAGAAATTAACCTGTAAAATTTTCGATAGTGCATAGGATGCATCACTGACTGAGATAAAATTCCCCATTTTGGCCATTAGAAATACCCCACTTGGGAGAAATTATTTTTTTTTTTAGTCAAAACAGTGTATTTTCAGGTTTTTGAGGGTCAAAACTCTTATTTGTGAGTCAAACACAAGTTCTGAATAATGATAATTCAGAAGTATGGTATTGAACATGGACTTAACCCTTTCCTGTTTTTGGAAATTTTAGACTAATCCAAATTGAAAGAGGTTGCAGACGAAATTGCTTGTAACAAGCAATTTCTTCTTTTTCCACAATGTTTTTTAAAGTGTAAAATCACAGGAACGTAAAATCCTGTATTTGAACGGGAAAGGGTTAAAATATCTTGCGAAACAAGGGGATTTGTACTATGATTATGACCCACAATTTTTTATAAGTGACAAGTTTGATGCTCAATCCGATTTGTTAGAAGAGGTGTACAAATCTCAAACGAACAAAGTAGATAAACAAACAAAGCAAATGAATATTTAAGGATTACGGGACAGCAAAATTTAGTTTGGTCCAAATTGAAAAGACTTGCAGACGGCAATTTAAAGTTAGTGGAATTTTAGATTTTTTCAAATTTCTGTTTAGAAAACAATGTGGAAAATGAAGAATTTGCTATTTATGAGCAGTTCTTCACTTTACAAAATGATTTCCAATTTCTTTTTCAGGTACCAGTGAAGTTGAAGAAGGGACTGTAGAAGATCATACAATGACCTTGGAATCCCATACATTTGGGAGAGTGTCTTTCAACAAAACACCAAGTACACTAAAGGTACTGAGCTCTTGGCAAGATGGATAAATCTTAAGCCATACCAATAAAATCCTTTTTTACACCCCTGTAGAGAAAGAATTGGAAAACATTGTGGAAAATGAAATAATTACGTCTTACATATTCATTTTTGTATTTGAAATTTTGTAAACTAAAACAATAATGTTGTCTGGTAATGGGTAAAGTTCACAGTAACTCTTTTTGATCTAAAAATAAAAAAAATAAAAAAAAAGATACAAAGTCTAACAACATTCACTTCAAAAGTGAAAAAAATATCACTGGATCCATGTCAATATGACAAATACCCACTAAGTGATTGGGCCAAAAACTTAATTGAAAAGTTTGCTACAGTTTAAAGCTGATAGAGACATGCCACTTAAATAAATCATATTTTGAAGACAACAATATTTTTTGTTGTTGTGTTTAACTTGTCTTATTGTTACTTGGACTTTAATTGGTTATTTTTCTTTCAAATTTATAGATAGGTCAAGATAACAACTCAAGGTCAAACATGCATGTCGTACATTTTCAGATAGATTTCAAAATAACTTGGCACAATTGTTCTTGATCATGGTATTTGAAACAATTTTTGGAAGGGTCTTTCGTTAAGGTCACAACTCGAGGTCAAACTTAAAAGTCTGACTTGAGCTTGTCAAGAGCGTATCTCCTACATTTTGGAAGGATTGCAAATTGGTTAGCACAATTGTTTTCCATATATCAGTAGATGTGTTATTCAGATATGTCCAAGGTCACAGCTCAAAGTCACATACACTGTAGGCTTGACTAGCTTCTAAGATACTGTGTTACCAGCAGCTCAGATTTAGGCATTTACCTTTTGATATGGAATTTATTCTTTTATATGTAGCAATAAAGTTAGGTTTTATGCTGAAATCAATATAACTTACATTATATACAATTTTATTCTCCTTTCCTAACTTATTAAAATCTAGCTTTACTATCAAGTTCAATACCAAGAGTTACTGGGTGTGAGGTCAAATCACAAACTGGCAATATGCTGAATAACATCTTGAAATAGATGCTCACCCTATTTGATCTTGTTCAAAATCTCTTGTTTAGATTGTATATCATTTAATAACTCACTGAAATTATTAAAAAAAATTATTTTCCACATCTTCATTAACATTACTCCAATAAACAAATCTATTTATAGAACAACGCACATTTTAGCTCAACTATTCTAGTCACCCGGGCATCAGCGTAATAGTTTGGTCAAACCTTATGTATAAGTGTCATATCTCAGTTTCTAATAATGCTATTGCTCTGAAACTTTTCACATATTTTTGTGGCAATAATATCAGCCTCTAGACACAGATTCAATACTCTGACATTCATTTCAGTGGAATTTTATCCCTCTTAGGACTTCGAAATTCTTGGTTAGAAATTCTTGGTTAAACCTTATGTGCAACTGTCAAATATCTTTAATAACTCTCTCTCTATTTATGCTATTGCTTTGAAACTTTGCACATCCTTTTGTGATCATCACATCAGCTTCTAGGTAGAGATTCACTACAATTACATTTGTTAAAGTGTTATAGTTTCAAACTTTAAAAATCTTGGTTAAAACTTGCTTGTAACTGTCATATATCTTTTATAACTAATTTTCTACCAATGCTATGGCTTAGAGACTTTGCACATGCTTTTGTGACCATCATATCATCTACTAGGCAAAGAATAATTTCACTGACATTTTATACAGTTGAGTTTTAATCCTTTTTAGACTTAGAAATTCTTGCTTCAACCTTATGTGCAACCGTCATATATCTTTAATAACTCTTTTTCTGCCATTGCTATTGCCTTGAAACTTTGCACAGGTTTTTGTGACAATAATATCAGCGTTTAGATACAGATTCATCACTCTGAATTTCTTTTTAGTGGAATCTTAACCCTTTTAGGACTTAGAAATTCTTCATTAAACCTTAATTGCAACTTTCATAAATCTTTAATAGCTCTCTTTCTACTAATATAGCTTTGAAACTTTGCACATGCTTTTTGATAATTATGCCATCTTCTAGGTAAAGATTCATTACAGTTTCATCTATTGTAGAGGAGTTTTAGCCCTTTTGGACTTAAATATTCTTGTTTGATTCAAAATTTTAATTGAACAATTTTTTATCTCTATTACTAACGGTACTTAGGTGTTATGTCTAATGTTCACATTGTATTGCTGTTACTATCCAGCACTCAGAATAGTTGAGTGTTACTGTTCTCTGACAGCTCTTGTTATAAAAGCAAAATAATTACATAACGTTTCTTTAATGAAAACCTCTTATTTTGGTCAAAAATTCATTCCAATGCCAAAAAAGAATGATTGATTGATTGAATGGGGTTTAATGCCACTTTTAAGAGTATTTCAGTCATACGAGGCAGCTGGAGACCTAACAATTGATTCCTAGTATTTCTCACACCAGTACTACCACTACATCCTTTCCTAGCCTCCAGCTGCTATCCAACTTATCCACCCATTGGTGAGAGACAAATGTTGGAAAAGATATGTGCTGCCGCAGGAGTTCGAACTCATGACATCCCATGAATGAAGATTAGGAGTCTGACGCACTACCGACTGATTATGGGCATGTGTAAAAATCCCTTACATAGAAATTGATTTAAGTTACTTAATAATTTTTTATGTGTTATACCTTGCTTTTTCAGTTGCGACGTCAGTTCAGGTTAAATGGGGATTTTCTTACTCAGGTTGTTGAAATGGAAACAGACAAAACACCAATGACACAACATTTGGAAGTTGTATACAAGAAAATTTGATAGATACACTTAACACTAATATTTAACATATCATTATATTATAAAGGATCTTTTATCCAAGAAAACCTGCCTTATTACAAAAACTTGGGTTTTTTTCCTGTGTGTGTTTTTTGTGTGTAGTTTTTCTAGATTTTAGAACAAATTGTCTCTCTGATTAACAAAAATGAAAAAAAGAAATGTAAAAATCTTATAAACTGGCAAAGTTACAACTAGTTTTGTACATTAACAGATTTCCATTACAAACATTTTAGACTAGTTCAAATTCAAAGAAGTTATAGATGACAATTTTTAATTGATAAAAATCTTAAAACCTGTATTTTTGACTATAAAACCTTGCGGATACTGTGGATACTGAAGAAATTGCTTGTAAAAAGTATTTCTTCATTCTCTGCAATGTTTCTATAGTTCTTTCTTGTAGGCCGTTGCAATAATCTGAAATTGTAATATCAAGACACTGAAATTTTCAAACATCATAAAGTTACATCACTTAGGCAGGTTTCCTGGATAATAGATTAATAGGGAGTGAAAAAGTTCTATATCTGTGATTTTTCCTTTAAACCCTATGTTGTGGGTACGCATTTGATTTTTCTTGATGAGATGATGTAAAAATAACAATTCTCTTCCCAATTGAATATTGAGATTTCTTAGTAGATTATCAGTAGATAATTTCACAGAAAAACCAGTGAAAAATCATGGTTATGGTAGATTTAGCCCTATTTCTGTTGATTTTGCACAAATGAACATCATCTCAGTGGGACCATAGTCATGATGATATAATTTAATTTCTAGTTTCGTCTATCCAAATCGAGCGTTCTGTTTGGTCGAAAAAAGTTATTCATAACTCCATGAACAAAATTTTGAGCACGCAACGATTTTGTATGCATCCACACAAAATAGTCCCAAACAAAAAGGTATCACAATTTGTAAAGATTTTGATTTTTTCGCTCAATGCTATTAAATTATAAGAAATGAAGAGAATATTTTTTGTTTTCATGGAGGTATGAACCGAAAAACCTAATCACACAATGTATGAATCCGCTTCGCGTTTTCATACAGTGTGATTAGTTTTTTCGGTTCATACCTCCATGAAAACAAAAAATATTCTCTTCATCTCTTAAGTCATTAGGTTTTCATGTTAATCACATGCAAAAAGATACACTTTGAAATGTTGAAAGGAACATCATATTTTGTCTCTTTTTGCATTAAAGGAATGAAAGATAAATCTAACATTCACTGAAACAAGCAATCCTCTATTTGCTCAATTTGAAGCTTTATGGCCACATGTAAAGGGACTACGATGGAAGTGCTAAAATATTACTTTTTATACATAAGAACAACATTAAAATCTTATCTATTTATGGGAACATATTGACTATACAGTGGTCATTCCAAACAATATGGAAAAAGAAGAAAATGTTTGTTACAAGCAATTCCTTCATTAATGACATAGTTTGCTGCCAAAAAAGTCAAAGATATTTAGCGATTGTCATTCTGAATCTAGATAATTTATGTCAGGAGCAGGAGCCGGAGGTATGAATAAAGTTCACACATGTGCAGTCTTATCTAAGTTGGCACCATCTGATTGTCTCTATTAGCCAGAATTGTCTATGGTAAAAATCAGTTGAAATATTGACCAAACAAATATGCCTCATCTGCTTTAAGCCTTTTGTTTTTAATGCATGTCTTTGATTTTGGGTTGTTAGTATGAGTTTTTATTAACCATTTCCCTTTTTTGGAAATTTTGGACAGGTCCAATTTGAAAAAAGTTGCAGACGAAATAAAAATTGAATGCAATTCGAATTGAAACCATCCTATATCGTAGTAAACATTGTAGAAAAAGGAGAAATTGCTTGCTTCAAGCAATTTCTCTTTTTCCACAATATTTTCTAAAGTATAAAATCACAGCGACGTAAATCCTGGATTTGTACAGGAAAGAGTGAACAAGCAATTTTATCATGCTCCTAACATGTAATGGCAATGCACATACAAAATTACTTCTGTCCCTGTGTGATTGTGTATGTGTGTGTATGGTGCTGATTGATGATTGGATGTATGGATGTATTGTGTATAAAATTCTAGTCTGGACTTGAGCATATTTTGTACATATTAGTTGATGGATTTCAAAACAGTTTGGCTCTCCTCTTGAAGAGTATGTTAAGTTTTATTGGATACTGACAAGTTCAAGGTCACTAGTGAAGTTTATGTGACAAGCAATTATAGTTGGGGCATCCATGTGCGTGTCTAGTGATATAAGTGCTGTCAGGTAATTTTGTGATGCTTTTTATTAAGATTATTGAATTCTTATAACTATGTAAGGCCAAAAATGAAGCTCGAACTTCCTGTCAGTGGCCATTTAGCATGGCAAGTGATCTGTAAATTAAAAATCAAATTTTGCAGGAGTACTCCTTTGCACTTCAATATGAATGTGTATATTGGTATGTTTTTCTCCGTCTGTCTGCTCATCAGTCGGGAAGGATGTCTGTTCGTACATCCATGGATTGTTAAACCCTCTGCTACACTATCCCTTCATTCGAAACATATTGTGTGTCCAGCATGGTTCAGAGGTAAGAATAGTGGACTCTTGAAGAGATGTGAAAGGTCGCAGGTTCAAAATCCAGGGTGTGCCCCTGTTCAAGTTGGTATGTTATTTGAAAGACAAACAGTTGTAATTCAGTCAAGGGTTATTCTGTAATATTGTTATAAAATGTTGTGATTTAAAAACATGTTAGAGTTTTGATACATATCATTACTGTTTTCAGGATAATAAAGTGATTAAAACTAATTTTCTTTTGCAACTCTTAACTTTTTTTGGCTCTCTTGAGCGTAACATACTCAAGGTGAGCTTTTGTGATCACCCTGTATCCATTTTGCATTGTCTGTTTTGCATCGTCTCCTGTCCATTTGAAGTTTTGTCCGTCAAAAAGTCTTTAAAACTCTTTTCATGTGTTACCATAGGGCCAATTTCAACAAACCTTGACAGGGATGTTCCTTGGCTGACATTTTCAATATTTGTTCTTGAAAGTTTGATTTGCCAAAAAAAAAAAAAGAAAACAAAAGGAGAGTGGCAGGGCCAAGATTATCAGACTTAGAGAAATCATGAAATAGATCTTTTAAAAATCTTCTCCTCCTAGACCCTTTGGCCTATTTAGAGCAAATTTGTTAAGAATGTTGTTCATGAAATTTTGATAAATGAAAAAAAGGGGGCGTGACAGGGTGGACTTTGAGTAATTAGGGAATAATTCTTTAACCCATTCCCACTCAATCCCTCCTTTTTACGCCCCTCAACAAAAAAAGCTTTGGAAAACATTGTGGAAAAGAAGAAATTGCTTGGATCAAGCAATTTTTCATTATCCACAATGTTTTTATATCGAAAAAGACGAGAAATCTAATAGTCCATCAACTTGATATTGTCGTGTGGAGCTCCTTTCAATTTGGACCGGTCTAAAATTCCACTGTGTGGTAATGGGTTTAAAGTTGTTCTCTTTAACCACAAGGCCAATTTCTACCAAACTTTGCAGAAATGTTTCTTTGGTGACCTTTTTCAAAAGTTGTTCACGAAATTTTCCATCACAAAAAGAGGTTTGGCTTATCAGACTTCATGAATTCATGAAATGATTCTTTAAAAATCATACAACTGAACAATTGGGCCAATTTGTACAAAACTATGTTTACTAGATAACCTTTTTCAGACTTGTTGAAGAAATTTTATTTTTCAAAAAAGATCAGGGTGGGGTTTTTTTGACGTAGAGAAATCATGGAATACACTAAAAATCTTCTCCTCCTAAAACCCTGGGCCAATTTGGAACAAATTTGACGATAATGTTCCTTGGGTGATCCTTTACAACTCATTCCTGAAATTCTAATTTGCAACAAAACTGGGCAAGGCAGGGCCTGGCTTATCAGTCTTAGAAAATCATCCCATTTTCTTTCAAAAATATTCCCCCCTAAACCACTGGGACATTTAGTATGGACAATTTGGATTTAACTTGGCAGGAATGTTCCTTTGGTGACCCGTTCAAAAATTGTTCATGAAATTCTGATTCACAAAATAATGTGGGTGTTGCAGGGCTCTCATTATCACTCTTAGGGAAATCATTTTCAGGATAGCGATTTTGACAATTTTGGCCCTCTTGTTTAGAAAATGTATTTCATGGTACAATTTGTCGCAATAACCAAAAAAGAAATGCAGAGATTGAATATACAGTTTCAAAATGGTTTTCATAGACAGATTGTCTTACTTCAAATAATTTTATACGCCTCCGGAGGCGGTCGTATACTGCCATCATCTTCTCTGTCTGTCCGTCCGTCAATCCATCCGTACGTACGTATGTACATGCGTACGTCCACTTTTTTCGTAAGCACAACTCCTCCTAAATTGAAATTGCAGCCTTGTGAATGCAACTCCTCCTAAGGTTTTTGGCTGGATCTTTTTGAAACTTGGTCAATGTTATCACCTTAATTGGTAGATTAGCATGAAATAAGGATTTTATGGTTCATTGATTTTTGCCTCAGTTATGCCCCCTTAAAACTTAGTCTCTTTGGCTTATTGAAATTGCAGCCTTGTGAACGCAACTTCTCCTAAGTTTCTGGCTGGATCTAAATGAAACTTGTTGGATGTTATCACCTTAATTGGTAGATGTGCATGAAATAAGGATTTTATGGTTCATTGATTTTTGCAAGAGTTATGCCCCCTTAAAACTTAGTCTCTGGGGCTTATTGAAATTGAAACCTTGTGAATGCAACTCCTCCTAAGTTTCTGGTTGGATCTAAATGAAACTTGGTGGACGTTATAACCTAAATTGGTAGATGTGCATGAAGTAAGGATTTTATGGTTCATTAATTTTTCCCCGACTTATACCCCCTTGAAAATGACATCTCCTCCAAAACTGCTCGGACAATTTCAACCAAATTTGGCAGAACTATTCCTTCGGTTGTGCCTTTGAAATTGCTAAAAGAATTGAAATCCTTTGAAAACTCTGGTTGCCATGGCAATAAAACTGACATTTTGATAAAATCTTTAAAAATTATACCCTTCTGACCCAGATGGGGTAGAGCCTTGATATTTTGAATGAAGCATCAGTACAATGACCTCTTTCAGAATTGCTAAATCATCACCTCTGGTCCGCATAGGTGGAGCCCCTGGGAAGCTGGGGCTAATATAGAAATATAAGGGTTTTTTGAAATTACATCGCCTCCCAAACCACTGGGCCGGTTCAATCATATTTGGCTGAAATGTTCCTAATGAGGTGACCTTTAAAAATTGCTAAAATAATTGAAAATCTGTTGAAAATTGCCATAACAAAAATGAAATTTTACAAAATCCTAAAAATTAATATTCTCCTGACCCAGAGGGTGTAGGGTCTTGATATTTTGAATGAAGCATCAGTACGTGACTTCTTTCAGAATTGCTAAAATTATCATCCTTGGGTCGCCTGGAGTGGAGTTCCTGGGGGGGGGGGGTATGAAAATGTCATCTCCCAAACCACTGAGCCAATTTCAACCAAAGAATTTAAATCAGTTGAAAACTATGACAACAAGAGAAAAGTTAAAAAACGAAAAAGATCACCCCACCTGACCAAGAAGTTGAAGAAATTTGAAGTCTGCAAGAAGCATTGGTACATTGACATCTTTCAAAATTGCAAAAAATTCAGAGCCACAGGGTAACTGGGCTGAAATAGAAATAGAAAAGGCAACTCTTTCAAATCCATTTAGCCAATTTGAACCAAATTTGGCAGGAATAGCCAAGGGTAGCCCCCTTTTAAAAATTTTTAAAAGACTTGAAGTTTTTTCAAAGTATTTGTTGCCACGGTAACATAACTTGATTTTAGTTAAATTTTAAAGTAGGTCTTTCCCATCCTCAGTCAGTATTGAGCTGTGAAGGAAAGGGCTTATCTTAAGTGAGGGCCAGTGGCCCTGTTTTTAGGTCACCTGACCCGAGGTCGTGGTGACCCTTTGCGATCGTGTATTGTCCTTCATCGTGCGTTGTGTCGTGCGTTAACTTTTAACATTTTCGACTTCTTCTTAAGAACCATTGGACGGATTTCAACCAAACTTGGCAGGAAGCAACTCCACGGGAAGGCGCTTCAGATTTGTAAATGTCATGGAGAGTGATCCTAGAATGACTATCAGATTCTCATGGAAAATTTGATTGAATCAAAGACATAGATTTTATGGACTGGGCTAACATATATAAACTCTGAAAAACTTCTCTTTAGAAAACAGTTTGTGGATTTCAACTGAATTTCCTTGGTGACCCTTTATAAGACCCCTTCAAAGAATTAGGATCAGTTGAGAACATTGTGTTAATGAGCGGAGCATATTTGACCATATTTTACACAAATGAAATTCTCAATATCTACTCGGAAACTGGGCAAAGGCTTTCAACCTAATTAAATAGAAATGATCTTTTCGTGACAATTTGTCAGATTTCTTGCAGAAATGTGAAGAGCTCATAATAATGCTTTGCAGGATTGGTCTTATTTCAATTAGTGGGTACGTACATTGTGATACAAGAGAAAAAACTGACACTGATTGACTGAGAATATTTAAGAAAGTTGCACCATTTAAACTAAATTGCCCCCCCAAAGTAGCTGTTCAAATAAGTTGCCTCCTGTGGTTTTAAAGAAACTGAATTACCTGCTTGATAAGTGAATTGAGGCTTGTGATGCGATTCAGGTGCTCAAGGGCCTCTAGTTACGAGTAAAAATGAGATGTTTTTGGCAAGACTTCTACAGCTGTCCTTGTTTGAATATTTTATGTTTATTTTTTATATTCAGTAAAATAATTCTTATCAAACTGAGTTGTTTAGTTCTTTCACTTTCAATTATTTCTATGTTGAACTCTAGGACGACTAAGGGTATAATTGTCTGCACATGTTCCACTGTACATCTATCTGACAGTAACTTACCTTGCAAAATTAAAATACTGTATTTTACTTCGTATTAGCTTGGGTGTATAAGAATGAAAAATGACGTGTATACCTATCAAATACCTTTTTAGTTACATTTATTGCGCGTGTACCATATCGGACTCGACAGAAAATATCTGTATCATAGACGTACTGAACTGAAACAATATGGTTAAATGACGTCATTTTCGCGTTAAAATGCTGTCACACCAATAATAACGTAAAAAGGTTAATTTTCAGACATACATTGTATGCCGTTTGATTCTTTTATCTTTTGTGGTCAAAATTTGTTGGTTTCTTATAAATGGAATACTATGATATAGTAGTGATATAAACATTGTCTTGGTTTCTCGCAAATATTTTAATCAATCTTCGGTCTCAACTATAACATAACATTCTATATGTATGAACGGCTATTGATTATCCTTGAATAGAAACATGAAAATCCAGACAATTTTATTGTCTAATGTTTACTCGACGATTCCAAGAATAGGGGGCTATTTCGGTCACCCGGACGTCGGCACCAGCGTCGACGTAATGTTTGGTGAAATCTTACGTGGGGCCGCCGTCAAAGCGCAGTTGGTAACGCGTCGGACTGTCAATCTAGAGGTCCCGGGTTCGATCCCCGAGGGCGGCACACATCCTTTCTGGTTATTAGTCTCTCACCAATGGGTCGATAATCGTTTACCAATGTGGGATAGCAGCTGGAGGCTAGGAAAGGATGCTATGGTAGTACTGGTGTTAGAAATACCAGGAATGCATTGTTAGGTGCTCCAGCCGCCGCGATATAACCGAAGTATTGTTGAAAGCAGCTTAAAACTCCATTCAAACAAACAAAGAAATCTTATGTGCAAGTGTCATATATCAGTTTCAACAAATGCTATTGCACATGCTTTTGGGGCAAAAATATCAGCCTCTAGATACGGATACAATACTCTGACATTAATTTTAGTCGAATTTAACCCTTCTTGGACTTGGAAAATCTGGGTAAAACCTTGCGTGCAGCTGTCATAAATCTTCAATAACACTCTTTCTACCAATGCTATCGCTCCGAAACTGTGCACTTGCTGTTGTGACAATCATATCATCTTCAAGGCAAAGAATCATTTCAATTACATGTGATATAGTCGAATTTAAACATTTTCGGACATAGACATTTTTGGTTACCCCTTATGTGCAACTGTCATAAATCTAAAAGTTTGCACATGCTTTTTTTTTTTTACCATAATATCATCTTTAAGGCAAAGAATCATTTCAATTTCATTTCATATAATCGAATTGCATCCCTTTTCGGACTTAGAAATTCTTGGTTAAACCTTATCAGCAACTGTCATATATCTTTAATAACGCTACCTACCATTGCTATTGCTTTGAAACTTTGTTCAGGTTTTTGTGACAATAATAACAACATCTAGACATAGACTCTATGCTCTGACATTCATTTTAGTGAAGTTTTAACCCTTTTTGGACTTAGAAATTCTTGGTTAACCGTGGATGAAACTGTTATATACCTTTAATAACTCCCTTTCTACCATTGCTATGTCTCTGGGCATTTGTACATGCTTTTGTGACTGACATATCATCTTCTTGGTAATTTGTCAGTACAACTGCATTTATTGTAGTGGAGTGATATCCATTTTCGGACTTAGAAATTCTTGGTTACTACTTACATGTAAGTGCAGCTGTCATATACCTTTAATAACACTCTTTCTACAAGTGATTGCTTTGAAACTTTGCACGTACTTTGTGACAAAGATATCAGACACAGATTCATTATTCTGACATTCATTTTAATTATTCTTTGACTTGAAAATTCTTGGTTAAATTTTACATGCAACTGTCATATATCTTTAATAACTCTCTTTCTACAAATGCTATTGCTTTGAATCTTTGAACAGCATTTTGTGAAAATAATTACAATATCTAGACACAGAGTCATCACTCTAACATTCATTTCAGTGGAATTGTAACCCTTATGGACATCTTGGTTAAACCTTGCATGCAACTGATTTATATCTTTAATAACTCTTAACTTTTTAATAACTTGATATATTTAACCCTTTTGGCCTCAGATATCCTTATTTGACCTAATATTTAATTAATAGATTTTTTTATCTCTATTACTCATTAGGTAGTATGCCTTATTTCGATATTGACTTGTTTTTACTATTCAGCACTCAGAATAGTCGAGCTGTCCTCTGGCAGCTCTTGTATTTTAAATACACTCGTAATAAATGGAGAATACTATGTTACAGTTGTGAAACAAAATTTTGTATTGGATTCGAGTCGCTTAGGAAAATTTGAATGCTTCAGGAGACCAAAGGTCGAGCGAAATGACAAAGATATATGCAGTGAGAAATTTGCCACCATAAAAGGCAGAACACACCTGACTGAAATAAAACTAATTTTGATTTGTTGACCCAATTTAACCAAATTATCTAACCTTTTCCCTTTGAATTCTGCCGCCGTCATAGCGCATCAGTATCGCATCCGACTCCCAATTTTCAATCATAGGATGTCATGGGTTCGATCCTCGGGGGCGGCACATAAGCTTCATATTGTACATGTAGTATCACCTATTGGTCGTCTTCAAAAGTTGTCAAATGAATGTCCCTTTTGGGCTCTATCCGGGCATACTCTGTTTAAGATAGGATCAAAGAAGGTCCATCATGGTGATCTTGTGTCAGATTTCTTGAAATTGTTTGAATGGTATCAAATTAAGGTTCACCTCCCAAGGTCAAGGTAACTATATACGTTTTTTCATATTAAAATTAAGTCATTAAACGTTTACCGTTAATTTTGAATAGTAAATGGCGCACCCTTTATATTTCTAATGCAATGACATTGTGTCAGGGCCGTTCTGATGGTAACAAGTCCAGTGCCTATTCGAATTAACCACTTGTCATAGCTAACCCTTTCATACGCGGGACGGTCATAAATATCCGGACTTTCCATGCCCCCCCCCCTCCACTGGCAACTATGTACACACATTATATATTGGTGAAAACTACATTCATTCGCCAATAACGTGGTCAGTTTATTTTCAATGATAGTTGAGTATTTTGCACTCCGATATATAGTAGGTGTTTCGTCTATCATGGACTCTTTGTTAGAGGAACAACGATCTGTAATTAAGTTTCTGGTTGCAGAAGGTGAAACGCTCTGTCGCATCTTTCATAGGCTTAAAAATGATTTTCTGATAAATGTGTATCATGTTCAACCTTCTACAACTGGGTTTCTCAGTTTCGTGAAGGTAGAACAAGTATTTGTGACAGGCATAGGACTGGGCGGCCAGCTGAGGCGGTGATCTCAACAATGGAAGGATATGTTATATCTTTCGTCAAAGAAAATCGTCGGTTAACTATGTAGGACGTAGCCAACAGGTTTAGCATCGGTAAGGCACCAGCACTCAATATTTTACACGAAAATCTAGGCATGAGCAAGGTAAGTGCCATGTGGGTGCCTAGACAGCAGACAGCCGTCTGCAGATCAAAAGGCAACCAAAGTAACCAATACAAAAGAACATTTAAGTCGGCTAAGTCGATAAGTTTTTGAACCGCATTATTACTGGAGAAGATATGCGGGTTCATCATTCCGAGCCTGAGACAAGGCTCGGTGAAAGCAGTAGAAATGACCTGGTTCCCAACCACCTAAAAAGTTTAAGCTGTCTCCTTCATTGCCTTTTGGGATTCACGAGGAAAGGTACTTCCTCAATTCATACCAAAAGGTCAAACTGTCGCTGCCAAGTTCTGTCTGAAGTTATTCTGAAGTATCTCAGAGAAAAGCTCAAGAAAATGCGTCCCGGTTTAGCACAGAAAAATGTCCTTCTTCACGATAACGCCCCTTCCCATACCGCCGCAGCTACAGTGGAGTTTTTTTTATAAACTCTTACAAATGGCAATTGTTGTCTCACCCTCCTTATAGCCCAGACCTAGCCCCGTGTGACTTTTATTTGTATCAAGAACCAAATAAATTGCTTGCTGGAAAGAAATATAAGACCAGGACGGCTTCGATATCTGCTGTTCACAGTACATAGAATATAGGTCTACGTCATGGTTCACAACGGGAATACAAACGCTCCCACGAAGATGGCATAAGTGCAAAGACGTAGGTGGAGAATATTTTTAAAAGGAGTAGAATTTTTTTTTTAATTTTGAATGGTTCTCGGGAACGAGTCAAAAGTCCGGATATTTTCTGACCGTCCCTGATATTTCACATGCTCTTTCATTGTTGATGAAACTTTAAAACTTTTTGGAAAACCTTAGACTATAATCAGGACTATTATAGGTGTGGTCGGTGCTTTTCTTCCAAAGATTGAAAAATGTATGGGTTGATATCAAGGTCACTTGATCAAATCTTTGGAAAACCTTTTTGTTATCAAACGATCAAATGTTTGGTCTCAAAATGCCCACAATCCTGGTCAGAATATTCACAGCCTTAATATCTCGGACGTGCTCGAATTTCGTTCATATCGTCCGATTTCAGGTACTATATAGCGTCTCCTGTCTGCTTCAAATGTGATGATATTTGGTCATAATGTTTGTCTCTATAATCTCGAAATGTTTGATTGTGGGACACTTCTATTTCAAAATGAGGTCACTAGTAGTTATCCTAATCAAATTCGTTAAGGGCATTGTACTTTAATTATAGCATCGTTTTTTTTTTTGTTTTGTTTTGTTTTGTTTTGTTTTTTTTTTTTTTTAAATAAGCTCTTAATATACGAAACAACAATTCCTAGCCCTACTGGCTGAAAAAATCCGGGCTATTTTTATGACGTTGCGTCCGTGCTTCCATAAACGTTTACTGTTAAGAATCTTCTTCCCAGAAAATACAGTGTAGTTTTCAACCGAATTTCACAGAAATGAGACTTGTGTAACCCTTTATTAGATTACTCTAAAGAAATGAAATCGGATGAATTTCAGTAATTGCGAAAAAGTTTTAAAATTTTTTTTCGAAAGCTAGTTTCTTGGTGTCAGTCAAATTTCATAGAAATTATCCTTGGGTTTCCCAAGTCCTCTTCTCATAAACCAATTATTGGATTGCGATGAATGTTACAAGAGTTACTCTTGGATGGCTCGTAACCATATTTCTGAATATTTGATAAAAATATGGCTTTAATGAGCGGGGTAAATTCCATATATGGTATATAGTGAAAACTTCGAAAATCTTCTTAAAGCTTTCATATAAATTTAAAGAAAGTTACACTTTCTATAAAATGAGTTGACACATGTGTTTAAGAAAAAAAATCTGTATGATATGTATATCAGGCCGGTGGAGCGAACCGGTGGCTTAAAAACGATTCTTGTGGTCAAATTTTGATTTCGATAGATGCCCTTGAAATCGTATTCACGTAATTGTCGACGAATGATATTCGGGGCTCGTCTTCCTTTTTTTAAATAGTATTTTACCCTCTCGGGACCCGGTGCCCTGGGTGAATCGGTGTATTCTCGGGCCAGGGGCGTTGCCTCCTCCCCCGTGGTCCGAGCCTTACACCCCCTGGATCAGGCAGGACCGACTCTCGATTCCCGACTAGTCATGAACAGTGTCCAGATGCAGTTGGACGTCCGGATGCGATTTTTATCTTCCATAATAAGTCTGCGACTTTGCTAATTATCCAAGGTTATATTAAGTCACTTATTAATTTTTAAATTTTGCTTGACGTGAATGTCGACCAATGATAAAGTTCAAAGTTTACTTCCGGCCTCAACCCTCTCCGTGTTTAAATCGCCACTCTTGAATGGCAGATTTTTAACAATCGTCTTAGTAGGGTGAACTGTGTTAAAGAGTTAAAAGTTTATAGTGACTTTCTTAGACTTCAAGGTTTTTTGCGCATATAATGCACGGACCGATTAACACCCAATTTCTCAGATTACTCCATTTAATTATTTACAGTTAACTGGAATTGAATATTTTATGTCTTCAAATACTTTGAAAAAAATATTCATCTTTTCAGTTCCAAAATATATCAAGGAGGTGCAAGGATGTTAGAAAGTGGTAGAAAGTAGGGTTTTGTTTTATTGGTTACTGCTCTCTTGGATATGGAAGATAGCACATTATTAATACAAAGGGGAAATGTAGATGATATATTTTAACCCTTTACCAGAAGACGCAATTTTAGACTGGTTCATATTGAAAGCAGTTGCAGGTAACAATCTCAATACTAGAATTTAGAAAATCTTTGTCTTTTTGGATTAAAAAAAAACATTGTGGACAATGAAGAGCTTATTGTAATAAGTTAAAATTGATCCTTTAACCCATTACAACTCGAAAAAATCTTAGACTGGTTCCAATTGAAAGAATCTGCAGACTAAAATTTTAAGTTCAAGGAACTAAAATTTCAAATTCATGGATTTTAGAAAATCTTTGCCTAGTAGGGTAGAGAAAAAAAATATGCAATTTGAAGAAATTGCTTGTTACAAGCAATTTCTTCATTGTCTACAATGTTTTTTCAAAGCTTTTTCTCTTGGGATGCTTAAAAAGCGGGATTGAGTGGGAATGAGTTAAATGAAAATGCTGATGCTCATACATGTACTTAATTTAACATGCTTGCTTTCAAGTTCCTTAACCTGTCAATCAAACCAGACATTGTACCAAAGTGATTTATAAGCTTATAGCTTAGTCCATTTCCACACAATGAAACGTTTTGACTCCCCTTCAGAAAAACAATATGGGAAACATATGTTAAAAAGGAAGCAATTTCTTCATTTTTCGTTATGTTTTTTACGTAGAAAGTTGAAAAAATAAATTTTAAATTGTCATCTGCTACTCCCTTCCATATGGACCAGTCTAAATTTTTGCCTTCTTATTAGAGGTATTAACTCTAAAATCAAGGACTCTGACTTCATTTTCATTTGAGTTTTTTGACTTTTTCATTTGAGGTTTGCTTACATAATTCAAGCTGCCAAAACGGATAGCTATTGCTATAATACTCTCATATTTAAATTTCAAGAACTGAAATGACTCAACACTTAATCTTTTCCTACAAAATCCCGCCTTTTTACGCCTTGGAGAAAACTACTTATGAAATCATTGTGAGAAAATGAGAAATTACTTGTTACAAGCTATTATTCTTTTCTCACATGGTTTCTACCCTATATGACACTTATTTTCCCACTTAAAGATAAATTTGTTGTCTTCATAAACTCGACTTCTTTCAGTTTGGACCAGTCTTAAATTTTCTGTCTATAAACGGGTTTTAAGAAAGATGTTATCCAGGTCTGAGGATTTACAAGTATTGTGCAGTCTAAATATTCAAAATATGACGATTATTAGGATCTTCAGTCCTTTGATTTGAAACCTAAGACTGGTCCTAATTGAAAGAGGTTGCAGACAACAATGAGAATTGAATGCAATTTGAAATGAAACCATCCTTTGTGCTAGAAAAATATTTTTGGAAAAGGAAAAATTGTTTGTTACGAGCAGTTTCTTCTTTTTTCTCAATATTTTCTCAAAAATAAGATCATAAAGACGTAAAATCAATGACTTGTACTTGAAAAGGTTAATTCATAATTTGATTGCTTTTTCGATATTTTTATTAACATTCTCGACCCGTCGTATGAATAGTTGATCTTTGTCCAATAAAACGAATTGAGGCACGTACTCATAATTGACAAATCGCAACTGTCAATCAAAAAGCCAATCGACCAGTGTAATTATTTAGACCAGAAATATGCTTTGAAGTCATTCATTGCGATTGTCGACATTTATGTGAAGCATTTTGGCGACTTGAACGTTGTAACTACAGGTAATACCAGCTGGACTTGCTAAGTTTGGTCGCCAGCCAACAATATCTTAATTTTTTACAAGTTACTAACAATAGTTGTTGCAAAATAACGCCATTTAATATCAAATGGAACTTCCTGTCGGAGTCGGTAGACGTGGCGAGCGGAGTCAATGGGTGGAACCGTCGATCTGTCAGTTATGCCACAATTTACCAATCGCGGCTGTCAATCGTAGAATTAATTGACCAATCAAATGATTCGTTTAGCTTGGAATTGAAGTACAACACTGGCCGCCATTTTTATAATATATTCATTGTTGGTATGGCGACTTTAAACGTTTTAACTACAGATTGAATAAGCTGTAGTTACGACGTTTAGGCCGCCAACCAACCATTCTACTTTTGTTTACCTGCTACTGGCCATAAATTTTGCAAAATAATGCCGCCGGAGTCAGTTGGCCTGTGCCAAAGAAGTGAGTGGGCTGGGACAGCGATCGGTCAATTAACCATCTCGGAGAATTTTTGGTACCCCATTGTATTTTATCAAGATTGCATAGAACAAAATCAATTTGGCAGTATAATTTTAATGATTAATTCGTTTTGGTTTGTTTTGTTTTTTTTTTTTTTTTTTTCATGTTGTTAATACAAAGTTCTATTAATTTTTATGTCGCCCGGGGGTGGTCAGTATTTACTTCCTCGAAACGCATGATCACCTTCCTACCTTTCAATTCCTTTAATACCAAATGTGAATGACCTGTGCTTTACCTGGTGTCCCTTTTCAAATATTTGTTTTCGTGGAACTTTATGAAAGGCGCTATTTGCTTAACGGGTTATAAATTAAGATAGATTTCTCTTTTAATTCAATCTTCAATCATGGAGTGTCATCGGTTCGATCCCCGCCGGCGGCGCATATCATTTCAGACGCATGTCTTTCACTAATGGGTGGATAATCGTAAACCTAAGTAGGATGGCAGCTGGAGGCTAGGAAATGATGTAATGGTGGTACTTGTGTGAGCTTGGCCAGGAAACCATTGTCAGGTGCCCAAGCCGCCGCGATATGACTGAAAAATTGTTAAAATCGTCGTTAAAACCCAATTTAGACTCTTTTATTCCGAAGGAGATATTTAAAAATAAATCCAATATTTAAGTGTGTTTATTGGAGGATTAGTTAGTCAGCCGGTCAAACTAATATCCCAAGTGGATTAATATCGGTGTGGAAGACGTGCGGACAAGCCATTATAATTATATCGACGAGTACTTGGAAAAACAGAAATAAATAAGATATGTGAATAGGATAGCAATGCATTTTCATAAAAGTAAGATTCTTCACTTTTTTATGTCCAGTTTATTTCACTCTTTTTATTTTATTTTTACACTTAACCAATTCTCACACAATGACGCTTTTTGACACCTTTCTAGAAAAAGCAATTGGGAAAACATTGTGTAAAATGAAGAAATTGCTTGAGCCAAGCGATTTCTTCATTTACACAATGTTTTCTAACCAGAAACTTGAAAAAAATCTGAAATTTCATAAACTTTAAATTATTGTCTGCAACTCCTTTCAATTTGGACCAGTCTCAAACTTTTGTCGTCTGGTAATGGGTTAATAAGGACCAGGCTAAAATTTTACCATCAGGTAATGGGTTAATAAATTCATATAATGGGATCAGTTACGCAATAAAAAATCTCCTTGAAAACTCAAATTGTTTCCATCTCGGTCAGCATGCTGGACCTACGCAGGTAGATCGGAATTGTTCGCTCTCAGCAGATTTTTTATCCTTCCTCTCTATAAGTGGCCAAACTCCACTCCGCATTTTAGCACCTTGACCCGTTGTATTCTTACGTAGTTCCGTTAAAGGGAGGTATCGATATTTCTGAAACCTAGATAAGAAAAAATTACCAAGTGTCGAAAAATAGACTCAAATGAACATTTAATACTTTAAGTTAGGTCAGGTATTGTGTTAGGGGTAATCCAATAGAGCTAATGTGGCTTTTGTGGTTATATTGGAAAGCTTCAGCGGAATTCCAGGTTATTTTTAGATATCACGGAATTCGGCTTTCGACATAGAATGACCTCATTTGCATATGACCCAAAGTCAAATGAAGGTAACAAATTTACTAGCGAAACAGCCAACGCCCTAAATCATGTCACATGAAAGGCTAAGCGAAAAACTACGGTAAGTGTTTATATTCGTTATAACGCTTACGACAGTTTTGGACTGACCTTTACAGACCGACTAGCGAACATAACTCCAGATGACGTAACGATGACGTTGGTTTGATGTAATTTAAACTAAATGCAAGGTTCCATCAGTTATTCTCGCCACGTGAATGCCCTATAATCTTCGCAACTGTCTCGGATTAATCTAAAAATAGATTGATAGCCTACGTAGACTACTAGGTAAATACCCTGCTCTTTTCTGATAAGCGACCTCAGATTTTGCCAAACTACTTTGCGGCATATTGTATTCAAATAGTATATGCGAGGAAATAAAAATAATTAAAATCTGTGACATGAAAAAAAATATCGATACTTACCTTTAAATTTCACGTTCTCCTTTTGGCATGGTGTTTTCGAGTCTTAATTATAGCTAGAAGTCTAAATTCATGTTCTGCGCAATAGCGCACCAGTGCTGCACTGTATTCGTGTGTGCTAATGGATTTCTGTTGGGACTACTTGTTGTTTAGTAATGAGGTTTGAAATGTCCTCTCCCTCCGCGTTAGGCCGCCCCGGAATTAAGGAAACTTCGATGGTTGTTGTGCTCAATGTAAATTTGTCGAAAAGTTTATCCTTGATGGTATCATTGTCCTAGCAGGAATTTCAAGACATGATGAAATCAGGATCGAATCCCAAGGAAATTTGTAAAAAGATCTATATACTGCCAAAACTGACCCTTTTTACTCTATCTTTAATTAGTGAAAATCGGACAGGGGTGTAACCAAGTATAATATCGAAATACTGTCACTAATAAATCTCTGCTGAGTTCGACCCACTTGCGGTGCTCTCGATTGACTCATTTCTACACAATTTCGCTTTTTGACACCAACAAGAAACGATCATTCAAAACTTTTGAGGAGAATGAAGAAATATCTTTCAACAAGAAGTTTTTTCATATTATCCCCAAAAGACTATTTTTAATTAATCAAAATAGAATTGCCGTGTGCAATTTCTTTGCATTCCTTATAATTTAAGATTATGTAATCTGGTAATGGGTTAACCCCATCCAGTATAAGTATCTGTATACGTCAGATCGAGTTCGTTCGTTCAAGTGCTAAATCAGTCACTTAAGTTTTGTAATCCAAGATTTCATTTTAATGATAAGAACAGTTTATTGCCAAGTATAACCCCCACCCACCCCCCAAAAATGACCACAAAGAAAGGGCTTAAATCATAAGAAGAAACGCAAACAAAAATCAATTAGAGGGTATATCTGTTCAAATATCTCTATTGAAATCTACGTGTTTGTAGGATTGAGGACTTCCCGAATTTTAGGAATGAACAAGTATTACACCCAAACCAGAAAGTATATTAGCTTATAGGTAAAAATATATAATCAAAGCACCTAAAGTACTGATGGTTGACGTCCGCGTTGGCATAGTAGAGTGATTAGCCCCTCGGTGTACAAAGTGGCTATTTTCAAATAGATAATCTCTATCTAAGCATAACCTCTCGACTCGCCTTATTCGTTTAATAGGTACGTGTAATTCTATTCTAGGGTTCTGAGTTCGGAAAAAGGCCATTGTTACACACTTTATCTGTCTTTTAAGGTGGAAGTATGATAATTAATTGCCTGTTAAGTTGGCTGATCAGCTACACATGTAATGGCCAAAATTTATTGTAGCAGTTGTACAAGTTAATGGTGTAAAAAATGACATGATTGATTGAATGAATGATGTTTTAGCCACTTTTAAAAGTATTTCAGTAATATCGCGTCGGCTGGAGCACTTAACAGAGGATTCCTGGTATTTCTCACACCAATACTACCAATACATTCTTTCCTAGTCTCCATTTGCTATCCCACTTAGGTTTACGATTATCCACCCATAGGTGAGAGGAAAAATGACCGGAAGCCATGATTGTGTGCACCTACCAACCGCGGTTTTACTGAAATACTACCGAAAGTCACGCAGTCTTAACTAGCTTTCAAGATCAATACTTTTTTTAGTTTTCCGAGATTACCTTTTCCGAAGACATTCCACAAATATTTAAGATATCTTTTGAGAAACTTGGACAATATCATATTAACAGTATTAATTGAGAGATTTTGCATATCTTTTAAACCTTTCGAGATTTAGTAGAAAATTAACCCATTCCCACACAATTACACTTTTTACGCCCCTGAAGAAATACATAAAAGAAAACATTGCTTGTTTTTACAATTCTTTCTACCCTTTCTGGGCCTTAGTTCTCAATCTCAAAGCGATTTGAATTATCGTCCGTAACTAGTCTAAAAAGTAATGGATTAAAAAGACTACTTCAAAATAATAATAATAAACATCTTTAAATACATATGTAACCTTGTAGCTTATTACTCCCGCGGTATACAGCTTGTATGCTAGAATGCAAATTACTTACAATATAATTGAACGTCTCCGCGTGATTTTGAAACCGTGACCGGACCTAAGCTAAGCGGGTCATTGGTAGGTGTTTTCGTATTTAAGAGGAGTCTTTACGCGTATTACGATTTATATCGAATCCTGGTATTACGCCATTTTCAAAATATAAAGTTGTTTGGAGGAATTAGATTTTGAAAAATGATAAATCGACCTAGCTAGGTACTACGTCTTTTTCTACCATAGTAACATCCTACTGGATTTTCGAAACTGGGTAACACTGATGGACGGCTACGGAGTCCATCAAAAATGACTTGTTTTGGAACCATGGGTACATGTAGAAAGGGGTGGAAACAGTTAATACGCCCCTATCTGTATATCTCCTACAAATAGACATATTAGGCTCTTAAACGTATCCGTGTTTTGATAAAACGGTAGGGGTGAAAGCCATGATAAAATGTGTGGGGAAAGGAAGACTTGATTTCTTATTTGCCCACAATGCTCCCTTCCTGTTCAAGACTCAGGCGTTTTGATCGGCTGATTTTATAGAACAGAATTTTGAGCACGCAACTATTTTGTAAGTTTATGAACGAAGTAGATCATAAAACTAGTAAATGAAAAGAATATTTTTTCTCCATTGAAATATGAATTAATAAATGAATAATAAAATGAATGAATGAATATAATTAATAAATTTATTAATGGATGGGTGGATAAATGGGGTTTTACTACAAATCGACATTCATATCGCAATGACGACACAAAACAATTATTCATTTGTTATTATAACTTAATGAGATATGAACCTCTGTTGTTTTTTATATTTCCTTGAATGGGGTTAACCCCACTTTTAAAAGTATTCCACGAAACTTCGCATATTTATGCAGCATGATTGAGTTTTTAGGTTCATACCTCAATGAAAACAAAAATATTGTTTTTATTTCGTAAGTACATCACATTTATATCCTTGTGTGATGCCTGTTTGAGTATGGTATAGTTTTCATATATATAAATATTATTTTTTCAACCAAAAATCGAAACGCATCTGTACTTACTTTCAAAAAAAATTCTATGTATTGAAAATACATTTTGTTAGGCAACCAAAAATGAACAAATCAACATTCTTTTGACCCCAATTTCCATCAGTATTAATTATCTGCTAAGGCATCTGAGATTTTGTCATTTTGTGATTACAGACTAGTTTTCAATACTGTACACGTAACAACAGATCGCTAGTTTATTGTCCATATCGTTTTGTGTAAATGAGCTAAGGGAAAGACTGATTTAACCCATTCCCACTCGACAAAATTTTAGACTAGTCCAAATTGAAAGAAGATGCAGACGGCAATTTCAAGTTGATGGAATTTTAAATTTTTTCACCTTTTTGGATAGAAAACATTGTGGATAATGAAGAAATTGCTTGATACAAGCAATTTCTTCATTTTCCACAATGTTTTCCAAAGCTTTTTTCTTGAAGGGCGTAAAAAGGAGGGCTTGTGCGGGAATGGGTTAAGTGTGAATAATTAACATATAAGCTCAGGACAATCTTGAACCCACCACTCGTTATTGTAAATCGAAAAAGTTTTGCTTGATTTACGATTTGTAGTCAAGCGTATTTGATAAAAGAAACATCTAAAATCAATACAAAAACCAAATATTGAATTTTCCCTCGGGTACATTTCGTATTAAATGGTCAGCGGTGGTCATTTTCTATTGAGTCAATAAAATCCTATTTTCTTGACTTCAATAAACAGGCTTTATCGATTGTAATGGATACCTACGGTGGCTTTGAGATGACATGTGCATTTTTTTTTTTTTTTTGTTTTTTTTTTATCTAGACCTAAAAATTCTGGAAAGATATCTCGTTTAAGTTTTTTAGTATATATAAGACCTACTTTGATTTACTGTGTATCTCGTTCCCACAAGAAAGCAATTCGTTTTCTTTTAAATGAATAGATAAATAAAAAAAGATAGAGAAAGAAAAAGATGTTTCAACCATTCTTTGAAACGATTTCTTTATTTTCACTCTCTCCTTTTTTTAATTAGAAAGAAAAAGAAAAACAGAAAAGAATGGTTATCACGTTGACTTCGTTGACTTTTTCCTTTCGTTTTTTTAAATATATATATAAATGGAAACACTTTTTAAATATTCTAACGGGATAGGTCCGCACATGTCATTTCTGTGCCACCATAGAAACTCCTTCTTTTACACCTTTCTCAATGGTGTCAATATCGGCCATTTCCGACTAATCTAACATACCGATAGACGTCATTTTACACCAGCCAATTCAATTGATAATTTACCCATTACCAAATAACAAAATTTTAGACTAGTCCATATTGAAAGAGGTCGTACACGGGACTTCAAAGGTTGTGGAGATTTAAGAAAAAGTGCCAGATAGTTCTTTTCTAACAATTTTCACAAATGTATGAACATGGATAGAAAAGAAGAAATTGCTTGTCACAAGCAATTTCTCCTTTTCTCACAACGTTTTTCAATGTCAATGTTAATTTCCTGTAGCGCGTTAAAACGCGGGATGGCGTTGGAATGGATTAGGTGTGATAGGATAGAAACAGAGCGAGTTCTCATTTCCCCACAACATAACATTCTGTTATTTTTACTAATAGCGTGAAAGAACGGAATCATTTGTAAACTGGTAAACACCTATCCCCAATAGGGTAAATCGAAAGATACAAGGCGTAAAAATGTATACAGAGTATAGAAAATGTATACTTTTCGGGTTTACAAAACGTAACTATATCAAATAAGGAAATGACCGTTGATTTTCAGAGCTCATCCAAAAGAGCACCAAAAATTGTGATTACTTCTCAGCGTTAACGATAGTAGGCTCACGTGACTGATCGCTGGCCAGCCCACTGAGCTCCAACAGGGAGTTCCGACTTGGATATCGGCTTGAATTTGTGCTGCGTTATTTTACAAATTTTATGGTCAGTTACATGAAATAAAATAATAAATTATTTGGTTGCCGACCTGATCGTGGTAAGTACATTAAAAAACTGTACTTACGACCTTCAAGTCGCAAAATCAACAGAATTGTTGACATAAATATCTGCCTATTTCAAAGCTCCATTCCGGTCTAAATATTTCATTTGATTGGTCTATTGATTTTTGAATGACAGCCACGATCGGCCAATAATGTTTCACTTACCTAGAAATGGAAAGCTTGTATTTCTAACACCAGTACCACAATTACATGATTTCCTAGCATCCAGCCGCCATCCCACTAAGTTTTACGATTATCAACCAAGTGGTGAGAGACATATGTCGGAAAGAATATTTGACGCCACCGGGGAACGAACCCATGCCACCCCATAATTGAAGATTAGGTGTCTGATGCGCAACCAAGGGAGCGATGACGGCGGCGGAAGTCGATTTTAAAAAATAAAACAAAAAGCAAAAATGTAAGCAACAAATAATAATCCTTGACGTACATATTTTCTTGTGCATGACAGTTATTAACATGCAATATTTCATTTACAGGCTCTGTTTTGCGGCTGACATCGGTAATTTCTATCTGGTCCGCCATGATATTTATTTACTGCGGGATGCTCCGAAGCTCCAATCAAAACTCGCCAAACTCAACGTCACAAAATGGATTGAAAAGAAGTTCCCAAAACGAGTGAATTTCGTCGGAAAGAATTATGTTTGTCATATACAGGCTGGTCGGCTTGGCAAGCGTTTATTTCAGTACGCTTCATTATACGGTATTGCCAAACGTCACAATTTTACTATCATCTTGTCGGAAGATGACGATTTGGTTCGGTATTTTAATGTAACTTCGGAGAGGATTTCTCATGACAATTTTATATGCAGCTTATTTGAGAAAGTGCTGGAGAAAAACGCTTGCTGCACGTTTGATCAAAGTCTAATGAAGCTACCGGTAAATCGGAATTACATCATAGGGGACTGGCTACAATCCTGGAAGTATTTTCGGGAAAATTTCCCTGAAATCCGGGAAGAATTTACATTCCGGGAGGATATCCGACAGGAAGCTGAATACATCGTGAATAATCTGAAATACACGAGTTCGGGTAATGCAACAGTTGTTGGAATACATGTACGAGTTGGTGATATGCTAAATGACGATTTTTTAGAAACTGTTGGTTATAGACCAGCACCGAGTTCTTATATTTATCGTGCCATAGACTATATGTTAAAACTATTTGCAAATATCGTGTTCATTGTGTGTTCTGATGACATAGTTTATGCGCGAAATATGATTGGAAACAGGAACATTAAAGCATTTTATTTCTCAATTAGCCCCGTGAAAGATTTAGCAATTCTTTCGAAATGTAATCACCTAATCATGACTGTCGGAACGTTTGGCTTGTAGGCGGGGTTTCTAACGAACGGGACGGTGCTGTATTATAGATATCCTCACAAGAAATACTCGAATATATGGATGGCTACGAACTATGAAGATTTTTACCCACCTAATTGAATAGCCTTGCCATAGAACTCTCTCTAACTTTTTGCAATCTAACAAATGTTACATCTTTGTTGTTGTGGCTATTTTTTGCATATAGAAAGAAATATACAAGCGATTGAGTCGAAATACATAGTAACTATTAAAACAGCAATACGGGTTATAAATAATATGTTTAAAGTATACTCTTTGAATGTATTAATCGTTGGTCCCGCCCACTGACTCCTTTTGATCCAACATGAAGATCCTCTTCGATTTTTTGACGGCGTTATTTAGCAAAATAAATGGCCAATAGAATGTTACAAATAAGAAGAATGGTTGGTTGGTGACCTAAACGTCGTAACTACAGCTTGAATAAGCTGTAGTTACGACATTTAGGTTGCCAACACTTCAATCTGAACTTCCATTCTAAATGAATAATTACATTGGTCGAATGATTATTTGATTGACAGTCGCGATTGGTCAATGAAGAACGACTCGAAATATAAATACGATAGTGTAGACGTCATTTAATGCTACGGAGACATTTTTAAGGACAATTTCAATTATGATTTTCACCTAGTAATTCATCCATCGCTGGTCCCGCCTACTTATGCCGTTGGCCACGCCCTTTGACTCCGACAGTAAGTTCCGCTTCGATTTTAAACGGCATAATTTTGCAAATTCATAGCCAGGATTATGTAACAAGAAAATGGAAAACTTGGTTGGCGATCTAAACGTCGTTATTACGACTTGATCAAGCTGTAATTACGATTGTCAGGTTACCAAACCAACAAAAATGTTCACATTAATGGCGGCCAATGCTGGAGTTCATATCTTAATTCAGGACTGAATGAATGATTTACTTGGTCGAATGATTCCTTGATTGACAGTCGCGATTTTTCAATTATCAGACCACACCCTTGAACACTGTTTCTTAGATAATTGTTTGATAAAATCGCATTTCTAAATTATCGGTTTGAGAGATTATCCATCTGTACGAAATGGTGTACTTTCTAACATCGCATTCGATCTTTTAGCCCTTACGGGGAACCTTTAGTCGTTTCTTGTCTTTTCTCAGGCATGTTTGTATAAATTCGAATTTTAAAGTTATTTTTACATAAAACCGTCATTGCGCAGTCGGTAGCGCGTCAGACTCGTAATATTCAATCATGGGATGTCATGGGCTCGATCCCCGGCGGCGTTACATATTCTTTCCGATATTTGTCTCTCACCAATGGGTGGATAATCGTAAACCTAAGTGTGATAGCAGCTGGAGGCTAGGAAAGGATGTAGTGGAAGTACTGGTGTGAGAAATACCAGGAATATTTCATCGGATTCACTTTTAACTTTCACAGAATAATTAAAACCAACAATAAAATATCACGAAACAGGGCCTTATGAGAACTTGATTTTAATATCTTTGTTAACACAATAAAGATGTATGGAATAATTGTGGCATACGAAACACAGGAAAAGGGGCCTTACAGATTATCATTTAAAACGGTCTTGTGTATGTGATGAAGATCACAATCATTATCAAATTGTCTTTTAAATGTCACAGGACAATTGTAGGGTTGTAAGGAAAGTTCCTTTTGGAATGAAACTGGTCCATCAGAAAACACAATCCTGTTTATGTGATAAAGTCCACAATTATTGTCAGATTCTGATGAAAATTTGAAGGATGATTGTAGGGTCATACGGTAACTTTCTTTTGGAAATGGAGTGGATCTGTCATGAAACACGGGAAAGGGGGCCTTGAGGATTGTTGCTCAAAATGATAAAGGGGATAAAGTCCTGTTTTTTTTTTTTTTTTTTTTTCTTTTTGCATTCTTCTTTTAGTAATTAACTTCCTTAAATATCGGATTTCTTTAACGGAAAATTTGATAACCAGTAGAGCGTCTCAGGCCCTCACGGGCCTTTTGTTTCATGATGACTCTTTTACTTCGAAGGAGATATTTAAAAATAAATCCAATATTTAAGTGTGTTTATTGGAGGATTAGTTAGTCGGCCAGTTAAACTAATATCCCAAGTGGATTAATATCGGTGTCGAAGACGTGCGGACAAGCCATTATAATTATATCGACGAGTACGTGAAAAAACAGAAATAAATAAGATATGTGATTAGGATAGCAATGCATTTTCATAAAAGTAAGATTCTTCTCTTTTTTTATTTTTAGTTGTTTTCTTTCTTTTTATTTTATTTTTACACTTAACCAATTCTCACACAATGACGCTTTTTGACACCTTTCTAGATAAACAATTGGGGAAACTTTAGTAAAATGAAGAAATCGCTTGGTTCAAGCGATTTCTTCATTTTACACAATGTTTTCTACCCAGAAACTTGAAAAAGAAATCTGAAATTTCATAAACTTCTTGTCTACAACTCCTTTTAATTAGGACCAGTCTATAATTGTGTCGTCTGGTAATGAGTTAATATGGACTTGGCTAAAATTTTAATATCAGGTAATGGGTTGATAAATTCATACAATGTGATCAGTTACGCATCAACGAATCGCCTTGGAAACTCTAAAGGTTTCGACCTCGGTCAGTATGCTCGACCTGCGCAGGTAGATCGGAATTGTTCGCTCTCAGCAGATTTTTTTTATCCTTCCTCTCTATAAGAGGTCAAAGTCCACTCTGCATTTTAGCCTAGGCCCGTTGTACATGTTTCTCCTTTTTGCATGGTATTTTCGGGTCTTAGCTATAGCTAGAAGTCTAAATTCCTGTTCTGCGCAATAACACACCACTGCTGCACTGTATTCTGTGCTAATCGATTTCTGTCGGGACTACTTGTTGTTTAGTGATGGGGTTTGAAATGTCCCCCCCCCCCTCTCGTAAGGCCGCCCCGGAATTGAGGCAATTTCGATGGTTGTTGTGTTCAATGTAAATTTTTCGAAAAGTTTTATCCTTGATGGTATCATTGTCCTAGCAGGAATTTCAAGACACATGGACGCTATATACGCTATATACGCTATATACTGCCAAAATTGATCCTTTTTACTCTATCCTTTATTAGTGAAAATCGGACAGTAGTGTAACCAAGTATAATTTCGAAATACCACCACTAATAAAGCTCAGCTGAATTCGATACACACGCGGTGCTCTCGATTGACTTATTACTACACAATCTCGCTTTTTGACACCAACAAGGAACGGTCTTTCGAATTTTTTGTAGAGGATGACGAAATCTCTTTCAACAAGCAGTTTCTTCATTCTGTCCCCAAAAGACTTGTTTAGTTCCGCAAATTGAAATTTGACTGTGCAATTTCTTTGCATTCAGTACAATTTAAGATTTTGTAATCTAGTAATGTGTTAATCCCTTCTAGTATAAGTACCTGTATAAGTCAGGTCGAGTTCGTTCGTCTAAGTGCTCATTTAGTCACTTAAGTTTTGTAATCCAAGATTTCATTTTAATGAGGAACATTTTATTGCCTTGTATAAACCCCCCCCCCTCCAAAAAAATGACCACAAGGATAGGGCTTAAATCATAAGAAGAAACGCAAACAAAAATCAATTAGTGGGTATATCTGTTCAAATATCTCTATTGAAAGCTACGTGTTTGTAGGATTGAGGTCTTCCCGGGCTTTAGGAAAGAATATCTCATTCTCCGCGGTACATCGTAAAGCGGAGAATATTTGTCTAAACAGGTTGAGATGCAAAACCGGTTTGTCCGGTTGTGGTGCGGGGTTTTAATTAGAGTGCATAAGAATAGTCAGTTCTACGTTGACCACAGCACGGTTAGCATCGTATTTCATTCGTTCCAGATTCAAATTCGAAATAGTTAGAATGTTTTCAATCAAAATTGTAAATCTGTTTTTAAGCATGTTTGAGATATTCCGTTGCTCGATATTTCTAGGTTTGGTAGAGCCCTGGCTACGGAAACACGTTTCCTCCTACTCAAAAAATAAACGGGGGTTTTTCGTGGGCTGCTCCCATTCCAGTGAGGAATATTCAATCGAATCCGTACACCGATAAATTACCGTAGACATCAGCATTTAGAGTGGGTGTTTTATATTTTATTACGTAGCCTTGTTATAGTCGCGTTTGGTTTAGGTGTGTTTAATACGGGTTCGATTGAGGCATGCATGTTACTTCTGTTATGATATATTATGTCAAAGGATAATGTTGTTTTTTCATCCAATACTTTTGTGCCTCTGTTCCTTGCTAACCAATTATATGGTCACACATTGCAAAACGGTGTTTTGAGTTGAATCTGTTCAGACCAAGTATTACACCCAAACCACAAAGCATATTAGCTTATAGGTAACAATATATAATCAAAGCACTGAAAGTACTGATGTTGAACGTCCGTGTTGGCATAGTACAGTAATATGCCCGTTTCGGTGTGAAAAGTTGCGATTTTCGTACAGGTTATCTTTTTTTAAGCATAACCTTTCGCCTCGCCTTATTCGTTTCTTAGGCACATGTAATACTGGATGTTTTCTATTCTAGGGTCATGAGCACGGTCAAAAGTTCGGAAAAAAGTCCATATTTACACATGTCATTTGTCTTTCACCGGTAGAAATATGACAGTAATTTGCCTGTTAAGTTGGGTGAGCAGCTACACGTGTAATGGCCAAAGTTTATGGTAGCAGTTGTAAATGTTACTGGTGTGAAAAATGACAGGATTGATTGAATGGGTCTTAACGCCACTTTTTACAATATTTCAGTCATATCGCGGCGGCTGGAGCACCTAACAAAGGATTCCTGGTATTTCTCTTACCATTACTGCCACTACATCCTTTCCTAGCCTCCAGCTGCTAGCCCACTTAGGTTTACGATTATCCACCCATTGGTGAGAGGAAAAATGACCGGAAGCCATGATTGGGTGCACCTACCAAACGCGGTTTTACTGAAATACTACCGAAAGTCACGTTAAACCAAGTTAACTTGATCGCAGAGTAACTAGCTTTCAAGATCAATACTTTTTTTTTAGTTTTCCGAGATTATCCTTTTCCGAAGACATTCCACAAATAATAAAGATATCTTTTGAGAAACTTGGATAATATTATATTAGCAATATTCACTGAGAGTTATAACTTGAGATATTTTGTTTATCTTTTAAACTTTTCGTAATCCAGTAGAAGCTTAACCCATTCCCACACAATTACACTTTTTACGCCCCTGAGGAATTGAATTAAAGAAAACATTGTGAGAAAAGGACAATGTTTTCTACCCTTTCTGGACCTGAATTTTCAGTCTCAAAGCGATTTGAATTATAGGCTGTAACAAGTCCGAAAAATTGTCGCTTAGTAATGGATTAAAAAGACTAATTCAATATAATAATAAACATCTTTAACCCATTCCCACACAACAAAATTTTAGACCGGTCCAAATTGAAAGATGTTGCAGATGACAATTTCAAGTTGGTGGAATTTTATTTTTTTTATTTTTTTTTTCTTTGTCTTTTTTGGTAGAAAACAAAGTGAATAATGAAGAAATTGCTTCATACAAGCAATTTCTTCATTTTCCACAATGTTTTCCAAAGCTCTTTAATTAGGGGGCGTAAAAAAGAGGGCTTGAGTTGGAATGGGTTAAATATATATGTAACCGTGTAGCTTATCACTCCCGCGGTATACAGCTGGTATGCGGTATGCTAGATGGCAAATTACTCACAATATAATTGAAAGACTTTTTTTTATTGCTTTTTTTTTTGAAACCGTGACCAGACCTCCGCTAAGTGGGTCATTGGTAGGTGTTTTCGTATTTAAGAGGAGTCTTCACGCGTATTACGATTTATATAGAATCCTGGTATTACACCATTTTCAAAATATAAAGTTGTTTGGGGGAGACAGGTTTTGAAAACAAATAAATCAACCTAACTGGGTACTACGTCTTTTCAAACAAAGTAGCATCCTACTGGATTTTCGAAACTGGGTAACACTGATGGACGCCTACGGAGTCCATCAAAAATGACTTGAGTACATGTAAGAAAGGGGTAGAAATGGTTCATACGCCCCTACCTGTATACCTCCTACAAATAGACCTATAAGGCTCTTTAACGTATCCGTGTTTTGATAAAACGGAAGGGGGGGAAGCCATGATGAAATGTGTGGGGAAAGGAAGTCTTTATTTCTGATTTGCCCTCAATGCTCCCTTCCTGTTGAAGATTCAAGCGTTTTGATTGGCTGATTTTATAGAACAGAATTTTGAGCACGCAACTATTTTGTATGAACGAATTTAGTTGATTAAGTTAGTAATGGATGGGTGGATAGATGTGGTTTTACTACAAATCGACATTCATATCGCAATGACGACACAAATTTGTTATTATAACTTAATGAGATATGAGCCTCTGTTGTTTTTTTTTTTGTTTTTTTTTTTTTTTTGTTTTTTTTTTTTTTTTGGGGGGGGGGGTATTATTATTTCCTTGAATGGGGTTAACCCCATTTTTAACAGTATTCCACGGACCTTCGCGTATTATGCAGTGTGATTAAGTTTTTAGGTTCATATCTCAATGAAAACAAGAATATTGTTTTAATTTCGTAAGTACACCACATTTATATCCTTGTGTGATACCTGTTTGAGTATGGTATAGTTTTCATATATATAAAGATGACATTTTCAACCACAAATCGAAATGCATATTTACTTACTTTCTAACAATTTTCCATGTATTGAAAATACATTTTGTTAGACAATCAAAAACGAACAAATCAACGTTCTTTTGACCAAAATTCCCATCTTTTCAAAAGTATTAATTATCTGCTAAGGCATCAGTAACTGAGCTAAGGGAAAGACTGATTTAAGTGTGAATAATTTGCATAATCTTGAACCCACTACTCGTTATTGTAAATCGAAAAAAGTTTTGCTTGATTTACGATTCATAGTCAAACGTATTTGATAAAAGAAACATCTAAAATCAATACAAAAACCAAATATTGAGTTTTCCCTCGGGTACATTTCGCATAAATAAGACCGACTTTGATTGACTGTGTATCATGTTCCCACAAGATAGCAATTCGTTTTCTTTTAAATAAATAAAAAAATAAATAAAAAAAGAGAGAAAGAAAAACATGTTTTAACCATTCTTTGAAACTATTTCTTTATTTTTTCTCTCTCCCTTTTTTTAACCAGAAAGAAAAAGAAAAACAGAAAAGAATGGTTATCTCGTTGACTTCGTTGACTCTTTCCTTTCGTTTTCTTTATATATATATTTATATATATAAATGGAAACACTTTTTTGATATTTTTTTTACGGGATAGGTCTTATTAAAAGAAACGCACATGTCACCTCTGTGCCACCGTAGAAAATCCTAGTTTTACACCTTTCTCACTTTCCGACTAATCTAACATACCGCTAGACGTCATTTTACACAAGTCAAAAGACAAAGTGAGATTTAATTGATATTTTACCCATTACCAAATAACAAAATTTTAGACTGATCCATATTGAAAGAGGACACTTCAAAGGTTGTGGAAATTTAAGAATAAGTGCAAGAATGTTCTTTTCTAACAATTTTCGCACATGTATGAACATTGCTAGAAAAGAAGAAATTGCTTGTCACAAGCAATTTCTCTTTTTCCCACAACGTTTTTCAATGTCAATGTTAATTTCCTGTAGCGCGTAAAAACGCGGGATGGCGTTGGAATGGATTAGGTGTGATAGGATAGAAACAGAGCGATTTCTCATTTCCCCACAACATAACCTTCTGTTATTTTTACTAATAGCGTGAAAGAACGGAATAATTTGTAAACTAGTAAACACCTATCCCCAATAGGGTAAATCGAAAGAAATATATACAGAGTATAGAAAATGTATACTTTCCGGGTTTAGAAAACGTAACTATATTAAATAAGGAAAAATGACCGTTGATTTTCAGAGCTCATCCAAAAGAGCACCAAAATTTGTGATTACTTCTCAGCGTTAACGATAGTAGGCTCACGTGACTGATCGCTGGCCAGCCCACTGAGATCCAACAGGAAGTTCCGACTTGGATATCGGCTTGAATTTGTACTGCGTTATTTTACAAAATTTATGGTCAGTAACATGTAATAGAATAGTAAATTAATTGGTTGCCGAACTGAACGTGGTAAGTACTTTAAAATAAACTGTAGTTACAACCTTCAAGTCGCAAAATTAACAGAATTGTTGACATAAATGTCTACCAATTTTAAAGCTCAATTCCGGTCTAAATATTTCATTTGATCGGTCTATTGGTTTTTGAATGACAGTCACGATCCGCCAATAATGTTTAATACACCTAGAAATGGATTGCTGGTATTTCTAACACCAGTTCCACAATTACATGATTTCCTAGCATCTAGCTGCTATCCCACTGAGTTTAACGATTATCAACCAATTGGTGAGAGACACATGTCGGGAAGAATATGTGACGCCACCGGTAAACGAACCCATGACACCCCATAACTGAAGATTAGGTGTCTGATGCGCTACCAAGGGAGCGATGACGGCGGCGAAAGTCGATTTATGAAAATAAAACAAAAAGCAAAACTGTAAGCAACAAATAATAATCCTTGACGTACATATTTTCTTGTACATGACAGTTATTAACATGCAATATTTCATTTACAGGCTCTGTTTTGCGGCTGACATCGGTAATTACTATCTGGTCCGCCATGATGATTATTTACTGCGGGATGTTCTCTGACCCGGAGCTCCAATCAAAACTCGCAAAACTCAACGTCACAAAATGGATTGAAAAGAAGTTCCCAAAACGAGTGCAATTCGTCGGGAAGAATTATGTTTGTCATATACAGGCTGGTCGGCTTGGCAACCGTTTATTTCAGTACGCTTCATTATACGGTATTGCCAAACGCCACAATTTTACTATCATCTTGGCGGAAGATGACGATTTGGTTCGGTATTTTAATGTAACTTCGGAGAGGACTTCTCATGACAATTTTATATGCAGCTTATTTGAGAAAGTGCTGGAGAAAAACGCTTGCTGCACGTTTGATCAAAGTCTAATGAAGCTACCGGTAAATCGGAATTACATCATAGGGGACTGGCTACAATCCTGGAAGTATTTTCGGGAAAATTTCCCTGAAATCCGGGAAGAATTTACATTCCGGGAGGATATCCGACAGGCAGCTGAATACATCGTGAATAATCTGAAATACACGAGTTCGGGTAATGCAACAGTTGTTGGGATACATATACGAGTTGGTGATATGCTAAATGACGATTTTTTAGAAACTGTTGGTTATAGACCAGCACCGAGTTCTTATATTCATCGTGCCATAGACTATATGTTAAAACTATCCGCTAATATCGTGTTCATTGTGTGTTCTGATGACATAGTTTATGCACGAAATATGATTGGAAACAGGGACATTGAAGCATTTTATTTCTCAATTAGTCCCGTGCAAGATTTAGCAATCCTTTCAAAATGTGATCACCTAATCATGACTGTTGGAACGTTTGGCTGGTGGGCGGGGTTTCTCACGAACGGGACGGTGCTGTATTATAGATATCCTCACAAGAAATACTCGAATATATGGATGGCTACGAACTATGAAGATTTTTACCCACCTAATTGGATAGCCTTGCCATAGAACTCTCTCTAACTTTTTGCAATCTAACAAACTTTACATTTTTGTTGTTGTGGCTATTTTTTGCAAAGAAATATACAAGCCATTGAGTCGAAATACAGTTGAATAAGCTGTAGTTACGACGTTTAAGTCGCCAAACCAACACGAATGATTCATCAAGATGGCGACCAATGTCGGAGTTCAATCAGAACGTCCATTCTAAATACATAATTACCTTGGTCGAATGATTATTTGATTGACAGTCGCGATTAGTCAATTAAGAACGACTCGAAATATAAATACGATAGCTTAAGCGTCATTTGATGCTACGGAGACATTTCTAAAGGACAATTTCAATATGTTTTTCATCTAATAATTGACAAATCGCTGGCCCCGCCTATTTATGCCGTTTGCCCCGCCCATTGACTCCGACAGGAAGTTCCGCTTCGATTTTAAACGGCATAATTTTGCAAATTCATAGCCAGGATTATGTAACAAGAAAATTGAAAACTTGGTTGGCGATCTAAACGCCGTAGCTACGACTTGATCAAGCTGTAATTACGATGTTCAGGTTTGCAAACCAACAAAAATGTTTCACATTAATGGCGACCAATGTTGGAGTTCATATTTTAATTCCGGACTGAATGAATGATTTAAATGGTAGATTGATTCCTTGATTGACAGTCGCGATTTGTCAATTATCAGACCACGCCAAAGAGCATTGTTTCTTAAATAATTGTTTGATAAAAACGCATTTCTAGGGTCAAGGGTCAAGTGACGAGTAACCACCTTTACATCGCTCAGGTAGAAATTTTAGTAAAATATTCGCTTATTAGCGCTTCGAGGGCTGAAAACTGAAGAGGATTGTTGATAAATTATTCTAGAATACAATGGCAGCGTCAAAGGCATTCGAGAGCAGGAATAGGCATCAAATGGGCGAAGAAATTGGAAGGTCAGAAAATGACATTGAACAATATGGCAGCTGTTTATCTGATCAAGATGGGTGGGGTACGGTCATACATAAAAATAAGAGTAAAAAAAAAGAGAATGAGGCACTCAACCGGAGGTAGGTCAGAGCCTGATAGCCAAACAGAACTTTTGAATATCCCGAAAAGTACCGACGAGTTCAAGAAATTAAACACGGATGATAAATTGGTCACAATGTTTACTATGTTATCGAACGTGGGCAAAATTGACACTCGCCTAAAAAAGGTAGAAAGTAATATTTCAAAAATCTTGAATGAAACGGACTCAAATATTGTCAGAATAAAGAAGTTAGAATATAAATGCATCGACCTAGAAGCCAGGAGTAGACGACTAAACTTAATTTTCAGAGGAATCCAAGAATCTGAGGCGAGCGAAAATTGTTTTGAGCTGATAAATAGTGTATTGATGTATGACCTTGGACTTGTAGATATCAATATTGACATTCAGCGCGCGCACCGTCTAGGCAGGAGACGACCTGGAAATCAGACACCTAGGTCAATTATAGTCTGTTTCAAAAATGAATCCGATCTGCAATTAATCCTTAGGAATGCACACAAGTTAAAAGGCAAAAATCAAATGGGAATAAACAGAGACTTCCCGTTACCGATCGTTGAGGCCAGAAAACGACTATGGAGAGACTACAAAACAGCCAGAGCAAACAATCCACCAAAAAGTGTCTTCATCGGCTACCCTGCGAAACTAATTGTCCGTGGAAAAACGGTGAGGGACGAATTCCCAGACTGGGATCAAGTGATGTATGGCAATCCCTTGGAGGCAACAGCCATTGATAAAAAAAAGTATGGGTCCCATAAGAGCCAAAACAAGCCTAATATCAATGACCAACAAACGACAGAAAACTTAGAAAGTGAAAGCGAAAGCGTATCGACCCAGAGCAACACAGATGATCAACTTCTACAAACAGATGAATATAGCCAGTCCATGTCAGTTCTGGCGGCACACCACAACAAATTGACAAAAAAAGTAAATGACACCTAATGTTCAGGGGACAAAACCGAGGCCAGAAATAAGACAGAGAGAGCAGAAAGCAATGGCAACCAAAATGATAATTATAACTACAATATTGTAAGGGGCTCAGTGAACCTCTGTGTATCTTCATTGAATGTGTGTGGTTTAAAACGCAGGTGTCAGTACCCCGAATTTGCTTCGTTAGTGAGGCAAAATGATCTTTTTTTTGTAAGCGAAACCAAACTTGACATACATGATATAATCGAAGTAGATGGCTACGATTTCATAAATGTACCAAGGAAAGCTAAGTATATGAGAAAATCGGGTGGTTTGGGAGTATTTGTTAAAAGCTCAATGTTGAATCAAGTTAAACTTATTGAATCTGAAACTGACTACGTTTTTTGGCTAAGCCTACGTATATATGATAAAGATATACTGTTCGGCTCTGTTTACATTCCCCCGGTTCATTCAAGATTCTATAATAATGACATATATGGCATCTTTGAAAGAGAAATTATTGAAATGAATAGTAAATTCGAGGATGTTTTCATTGTTGGTGATTTTAATGCTCAAACAGCCCAAATGAAAGATTATTACGAGGACGATGATGATATCTCTGATGATTTACACAACAGCATAGATATTTTTGACAATGTAAATGAGACTTACTCTAACACAAAATCACATTTAGTTAGAAATAACATTCCCTTACAAAGAAAATCACTTGACAAAAAGAAAAATAATCATGGTTATCGTCTGATTGATTTATGCAAGAATAACCAGTTACTAATTGTCAATGGAAGATTAGCACCAGATAACAAAATTGGAAATCTAACCTTCCGAAATATTTCTCTAATTGATTACCTCTTAACAAGCATCAATGGATATCACAAAATAAAATCTTTTGTTATTCATGAATTAGATAGTATATATAGTGATGGCCACTCATTACTTACATTTAACATCACTTCGTATTTTACAACTACAACAAAAACTAACCAAAATAGTGTCAAATATACAGACATAGACATAAAACCACTCTGGGATGAAGAAAAATCTTGTTATTTCATTAATAACATTTCCGATAACAAAATTGCAGAGCTCATGTATGAAATAAATCGAATATCTATAACAAAGAGCCACTACTCTATAGATGAGATAACTGAAAAAATGACAAAAATACTAATTGAAGGTGCAAATAAAACATTTCCAAGGAATAATACCAAACAAAAACGCATATCTAAACAGAAAAACACAAAACCATGGTTCAATATTGATTGTAAAAAAGCGAAAAAACAATATAGAAAAGCATGCAAAAAGTATGAAAAGTATCCAAATTCTGAAAACAATTTGAATAAAAAGAAGGCAAGTAAAATTTATAAAAAAACAATGAATATAAGTATCAATGCATTTAACAGGGAACAAGAATTAAAACTTAGGAAAATGCAAACAAAAAGTCCCCAAAAATATTGGCAATTTATTAACAAAATCAAGACTTGCCAACATACTACAACTACACCTTCAATTGATTCACTTTTCAACCACTTTCAACAAGAAAGTAATAAATTAACACATGAAGAAAATCCAGACTTTCAACCTGAAATACAACTTAATTTGAACGAAGAAAATAACACACTAAATAAAAAGATAACAGCAGAGGAAATTCTGAATAGTATCAAAAACCTAAAAAATAACAAATCTCCAGGTATTGACCAGATCATAAACGAATATATCAAAATCTCTAGTGAAAAAATGTTACCTATATATACAAACCTATTTAATATCATTATGGATGTTGGTTATCTACCTAAAGCATGGGGAGAAGGGATGATCATACCAATCTATAAAGGCAAAGGCGACCCTTCCTGTCCCGCAAACTATAGACCAATAACACTATTATCTTGCATAAGTAAACTTTTCACAAACATTCTTAATTGTAGACTCAAAACATTTGTGGAGGAAAATAATATTCTTCTTGAGAATCAAGCTGCATACAGAAAAAATTATTCTACACTAGATCATATATTTTCTCTTAACTCCTTGCATGAAATCCTAAAACATTATAACAAAAAAATGTACTGCATTTTCATAGACTTTACAAAGGCCTTTGACTCCATTTGGCATACAGGTCTTTGGCACAAATTAATTAAACATAATGTATCAGGAAAATTCCTCAGAATAATACAAAGTATGTATTCAAATATAAAATCATGTATTTCTCTAAAAGGTAACAGGTCAACCTTTTTCTACAGTAACTGCGGTGTCCGACAAGGCGAAAACCTATCGCCTATCTTATTTTCCTTGTTTCTTAATGACCTAGAAGAATACCTTAAGGATTTCAATTGTACTGGTTTACAATTAAAAGACCCTAACATTGACCCAGTTCTTTATCTAGAAATACTTCTATTGATTTATGCTGATGATACTATTCTAATATCAGAAGACCCAAAAAATCTCCAAAATAATCTTAACAATTTTGTCAACTACTGTGAAAAATGGAAATTGAATATAAACACAGATAAAACTAAAGTTATGGTTTTAGGATCAAAATCAAATAACATGAAATTCAGAATAAAAAATAAAGAACTTGAAATAGTCAGTTCTTACAAATATCTTGGAACATATTTTAGTAGTAAAGGGTATTTCAAAACAAATAAAAGGTTTCTAGCACAACACGCAAAAAAAGCAATGAATTTACTATACAAAAGAATCTATAATCTTAATCTGCCTCCAGATCTTGCCTTTAAACTTTTCAATCACACTGTACTTCCAATATTGCTGTATTCGGTAGAAATTTGGGGCTATGAAAAGATCAATTACTATGAGCAAATACATACAGAATTTATAAAAAAAATACTGCAGTTAAGAAAAAGTACCCCAAATTATATGATTTATGCAGAATCTGGCAGATATCCATTAGAAATATCAATTAAATGCAGAATGATAGGTTTTTGGAACAATCTTATAGCTAATAATACAAACAAAATTTCAAATTAACTATACCAATATATGCTCAATATTCCTAACTTCAGCTCAAAATGAATAAATCACATCAGAAGCATTTTAAACACTTGTGGAATGAATGATATTTGGCTAAACCAGAAAAATATTACCAGTAAAAACATAAAAAAGCTGGTCAAACTATCTTTGATTGACCAACATTTTCAGAACTGGCATTCTTCAACACAGGAATCAAATAAAGGTAAAAATTATTTTAACATTAAACAAAACATGGAAATTCCTAAATATCTGATAAAATTAAAAAGAACTGAATACTTAAATATCCTCAAATTCAGAACTGGAAATCACCATCTGCCAGTAGAAATTGGGCGTTGGAACAATACAGAATATAGCCAAAGAAAATGCACCTTGTGCAATCTTAATGATATTGGAGATGAAATGCATATGTTGCTCAAATGTCCTTACTTTCAATCAAGTAGAAAATCCTTTGTAAAACCATACTATTATAAGCACCCAAGCATGTACAAATTCATTGAGCTTATGACAAATAACTCAGTAAAATGCTTAAGAAATATTTCTAAGTTTGCATCTATTATCATAAAAAAACACAGAGAAATATTTTCAAATTAGTCTGAAATATTTGTTGATCAAGAAATTGTTATCAGAGTAAAAATTAATATTAACCCTTTCCTGTACAATCCCTGATTTTAACGTCCCAGTCTTTTTAAACTTTAGAGGGCATTGTGGAGAAGGAAGAAATTGCTTGTAACAAGCAGCTTCTTCTTTTTCCCCATAATATTTTCTACCCTACTAACTAATTAATTTACAATAAAATCGACTTTAAATTGTTGTCTGCAACACCATTGAATTTGGACATTTCTAAAAAATTTTGTTCAATCCTTACTACTTGTACCACTGTGAGTTCGTAAATGGGAAGGTGCTGTGAAAACAGAAGAAATCGATCGCTTGAAGCAGGCGGTGTCTTCTTTTTCCACAATATTTTCTACATTTTCTACATTACTGAATGATTATTTTTCAAAACAAATGAACTTTCTTTATCAGCTAAATCCTTGAAATTGGACTGGTTTTAAAATTTTTGTCATCAGAAAAGCGGTAAACTTTTTTTCTACCTGCTAATTTACTTATCTAAAACAACCAATCCATCATTAACTAACAAATTTGTCATTACTTTAAACGTTGCCCTGTGTTTCGGGATAATTCCACTAACTCAATAATCCACTTGGTAAGAAACTATAAAAAGGGTCAAATGACAATAATGGGTGATGACCGATCATCTACCAGCTTTGTTTTGTTTTGTTTTGTTGTTGTACAATAATATCATATTCAAATAGTGACGAAATTAGCTACCAAATTAACTCATACCAAATAATTCTTTATGAAAATTTATTGACCACCGGGTGGCTGCCAATCTACATATTCTTTTTTGTAAAAATATCGTAAAACTACTCACAGACGGGTTGGTGTTTATCTAAAATCCATTCAACACAGTATAAATCCATAGATCAAGTATCACTGAGTAGAGTAACACTTTAGAAATAGAACAAAAAAATTTGAGCAAAACACAGCGACTTTTCTCATGGACATGTTTGTTTATCGAACCTTATCAATGAAATTTCGTCATCGTGTGTAAATGACTTGACCAATCAAAATCGACAAATATACTATCAAGTAATGCGTGTAATCTTCTGCCCTATAGTCTTTTTCATCAAAATATAATCTTTTTCATGAAAACAATCTGACCAAGGTAATGGCCCCCTTAATAATAATATATTTTTTCCCCTCCTTTCCCTACTTTTTTCCCCTCTTCGCAATTAGTACCTTTCTCTCGTCACTATCTGAATGTATTGTATGTAAGCAGTTTATTTTGTTATGTTCGTATATCATATGTATGTGTATGATTTGAACAATAAACGATTTGTATTCTAATATATCGGTTTGAGAGATTATTCATCTGTACGAAATGGTGTACTTTCTAAAATCGCATTCGATCTTTTACCCATTATGGGGACACTTTAGTCCTTTCTTGACTTTCTCAGGCATGTTTGTTATAAATTCGAATTTTAAAATGATTTTACAGAAAACCGTCATAGCGCAGTTTGTAGCGCGTCAGACTCCTAGTCTTCAATCATGCGATGTCATGGGTTCGATCCTAGGCGGCGGCACATATTCTTTCCGACATTTGTCTCTCACCAATGGTTGGATTATCGAAAACCTAAGTGGGATAGCAGCTGAAGGCTACGAAATGATGTAGTGGCATTACTGGTGTGAGAAATACTAGGAATTCATTGTTAGGTGCTTCAGCCGCCGCGAAATGACTGAAATACTGTTAAAACGGCGTTAAACCCCAGTCAATCAATCAAAACATAAAACCTATAAGGATTGGACGTAAGTTACACATCAACACTATACCTAGCATAGCACTTCACGTTGATTAAAGCAAATTGTGCATTCCGATTCTAAAGTAAAAGACACCATGTTCCTTTCTTCTCGATTTAACCCATTCCCACTCGGTAACGCTTTAGACGCCCCCATGGAAAACAGCTTGGAAAACATTGTGGAAAATGAAGAAATTGCTTGTCACAAGCAATTTCTTCATTTTACACAATGTTTTCCACTCAGAAGGTTGAAAAAATCCAAAATTTCATTAGCTTAAAAATGTCGTCTGCAACTTCTTTCAATTCGGGCCAGTATAATATTTAGCCATCTGGTAATGGGTTAAAGTCAATTTTACGACCACCTCTATTAAGCAACCACTCTGATTAAGCGACCAGCATTGAAATTTGCTTTCCAAAACAAAGAATCTTCTCTTCTCAAAGAATTGTCTCTATGATACGATTCTAATGAGTTCCGTCAATATAGGATTGAATCCTGCTATGATTTATGTATGCAGTTGAACGGATCCTTTATATATATCTAAAAAAAGTGTATTAAGCGACCATTTTCTTAAACGAACCCATTTTAGTAGTCCTTTCAGTGGTCGCCTAATACAAGATTTACATTACGTAATGAATATGCAGATTAATCTAACATGACTACATACGTTTGATAATAATAAGATTATATACGCTGGAAATATGCTCAATAATGTTATAATGAATGTATTGAATTATTATTTATGAAGTGATCTCATTTTAATCGATTACCAGATGGCAAAATTTCAGACTGGTTCATATTCAGATATGTTGCAGACGACAATTTTAATTGACTGTATTATAATGTCTTCTTTCTTTTGAGTTAAGAAATGTTGTGGGTAATGAAGAAATTGCTTATTACAAGAAATTTTCTTCATTCTCCACAATGTTTCAGAAGCTTTTTGTGTGGGGGTGTCAAAAACGTTATTGTGTGGGAATCGGTTAGATTATCATTTGTGTTGGAAATCGGTGAGATTATTATGATAATGATTAATAAATTCAAATATATATATATTTTACTGATAAATGAGGCTTTTGAATTCTTGTGAGACACTAACTACCTATATACGAAAACTCCAATTGACCGATCGATAGCCCCGCCCAAGTACTCCATTTGCCACGCCTATCGACTCCAACAAGAAGTCCCGCTTCGATCTTAAACGGCGTTAATTTGCAAATTTTATTTCAAACAGCATGTCATAAAAAAGAAGAATAGTTGGATTGCGACCTAAACGTCGTAACTTTAGCTTGAAAAAGTTACGACGTTTAAGCCGGCAAACCAAATGGCGGCCAATGTTGGAGATCGCAACACATTTCTTGTCTCTATGAATGATTTCATTGGTCTACTGGTTATTTGATTGACATTGCGATTTGTCAATTCATTCCGTCTTCTTTCATGATTAGTTCTCCCCCCCCCCCCCCGGAAAACTCATCAAAAATCTTGTGAAAAGAAGCTCATTGACATATATTTTCTGTTTCAAAGTTATTTGTTTAGTAATTAAGAGTTTATGGGGGGGGCTTAAGGTAATATAGTCATAAGTGCTAATGAAAATAGGAACTTACGATAGTGTTGCACTAACCGCTCAATTGACAATTCGCTGGCCCCGCCCACTAGCTTCGTTGGTCCCGCCCACTGATTCCAACAGGAGCGCCACTTCGGTTTTAAACGGTGTTATTTGGCAAAAGATGATGGCCAGTAACATCTTATAAATCAAAATGCTGAAAAGTAATGTAAGCTATAGCAAAGCTTTGTTAGAAATCTTCTTTGTCAAACGTTATCATCGATGAAGAAACTAGGTTAAGGTAACTCATTCCCACACAATCCTTTTTACGCCCCTTAAGAAGATAGTTGTGGAAAACAAAGTAAAAAATGAAAAAATTGCTTGTTATAATGAATATTTCAGAATTTTCAACTATTTGAAATTGACGTCTGCAACTTCTTTAAGGAGTCTTATCAGAAGCATTTTTAACACGATGTGCTCAAGTGAGCGAAAAATATCTGGGAGATGAACCGGCAGACAGTGTGTATGTGTGTATTTCCGTTTATTTATCGTCTCTACCGTAGCACATGCCCATATGAGCGACGCCCCAAGAAGACGGTTAGTAGTTACGGGGGATAGTGCAAGGATACAGGGCGAAACTGCTGAGAGCTCCGCCTGGTTCTTTAACGTGCTCGGTGGATAGCACCGTCACACGGGGCCTCGATTTAACGTCTCATCCGAAAGATAATTAGTTTGTTAGTTGATATGGTCAGCCCAGGGCAGACAGAGTTAATAATATTCCTTAATTACATAGGAACTACTTTTTATGGCGTATGCATTTAACGGCTTTGGAGGATAAGCCGCCAGAGGCGGTTTGCATTCGTTGAACTTTGAGACGACCTCAAACTTTGTCTGTTAATTTAAGCTATCAAAGCCGACGCTTTGCTGGCTAAAATGTATAATTATAAGTTGCGACATAACCGTTGTAACTATAACTTGAATAAGCCGTAAGTACCACTTTTAAGTCTCTGAAACAACTGAAATAATTTACAAAAGTGGCGGCTGATGTTGGAGTTTTAATTTCACTACTAGATCAATATGAATGATTTGATTAGATGTATTTTTACTCTGATTGACAGCCGCGTTTGGTCAAGTTGTAAACCAATAATAGTAAAAATAGAAGTGCTAAAGGTATGACCCCCACCGGTGTTTGGACCTTATTTGTGACATTATTCTATGATGTTGAAGCTGCTATGAAGCATAAGACCTCTGTTGTGCATTGTTCTGTCTTCTGTGACTAAAATTGATAGGTCATAAATGGTATTCCACCCAGAATAGAGGAGCCGTTTTTTACCATTCATTAAACGGATGGATAATTTGGGTACGCCCACATACGTTAGCCGTCCCCCAGGATATAAAGTCAAGCACCAAGACTGCTAAATCAAGCGGTATCCTAAAACACAGCTCATAAAAAGGAAAAATATAAGCATATGAATATTTATATTGCAAAATACAGTCTTCGCATCGAACTAGTTTTTGTAAAAGAACTAAATGTACTTCTACCTTACAATTCAGATTAGGTACATTGTAACTCCTCAACCCATTCCCACACAAGCCCTCCTTTTTACGCTCCTCAAGAAAAAAGCTTTGGAAAAGATTGTGGACAAAGAAGAAATTGCTTATTTCAAGCAATTTCTTCAATGTCCACAATGTTTTCTATCCCAAAAGACAAAGAATTTTAGAATTTCATCTACCTAAAATTATCGTCTGCATCTTCTTTCAATTTGGACTCGTCTAAAATGTTCTCGTGTGGGAATGGGTTAATCTTATTGGAATTCGTTCATTTTGTCTCTTCGACATTATGAAACGACATGTACTATCCGTTTTAGTATAATGCGGTACCCCAAAACCTTGTAAACTCTGAACCATAAAGTCTGTGTTTCATGGTAGGAATAGTCCGGAACACATACACACATCGTCATGGCGGGCGACGAAATGTTTGTACATTAACCCTTTCCTGTTTCATCCCTGGTTTTTACGTCCTTATGTTTTATTTATACTCGGGAAAACATTGTGGAAAAAGAAGAAATTGCAATTTCTTCTTTTTCCACAATACTTTCTACCCTAACGAATGACTTTTTTTTAACAAATTTGACTTTGAATTAACGTCATCAAAACCCTTGAATTTGGACAGGTCTAAAAATAAAAAAAAAGAAATAAAAAAATAAAAAAAAATTGGAAAGGTTAAACTGTCGTCACGAAATAGTTGTTTAATACGAAAGCACTGTTTTTTGTTGTTGTTTTTTGTAAGCAGACATTTTTATGTTTAGGGGTCCTTGTATCGTGACCCTCAGCGGGATTCAGTAAGATCTTTAACAATATTTAACAAGACGGGTTCTGAACAAGACATATGTCTCGGCATCATCAGGAGAATGGACCGGAATAAAAGGGGGTCTGGATAAGCCACGCATGCAAGTTTCTGCCAATTAGAGACCGCTTTATGAAATTCAAAGAAATAATAAAAAAAAGTTGGTTGGTGACTTTAGGTTTTTATGCGATTCTCTTTCTCAATGGGAGGTATCGATGTTGTTTTTTTATGTCACAGATTTTAATTTATTCTTATCCTTCTCATATCTTTTTTTAATGTAATATGTTTACAAGTAGTTTTTGCGACGATCGGCGGTTGTTAATCAAAATAAACCAAGGTATTTCCCCAACAGCCTACGTAGGCGTTAAATCTACTTAAAGATCATGCCGAGACAGTTGCAATGTATTATGGGTCATTTACATGGTGCGTATAATCGTTGGAATCACGCTTTCGGCTTGAATTCTCTCAAACTAATTTCATCGTTACTTCGTCATTATTTATTAACTAGCAAAGCGTCAGCTTTGATAGCTTTCGTTTACAAGCAACATTTTGAGGTATTCTCAAAGTTCAAAGAGTGCAAACTGTCACTGGAGGCTTAACCACTTAATCCATTAAATGCATACGCCATAAAAAGTACTTCTTATGTATGTCAGGAATATTTCAAACTTTATTTAAATTGTAGAGAACTCTTTCAAAAGCATGATGTTTAACCCATTCCCACTCAATCTAATTTTTTAAGCATCACAAGAAAATAGCTGTGGAAAACATTGTGGACAATGAAGAAATTGCTTGAAACAAGCAATATCTTCAATGTCCACAATATTTTCTACCCTATAGAGAAAGATTTTTCTGAATTCTTACAACCTGAAATTGACCTTAGCAATTTTCTTTTAATTAGAACCATTTGAGATTTTGTGTTGTAATGGGTTAACTCCTGAGTAACTTTAACCTCGTTTATTTATCATAATTTGAAAATGAAGATTACTTAACAAAAACCACGCTTCGCCAGCTTTCTGTACTTTCAGTACTTTGATGTTCCCTAGCCGGTTTTCACTTGAGTAAAGATCAGTCCAGTACTGTCGAATGGGTTGTAATAAATAAAGACACTTTGCGGTGACACAATTCAGGCCGTTGGTTATTTCCCTTGTCACTCATTTTGATCTCTGAGGCAGATGTAAATGAGGCCATGCAGTGTCTAAAACCGAATGTCGTGATTTCTAAAGAGTAACATAGATTTCAACTGAACCTTTCTTAGATAACCACAAAAAGCCACATTTAGCCGACCAGATTACCGTAAAGTCAATATCTGACTCATGTTTAAGTATTAAATGTTCGTTTGAGTGTATTTTTAGTCAATTTGGAAAAACTTTTCATATGTAAAATATAGAAATATAAACATTTTGATGTGAAAAGTCCGCAAGAAAAATATGCACCTTCAAATTAACCCCTTCCCCCAAGTAATCCGCTGTTTAAGTGCCCCAATTATCAGCGACTGAAGCCGAAGTTCTAGTTGTATATATATATAAACAAGATATGGTTTTAGGCTAGTCTAATGCTAAAGTGGCTTGAAATGTCTATGTATATTAAGCCAAATGATCTTGAAGACATGACGGTCGAGGAGAAGGTATGCGTGACGTGCTAATACCCTTTCCCCGTCACGCCTACGTGTATGTATAGGAAATCGACTGAGTACGAGGTCTTTCCGTATAAAGAAGACCTGAGAACGTGATTCATGTGACACCGAGAGCGAGAAGCGCTCGAGGTTTTTCCTGAATCAGGTTTTCAGGACATTCTTATACGTAAAGGCCGATGTACAAGGTCGATGCCCGACTTACGTACCGGTATAAAAACGATCTTTTTTGCCAATTGATTATTCATCTACACTCAGTAATTAAGAAAATATTAAAAGATGTCTTATAAAAATACTGTATAAAAAGCAAGGAAACGCTCGTCCCCATAAGTTTAACGAATACGTATTTATCTAAATGTCCTAGAAGCGTTAATTTACTTGATTTGCATTTCACGTTACTTTCATCAATAAATTTAACCAAAACCTGTCGAAACCCAGTAGGGCTATAGTAATAATTTTGATACTATCGTGCTTTACAAAAGACCGGTATGTAATTTGAACGTTCCTCAAGTGGTCGCTTAATTCAATATCAAATATTTTGCGTTATAATTTTTCCAGAAAAAAGGACTATTTTCATGGGAAAAAGTTTTTTTTTTTCAATTTTTCCCGTTTTGGAAAATTGATTTAATAAAAAAGTAATTGAAACTTGAATCAAATATTATTTAAGCCTATGCATTACATTCCAACCATTTGGAATGTGCGTGACTCGCACACACTGAGCACCCTGGACAGCCATTCGGGGCAATGTTTAAAGAACCTTTGGGTCAGTATCAATCTTCAGAGCGCAGAGTAAAGACTCTGATCAGACTGTGCGGATGCACAGGCTGATCTGAGTCTTTACTTGGCGCACATGTGTAATGGTTGGTAATGTTACGCATGTGCTCATTTGATATCGAATGCGGGATTTCAACATCGCGTATTCACTCGGCGAATTAATTGAACCTTGATGAATTTCGACTAGTTTTAGACCCATTTGAGAAGATCCATCGATAATTTTCACACACGAATTGATCGAAAATGTTTGTATAGATCTTGGAAAAAGTTCTCGGGCGAACAGTGTTGGTATTGTTACTTTGCCTTTTATCAAATGTTATATATCATCTTTTGTTGGAAAGATTTCTTCAAAACATTTGTTTCATTTTTTATTGAAAACGACTGTTTGGTGGAAATATTTCTAAAACTAGAGAAAATTCATATTTTTCAATATATTTCTATTATATTTCTATTAGTTTATTTATAGTGTTTTTGCCATGACAAGAGCTTTACTATGTCCATTCTCCAAGGAGGGTTATAATAAGGAAAAAAAGAACCTTACTTAGAGAAATACAGTATCATGTTTATGTTATCTTAGCTACATTTTGCCTCTTGCCAACTAGCTTTTCAAAAATCAATAAGTGTCTTCAATTTGATATTTCAAATATTGTAGAACAATCTTTTATGCATCTCCTAATAACGTAAACATTTACTTATTAGTTTCACTAAAAATATTTTTTCTTTTTTAAACCATTGAAACTTATATGAGGATCTCTTGGTAGCGAATGAAAAATATTTAAGTAAAACATTTTTTTGCCAGTGTTTCATCGTAGGCAATGGATTTCCTATTGTTAACTGGAGCTCATCAGATAAAGGGACCTCTTGAATGCAAAATAACCATAATTTTTTTCTGGGAACTATTTGTTGGTGAAAATACAGTCAATATTGCTCAAGCCACCACCTCTATTACGCGACGACTTTCATTCAGCGACCAGCATAAATTTCCCAAAGAAAATGATTTTAATAATTGAATGCTTTCGCTAATCAATTTTCAAAACTAAATCTAATGTTGATGGATCTCATTAGAATCGTCTCAGTGATACGATTTTATCGAGACCCATCAACACATCATTAAATGAGAATCCTACAATAACTTCATAAATAGTTAAACCGATCTTTCACATATCAAAAAAGTTGTATTAACCAATTCCCACACGATAAAATTTTAGACCAGTCCAAATTCAAAGAAGTTACAGACAGCAATTTTAATTTGAAAAAAACTTTTAAATGTTTTTTTTCTTTTTGGAAGGGAAACATTGTGGATAAAAAAGGGATTGCTTGTAACAAGCAATTTCTTCATTTTCCACATCGTTTTCCAAAGTTCTATATTGAGGGGGCGTTTAAAAACGTCACTGAATAGGAATGGGTTAAGTTACAATTTTCTTCATCGACCACATTTTGGCCATCCCTTGAGCGGTCGCTTGTTACAGGTTTAACTGTACTAGGATGATGGTCACAAACTGGCAACACCTTTGTACATTAAATAAGCGTATACTATGAAATCAAACGCAGCTTAGCTAGATTGTGCCTCTTATCAACCTATTAACCCATTCCAATACAGCAACATTTTAGACTTATCTAAATTGAAAGAAGCTGCAGACGGCAATTTCAAGTTGGTAGATTTTTTATCGTCTTTTTGGATAGAAAACTCTGTGGACAATGAAGAAATTGCTTGATACACGCAATTTCTTCATTTTCCACAATGTTTTCCAAAGCTTTTCTCTTTTGATGTGGAAAAAGGAGGGATTGTATGGGAATGGGCTAATCAAACATTAGCAAGGACCGGTTACCTTTAAGTAGATGACAGATTGAATTGGAAGGGTCAAATATCGTAGAACGATTGACCTATCACCGACCCCGCCTACTGACTCCCTAAGCCCCGCCCATTAACTCCAACAGGAAGTTCCTCTTCGACTTCCAACGGCGTTATTTTGCAAAATGTATACGGCCAGTAGCATATTACAAAAAGTAAAGTATTTGGTTGGTGACCTTAACGTCGTGAATATGCTGAAGTTACGATGTTTAAGTCGCCAAACCAACAGAAAGGTTAACAAAAATGGCGGGCAATGTTGCAGTTGAAAACTGAGGGTACGAGCTGAATAAATGATATGATTTCTTGATTAACAGCCACGATTGGTCAATTGTTTATATAGTTCCAAATAACCTAAACATACATCATTCAGTTGAGAGAAAAAAAAAGTGTGAATGAGTGGGTGTACCATTAAAGCGTTTGGTCCAAGAGGAATGATTTTTGGACTGATTAAAAAAGGTCATTACAGAAAGGGAAACATAGAATAGAAGTTTATGGGAAATGATGAGGGTCAGAAACTGTCAACACCTCTGAAATAAAAGAACGTTATGATAAAAACCATTGCTGTGTAGGAAAGATCCGGTACAAATTCCAGACTGGCTGTGATTTCGTGCTCACTCTTACCACAAATATATTCTGTCAGAGCTTCCAATATTCATATTACCGAATTAAATTACTTAGATGATCAATCTAGCCCAATCAACTCAGGTAAATAATAATCATCATGATTAAATTGTTTCCATATTGCTGAATTTTTTCGATATAGGTATTTGTAATATATCACGGTACCATTCGAAAGAAATCCCGCCCACCAACCAAATGTACCCACTGTCATAATCACGTGATCGCGTTTTGATTTGTTTGAATGGGGTTTTACGCCGCTTTTAACAATCTTTCAGTCATATCGCGGCGGCTGGAGCACCTAACAATGGATTCCTGGTATTTCTCACACCAGTACTACCATTACATCCTTTCCTAGCCTCCAGCTGCTATCCCACATAGGTCTACGATTATCGACCCATTGGTGAGAGACAAATAGTCGAAAAGGATGAGTGCCGCCGTCGGGAATCGAACCCGGGACCTCTAGATTGACAGTCCGACGCGCTACCAACTGCGCTATGACGGCGGCGATCGCGTTTTGAAAGAATCGCCATGTCATAGGCAGGACTTATTGCAAAGTAAAATGCTTCGGTAACTTTTTTTTTCTAAAATTTTTCTTGCTCTCTTAATATCACTCGAACAAACAATAAATATGACATTATGGTAAATTCCTCGGACAAGATCGACTGCTCTGTGCACGTAGGATTCGGGTGCGATTTGAAAACCCATTTCTAGCAGGGAATGTTTATGGGTGATATCCCCTGCCCTGATATGGATGCCAACCATAGTAACATTTCCTGGGCGACTTTTCCGTAAGTTTTCAACTATGTATATGGCCGAATTGAGTATTTCATCTCGAAAGGTAAACTCTTTTCTCACTTCCTCGGTGTAGTGTCGAAAGTATTTCCAAGACTGCAACCATTCTCCAATTATCTAATTACCACCCTTTTCAAAATTTACCAAAGTATCGTCAGCAACCATATTTCTCCTGTATCTTTTCAAAATGCTCACATGCATTATTATCTGGTGTTACAATGGCCTGTCCGAGTTTGAAATACGCTATGATTTCACTAAAACTGGACAATACAATATTAACCCATTCCCACACAAGCCCTCCTTTTTACGCCCCTCAAGAAAAAAGCTGTGGAAAACATTGTGGATAATGAAGAAATTGCTTGTATCAAGCAATTTCTTCATTATCCACAATCTTTTCTATCCAAAAAGACAAAGAAAATTTAAATTCCACCAACTTGAAAATATCGTCTGCAGCTTCTTTCAATTTGGACCAGTCTAAAATTTTGTTGAGTTGGAATGGGTTAAAACCCTGATGTTTGGCGATTCCAAATATTGAAGCGTAGTGATACATATGGTTTCCAAGTCGCCCTCCATCTGTAGTACAAATGTAGTCTGTACCATTGATGATTTTCCGTCGATTAGATACTCTCTTGGTCCATCCAGCAATGTTAAACGTTGCCAATTTTGACTGGATATTCTGGTTGGAAAGTTGGAAAGTATCATGCAAAATATGGTCGCAACACCCGAACAAATTGTAACAGTCGTTGCCATCCAAATAACTTTTTCTGAAACAAAACGTACTTTCTATATATAAATAGAAAAACAATTAATTCTCGATTTTTTCAGCCCAATTAGCTCATTTGGTAGAGCAATCGATTACAAGCATGTTGTTCATTGGTCCAAGCTAATTGAATAATTTGATTTGTAAATCAATTGACCAATCGCTGGCCCCGCCCACTTTCTTCGTTGGTCACGTCCATTGACTCCGACAGGAAGTCCGACTTCGATTTCATAAGACGTTATTTTGCAAAATTTATGACCAGTAACATGTAACTGTAGTTACGACGTTTAAGTCGCGATATCAACACAATAGGTTAACAAAAGCCATGGAGGTACGTGTTATAAAAGGTACTCACCAGCATATTTCATATTCAAGCATTTATCAAAATGCAATTTTATTTTGTAAGAATGTCTCCCATTTATTGAAATCCGCCAGTTCACTAGAATAATTGATAAATAATAATAATAATAATGACAATAAAAAATAAACAGGATCGTTTCACTTTCAATGTTCTAAATCATTTTTACTGAAAAGATTATATTCTTATCTGACAAGCCAATGTCCTTAGTCTTATCAGTCTGTCAAAACAAAACGACAATAAATAAGAAGACACACGTCTTTAAACCATTACCAAGCGACAAAATTTTAGACTGGTCCAAATTGAAAGGAATTGCAGACGATAATTTAAAGTTAGAATAAATTGTGTAAAATGAATTTTATTTCACACATCGATATCGCTCACCCAGAATGAATTCTACCGGGCGTTTAAGAAAGTGCGAATGCTATTGTTTTGGCCAATTATTACTTTATAAAGAATAAATTCGAAAAAAAAGAAAAAAAATCGTGAAAAATATGTCCAATATTACGAATTCCAGTCGCGGGTTTATATCTGTATTAAGTCGGATAGTTGTATTTTTGGCCTTAAAGACGACAACGACAACAACAAAATCTTTTTCTGCTTGAAATGAAAAACACATGTGAAATAGTTTATATCATCTGAAAGAAAACACTCAGCCCTTACAACTACTACGTCAATTTAGAAATTTCTCGTCGAACTTTGAATGTTTGAATGTAACTTATCTATCTCCATTTTAACGACTGAGGGAAAATTCCGTTAGAAAGCCTGAAACTGATTTATATATTAATCAAAAGAAAGAACTGAGAAGATGGAATGCGCTGAAAGGGCAATAACTGTGGAATTCGGTTCAAATTCATTTATTACTTTCCGAGTAAGCCTCCCTCCTTTAAACTTAAACCAGCATTCCCATTCGTATACATATGTGCGTGAATAACGCACAAAAACATAAATCCGAATAAAGAAATCAAAAACTATCATTGTCTTAACCCATTCTCAGACATTGACGCTTTTAAATGACCCTCATTATAAAAGCTTTGAAAAACATTGTTACAAACAATTTCTTCATTATCCAAAATGTTTTATGTCCAAAAAGACCAGGATTTAAAGAATTCATCAACTTAAAATTGTCGTCTGCTACTTCTTTAATTTTTGGACTGGTCTTAAATTTTATCGTGTTGGAATGGGTTATAAGCTCGTGTCACGCACAGCAAAATTAGAATTTTCAAGCAAAACATTCTCCAATTGATCAACTGTAATACGTGAACTCATTTTAGAATCTTGAAAGCAGAGAATAACAGCTTCTACCGTAAGAAATCAATGACCGCGATGATTCTTTGACCCTGAACTCGGCCAATTCTGTAACGATCATACTAAACTCACGTAGATTTTCACTTCAATGAGTATACATGGAAATTTGTGGAAATGCGCGGAAATTTGTTTCAGGGTGATCGATTTGAGGTAAAAAGGTAGATCACACTTGTTAAAGGTTTGATGTGTTATTATTGATTTAAACTTTTAAGTAACAACATAATAAAGCGTAATCATGTAGTCGGAAGATGATAGGTTTGCATTCTAATTTTCAAAAATCTTTTACTTTCGTTTTGCATCTTTTTTTTATTTTTATTAAGTAAAAGCTGTAAATCCCACAACAATCGCGTTTGCTCGATGCCTACGATCCCCTTTAATCGCTCTAGAATGTTTTATTGTAAAAATGCATTTGCGACCTGAGCCATATTTGTAAGCCTATCAATGTTCACATGACTACCAAATGTCACTTGAGATCACGTGATTACCAAACACGGGACGGCGAATCACAAAAAAAAACAAAAACAAAAAAAAAAAAAAAACAAATTACTAGGCTGATTATTACCTTATTTTTTCAATAATCTAAAGCAAACTGAAGCATGTTTAGAAGTCTCTAAACGAATATTTTTATTTCATCTTTTACATGTGCCATATTATTGTCTTCGGCTACAACTAACTGATTGGGGGGATTGTCCGGGGCAAGTTGAGATGAGAAGTAACCCGAAGTGTATTCATATCTAAGAGATCACGTGATATGTGTTATCAAGAAACCCGAAATGAAATTGTCTTGTGTTCATTTTGCGGTTTTGTTATATCTAAGTTGGAATTGCTCCGCATTTCAATTCAAATCTGATATTGGACAGTCTTTCAAAGAAGGTCTTTCCTATGCGAATCGAATCCTTTCTTTTATAAAAAGTGACAAAACAACAGTCTTGTCGTTTTATCCCATTCAATTAAATTGACAATTTTGAGGTTTGGCCTACAAAGTCAAAATTTTAGTGTGGTATTGAAGTAAAAATGTCCGCACACGCGACAGCTCGATTATATACAATTTAATAAAATAATATCCACTGTGACGTTATTTTTGAACAAGGTTCCGTTATTTGCATAAACACTTTTTTGCCAAGGCAGTTTGGCTTAAGACATAAAAATACAGCATTTTGAAATACAAATGTAATAATAATAATAATAATGTCCGGGGCATAAACAGAAGTTGTACTTCAGACGTTTAGGTCGTCCACCAAATATTTTTACTGAAGTCAACATTATACATCCGTTCTAAATCAATTATTTTGTCAATCAATTTTGATTGTCACATGCTATTCGTCCAATGGAGGCAGAGTTTGTGCAGGGAAAGGAATTGACTTCCTGTTACACGCAATAAACGTATCGCTGGTCACACCCACTTGGTTTAGACAGGAAGTTCGCAATCGATATTAACCCTTTCCTGGACAAATCCACGATTTTACGTTCCTGTGATTTTATACTTGAGAAAACGTTGTGGAAAAAGGAGAAATTGCTTGTTACAAGCAATTTCTACTTTCCCACAATGATTTCTACCACATAGGATGGTCAGATTTCAAATTGCATGCATTTTTCATTGCCGTCTGCAACCTCTTTCAAATTGGACCAGTCTAAAATTTCATAAAACAGGAAAGGGTTAAACGGCGTTTTATTGTAAAAGTTTTGGCTAGTAACTTGTATCAAAAACGCTTCATTGTCGTCCAATGTTTGAGTTCAAAGTTCAATTCTTGCCTAAATGAATGTTTTGATTGGTCAATTGATTCTTTGATTGACGATTGCGATCCGTCAATTCCTACTTATCTTCCAAGAGACTTAAAAGCATTCTATCTCAGAACTGACCGCCCTCATACTTCGTTTGCCCCCGCCCAATGACGTCAACAGGAAGTTCCGCTTCGATATTTTACGGCGTTATTTTGCAACATTATTGGCCAGTAGCCTGTAGTAAAAAAATGAATGGTTGGTTGGCGACATAAACCTCGTAACTACGGTTTGAATAAGTAGTAGTTACTACGTTTAAGTCGCGAAACAAATAAAAGAGCTTAACAAAATGACGACCCATTTTGGAGTTCAGAACTCACGTGTGGTCTAAATGAACAATTTCATTGGTCAATTGTTTCTTTGATTGACAGCTGCGATTGGTCAATAGTGTGCATGTCAGGACTCTTTTCGAAAGATTTTAATGTTTTTCTAACTATCACTGTTTACTCACGATCCACAGAACAACGAAAAGTCTAATTCAGAAAGAATTGAAGAGACACTAGCTCATTTTCCACAGCCTTTTTTCAGACTATATGAAAATGTCAATTTGAATTAAACGTGTTTCTAACAAACGTCAGCATCTTGTATCTTCCATTTGGTTGAAGATTCTACTTCTAGAGTGTCAACTCGTTTTTTTCTAAGAATCGACTTAGGTATAATGTAACTACTGTTTGAAGTTGTCTGAGATTTCGAATCTGGTGGAGAGTTCACATAAACAAACATTTCGATCATATTCAAGTGGACTGGGAAAAAAGTGTGCCCTCTAAAGTGTCTACAAAAATTCATCAGGAATTGATGCGTATTGACTTACTTTTAAGCACAAATGATCCTGTTGACGAATCGTCCCATCGATTGACCAATCCCATTATTCATTTAGACTGGAATTCCTTTTCGAACCTGCCCGATTAATTATCAAAATAAATATTTAGACTTTCTTTTAAGTCCAGTGGGCAGAAATTGTGGCCTAAAAAGTGCATGCAAAAAATGTTGACAATGTAGACGAAGGATTCTCGACGGACACATAACCACGATAGCTCATGCAGAGCAAGTTACACCAAGACGAATTAAAACCATTTACAGACGATAAATTGTAGACTGTGTAAAGCTCGAGATAAACTGAGGCCATTAATGTACATTGCTAACTCAATTCCAACAGTTATCGTATGCTATTTTATGGTGGCTTACTTTTAAACTCTAGCACTCTAATGAAAGATGAAACCAAAATTCCACACAATATTATAGATTTCATTTACAACTTCAACCCCAACTTCAAATATCTTTATAAGGCATGTCGGCAATTTTTGTGCCTTTGGACAAATAAACATGTTTAGTCGAACCGGAAAAGCATGTGTTTGTGAACAAACTTTAGACGAGTTCATTTGTGGTAAATTTAGACCAGTAAATGTGATGCTGTCTATGCTGATTTGACAACGAAAAGCATTCTTGATTGTTTCCATGTAAGTTACAGTTTCTCTATAGATCATTTTGGTTGAAATTCGTATAACATGTGAGCAGAAATTCACATTGGTCTGGTGGCACACCAGTCTCCTGACAGCCACTCTTTTCACGCGTTACTTCTCGAACCATTTTCTATATATTCTGAATATGATCCGAACCTACAGTATCGGCTTCGTGTCAATTAATAGATTCAGAGATCAATAACTGTGAGCGCCAATCGTTCTGTGATTGTTGTTTGGCCTCCTCATTAAGCGCAATTGACCAATCGCTGGCCCCGTTCACTTACTACTTTTGCTCCGACAGGAAGTCCGCTTCGTTTTTTAACGGCGTTATTTTGCCAAATTAATGACAAGAAGCAGGTAACTGAAAGGTTGAATAGTTGGTTGGCGACCTAAACGTCGTAACTACAGCTTGAAAAAGCTGTAGTTACGACGTTTAAGTCGCCAAACCAACAAAAATGCTGAACAAAAAATGATGGTAAATGTTGGAGTTCAAATCTCAATTCCGGGCTGAATGAATGATTTGATTGGTCGATATATTCCTTGATTGACAGCCACGATTGGTCAATTACTTGGCTGAGTTCAAGATAACAAAGCAGTTGTAAACATGTAACCTAAAATTTGCGTTTCTTTTGTATTTCAGTATAAACATTTTTATTCCATAATATTTTTACTGTTATCTTGTGCCTTTTAGATTTTAGTTTAGTACGCCCCTGCTATTGGTCTCGCTACAGGCGAATGTGTATACAGTAGCCACTAGAGGGAAGTGCCCAAACTGGCTGCTATTCAGAGTATTCAATCCGAGAGATGTTTTCATTCTATTCACATCTACTATTGCAATGTGTAAGATATTTATTTAGTTCTACTAAGTAAAAAGTTAAAAAAAAAATTTTCTTTTTGCTTTGTATTTTACTTATGTATTCTTTTGGGAAATAGAAATTATGGCTATTTTTGTAAAAGCTTTATCACCTGGTGCAGATGCTCTTTTCTCGCACCGCCGCCATAGCGCAGTCGGTAGCGCGTCAGACTCCTAATCTTCAATCATGGAATGTCAAGGGCTCGATCCCCGGCGGCGGCACAAATTCTTTCCGACATTTGTCTCTCACCAATGGATGGATAATCGTAAACCTAAGTGGAAGGCTAGGAAAGGATGTAGTGGCAGTAATGGTAAGAGAAATACCAGGAATCCATTGTTAGGTGCTCCAGCCGCCGCGATATGACTGAAATACTATTAAAAGCGGCGTTAAACCCCATTAAATCAATCAATTAGTCCTTTTCCCGCGTTTACAATTATTCAGGTTGGACTATACATAATAATATATTTACATAGATGGAACAATAACATTTTAAACGATAAACAATATGAAAAGTAAAAATCAAAATAGTCCTGGTTATATTGATGTGTTACGATACTTTAACATATCAAGTTTTAATCAGATTTTTTCGAATTTTCATAGCTTCAGTTAAATACCCAGAAAGAGTATTCCGAGTCTTTTTATTAGAAGATGACATTAACTTTAATATAAATAAGGGTAAATATGGAAAAGAAAATATTTCAATCGTTTTTCTCTATATTTGGAATATATTAGAACAAAATAGTATTCTGATTCAACAAGATTTTGGTTACATATTTACATGTCCTCTCCGTTATGTATACCTTACATGTATTATACCTTCTTGTTTGAATAGCTAATCTGTGAGAAGTGTCCCCAGTTTATCATTTTTACATAAGTTAAGTATTCGAATATTTCTAAAATTGGTGGTAATAAATTGATTTAATATCAGAATACCATTTTTGAATGACCTGATCTCTAATAACATAGCATAACATTTATTCAGCGACTATAAGGCAACCGGCCAAAAAACAAAATACATTACATATATATCACGACAAGAATAACATATCTACATTATGACTTAATCAAGAGAAGAATGTGAATGTTCTATGATTTATATATCTGGGTACTATTCTATAATTCAGAGGAGTTTGGAATAATGGACATGGCATTCCTTCACAAAATAAGAATTAATGAGTAATGAATATGATATTGTAAAAAGTTGGTATTTCGATTTAACGACAAAAACTCATTTTGATTGTTTATCTGGTTGCAGATAGACATAAATCTTTAAAAGGGAATGAGAAGCTTGCATATGAAATACATCTTTACATGTCATTACATACAAATTAATAACTATCATAACAAAAGAAGATGTCGCAATCGAGGGATCACTGGCCCTGCCGACTCACCCCAACAGAAAATACTACTAGGACATAAAACGAAATTATTTTGCAAAATATATGGTCATTAACATGCGACAAGATGGTTGGTTTGGCGACATAAACATTGTAATTACAGCTTAGTCATGACCTTTAGGTCACCAAACCAACATAAATGCTATATAGGTCGAATTTCAAAGCTCACTTTCGGTCTACCTAACCGATCTGTTTGGTCGTCCGACCATTCTGATTGACAGAAGAGGTCCATGACTCTTTACGTGTAGTTTTTAAAACATACTTTCTATCGCTTTGCTTATTGTGTGTATTTTATTAGTATTTAATTTGCGTTCTTTTTCGATATAATTGATGCATAATTACAATATAAAAAAACAAGAGGGCGAAATTGGCCCTGGGGCGCTTACCTGAGATAGAAGCTCTTTTTCTTTCAACAGTCTAATTTAAGTTTAGGTTAGGATAATGATACAAGTGGGCCTAACCATTAATGCATATATAGGCTCTGTACCTGAGGATCCAAAAGTCTTAATGTCCAAAAGTCCGACAGTCTTTATGACAAGTTCCAAGGCTTAAAGCCTAATTTGAAAGGAAAACACTTTTTCTACCTCTGGATCCATGGGAAATAATTTTAGAAATCAGAAAGAAGTCAATGAACTAATGCCTCATGCAAATATCAAGGCTCTGCGCCTTGTGGGTCAGGAGGAGAAGGGCTGGATGAATGGTATGATTGGTCGATTGGTTCCTTGATTGACAGCAGCGATTGGTTAATTGCCATCGCGGCTGGAGTTCTGTCTATACCTGGGCGTGATTAGCGATCCGGTAATTCTTTTGCAAAAGAAACACGCTTCATTTATATTTTTTGTTGAATAAAATCGTCTACTTAACTAAATTGAAATAAAAGGACTAATAGCACAGAAAGCACTTATTGTTGGTTGATAATAATTTTGATTATCAAATAAATAATAAAAAATCTACCTTTAAAGGTACAAGCGGTAGGTCTACACAAAGATCAAACTGCACTTATATGCAGACTGATCTCTGTCTAGACCTCCTGCTTAAACAGGAATATTTCGAGATCTGTATGACAAGGGTTATATTGATCCTGTGCCTCTTGCAGTTCGGTTCCTCTTAAAGAGAAACAATTCATGTATAACTGTCAAATTGATCATGTCCCTTATGCAAGTCTGTTCCTCTTCAAAACCTCCTGAACTAGATCTTTTTTGTACGAGTTCCATTTTCGATAGTTCCTCAGTTCCCTTTCAACAGTTTTTCGAGTTGGGTAGGTTTGAACCTGAAATTTTTCGAAAACTCCTTACAGTTACTTTCAAGTAAATTGGTGTTATGCTTTTTTGTCATTAAAGAAATAAATGATAAAAACATTGTATAGAATTTCTAATAAAACCATTCGGATTTCAGTATGATACCCGTATAACTAGTATTTTGTGAGGTCGTATATCGATATTCGCGGGTTGGGGTGTTTTACGCTTAACTTAAATGAAGAAATAGGGAATACTACAACAGTGTGTTTTTCTATTTGTTGTTATCGTGTTCGAGAATCGTGTGTAGGTATTTTTTATTGAATGAGACCGAATAGAAAAACACACCGTTGTAATATCCCTTTCATTATATACCTTTAGGACATGACATTTAGAAAAGTCTCTTAAATGATTAAGAAATAACCAACTTCCCGAAAAAACCCGAACGTCAATACACAAAAAAGTAGTCCGTGTTTAAAGGTACTCGACGAATACAGTTTTTTTCTGACGAGTTCTATTAGATAGCCAGATTTTAATTGATATCTTTTATAGGTATATAATAAAATTATATATTCCACTTAGATCTAGTCTTAATTCCAGAGTAGTTAGAACTAAACGAAGAAGAAAGGACAATCACATTCGGGGGTAATTACAAAAATCTTTTTTCTATGGACAAATGATTATCGTTAACATTAATTAAAAAGGGAAGACGCTTTTAGTACTCGTATTATTCCCTTACCTAACGACACCACTCTAAATTGGTTAAGAATTAAAAGAAGTTAGAGAAAAAAATCTTTAGCTGGTGAAATTTTAAAAATCATTTGTCTTTGTGGGTGGAAAATATTGCGGATAATGAAGAAATTGCTTATCACAAGCAATTTCTTCATTTTCAACAAGGTTTTCCAAAAGTTTTGATTTGGGGCGTCAAAAAGCGGAATTGTGTGGGAATAGGTTAAATGCTTAGCAGCGACAAGGAATCATGAAAGAATTCCTTTAGCTATCTAAAAAGCCATGTCCTACCGTGTCCGTTATTATTCGAAGTACTTTGATGTTAGCATTGTTTAAGAAAAATCTCTTCGAAATGAAGATGCACTCCGCCCCATCGCTAACAAGACTGATCGTTACTTCGGGTTTTTGAACCAGAGACTCGAGACCCTAAAAAATGAGAAACAATTACGACAATAATAACAACAACGTAAGAAAATACAAACAAAATAAAATGACGACAGCAACACCACTAACAAAGTATTTTGGTGTATACGTTGTTCGACAACTGGGTCCTTTCACTCACCAAATTGACCATCACTTTGAGTTTTCGGTATAACGAATATTCTAAACCCTCCAACAACAACATGAAAACAAAGAAATATAAGATGAAAGAAACAAAATAAAAGAGACGATGAGAAAATTACTTTGATAATGTGAATTTCTTTTAGAAAAAAAAAAAAAGAAAGACCCCCCAAAAGGTTAGTAGGCGTGGTCAGCGACAAGTAAATTTTGCGATCTCACGTAGTACCCATCAGCGCCATTGTACTTAGCCCCCCCCACCCACCCCCAATTTATTCTGGTCTAAACCGAAAGAAATTGCAATTGCAAATGACATTTTATAATTTAAAGATCTTTGTCTTGTGGGATAGTAAACATTGTGGAAAACGAAGACATTGCTTGTAACGAGCAATTTCTTCATTGTTCACAATGTTTTCCACAGCCTTTTTCTCGAAGAGCGTAAAAAAGAGAGATTGTGTTTGAATGGGTTAGATGTTTTTTACCGTACTCTCACACCGTATTCTCCAGCTTATGCATGTCCACCATCGTGCCCGGAATCCACAGACTCCCCTCGCTTTTTAAAACATTTACGGTATTTCGTATCCCAAATGTTACTAAAGGAACTGAAAAGTAAGGAAATAAAACGAAAGTCTAGTACATAATTCTTCTACTCACAAATACAGTTCCCGCGTTCATTTCTGCGATTTGTGCTACTGTAGTAGAACCACCTGAGCCAGCTGAACTTCTAGATCTTGTCGATAACCTACTGGATGTCGGTCTGAAACCACCACTACAAACGGCGTTAGGTCGACCCGTCGATGATTTACTTCGTTTTATCCTTGTCACTGAAAAAAAGTGAAAAAGTTCAACTGATAATGTACATATTGCGACTGTCAATCAAACAATTGGTAGACCAACTAAATCATATATTCAGACCGGAAGGGAACTTTGAACTGAAACAGTTGTCGACATTATGTGAAATATTTTGTTGGTTGCAGCGACTTAAACGTCGTAACTAGTGAACATCCAAGCTGTAGTCACGACTTTTAGATCGGAAACCAATATTTTTACTTTTTTTGTTACATGTTACTGAAAATAAATGTTACAAAACAAAGACGTTTAATAGCTAAGACGAACTTCCTATCGTCAACTGATCACAACTAGAGGTGTATATGGGTTCAACGCACGGCTGTGGGTGCTTTTGTCCGCAATCAAGAAGTAGCCTGTCGGCTTTATAATCAAGAGGTCCACAATTCAATTTCCGGAAGTGTCTATCGAACTTGCTCCTTACAAATTACACTTTGAGTAAGACCCATTCGTATTATATAATGCGGTTTTGATTGGGTACAAATTCTGAGTTCCATCTTAGTCCATTCAATTTCTTTATTTTCTAAGATGGGATAAAATGCGTAGTATTTGTACGCGAACAATAAACACGCATTAGACTACGACGTTAGGATTAACCCTTTCCTGTTTTGCGAAATTTTAGAAGGTTTTGCAGACGAAAATTTAAAGTGGATTTTATTTGAAAAATAACTATTTGCTAGGATAGAAAATATTGTGAAAAAAAAGAAATTGCTTATTACAAGCAATTTCTTCTATTTCCACAATGTTTCTTCAAGTATAAAAACACAGGGACGGAAAAAACAGGGATTGCCCAGGAAAGGGTTAAGCAATCTCAGAAGAAAAATAATGATTGTACAAGTTGGGTAAATCAGACACGAACAACGTCCCCATCAACAACAACAACACACTGTCTATACCTTCACAATCGGTTTCCTTTCCTTTAAGCTCATTCAACCTTCTAGACCAGAATTCATCTTGTAGATCCTCATATAGATCCGAATCGGTCTCCTGAAAGGGATTGGACATCTTACGCTAAAGAAAAATATCCCATATACTTACAAGGGTTAATATCTTGAGTTTTCCACAGATTTTCTATCCCGGGAGATTCCTTTTTACCGTAATCCACAATCAGTTTTTGAAATAGCAAATCGTTTCCTGAAAACTTATCGCTGCCGTCACAGCGCAGTTGGTAGCGCGTCGGAGTGTCAATCTAGAGGTCCCGGGTTCGATCCCCGACGGCGGCACTCATCCTTTCCGGCTATTTGTCTCTCACCAATGGGTCGATAATCGTAGACCTATGTGGGATAGCAGCTGGAGGCTAGGAAAGAATGTGGTAGTACTGGTGTGAGAAATACCAGGATTCCATTGTTAGGTGCTCCAGCCGCCGCGATATAACTGAGAGATTGTTGAAAGCGGCGTAAATCCTCCTTCAAACAAACAAACAAACCTACCGACTTATCATATATTGATTTTTTTGCATTCCTAGATGGCAAATTTCGCAAACGTGTCACAAGTGACGGATCAACGGTGTGAATGAAATATAAATTGACCAATCAAATCATTCATCAAGACCGAAGGTAACCTTTGAACTTCAACCTTAAACCTTAGAACTGTTTCAAGCCATAGATACGATGTTTAAAGTCGTCAACCAACGATTGGCTTTTAATTATACGCCCGTTTCCACAAATTTTACACACAAAAAAGTTTAACTCGGTCGATTTGCCATGTCGGAGATTAGTTGTCGTTGATAGCAATCTGTCAACTATGAAGCTTGAAGCTGTAGTTATGACATTTTGATTGCGACCGACGATATCCGACCCGTAAAGCAATAAAGATCCTTAGGGGTACTCCTTTAAACAGATATTTGAAAAAGGATTTCGATAGAGAAAACGTCAACAATAGGTCGCACTTTGTTCAGAAAATTAAAAAAAGAAGACGAAAAGTTTACTCGCTGGTCAGTCTGTATAATCTACACAGTCTGACAAGGGTCGATGTGTTTGGCACTTCTCGGACGATTCACTTTGCCAGCACGGGTCACAAATACATTTTGTCGGAAGAGCCCCCCCCCCCCCAAAGAAATGAAAATAGGGATAATAAGAATACTTTAGAATATAATTTGACACTTTAAAAGTAATAAAGTTATTAAACGTGTCATATCGAGTGGTTAGCGCCAAAGTAGTGTATATGTAAGTTATGTAAGCATTTATCAAAGCATTTACAGTGGTTTTGCACTGACCTCTCGACACTGACAAAGCAGCACCTCGAAGGCACCAGTATGCGTTTCATGTGATATTATAAATAGAGATCATCGTACTTTTACTTTACCTAAAATAGTTAATTGTGCGATTACAATGGTACAAAATGGTTTCGGACAGAGTTTCTTTTCTAAATTAGTGTTTCATGGATCTATGTAACAAGATATTACATATGTAACAATTACAGACCTAAATAACAACAACAACAACAACCCCGAAAACTGACTTTACTGCAAAATAATGAAACGTCTGAACATGGAGAAGCTGTAATCAATATAACAACAAGCAATATTCAACATCCGGTGCTGGTGTAGAACGATATTTGCGATACATTGTCGAGAGATGTATTTGTCTTAAACAAATTTGTACGCCAGCAGAACACAAGATAAGGGAGAGTGATGAAAATTCGATTCTGTCATTTTTCTTCAAAACCCTTTGTTGTGGGTACGCATTGGAATCGTCTTGTTAGAGTTTTCTTAAAAGTACCAATAACATAGAGTATGTTGTGTGAATAGTAAATAACATATTGAAATCATAATAGCTTCCCCTATCTTGAGCTAGAAAGGCAAATCTATACATACAATCTTATCTTTTCTGTCCTTTATTACTCTCGTAAAATACGATGTCATAGAATTACTTTTCTGGCGGAAGTACGATTTCGAGCTTGGAATGTTTTGTCCTCTGTGTATCTGTAATGAATCAGACATCAAATTTGTTTCTAATCCTATCTTGGGTTTTGTATAATGAAATATTACACCAAGAGCATGCATTCTGGAGAATACACCAGTATTCCTGTTAAACAGATCTCACTTAACTTTTTCGATAGGTTCATAAAAGGTTTCAGAATTCCATATGACGCTATCTTGGAAAGCTAATGTGGTAGACAAGTACAGCTAACAACGAGCCGCATCTTTGAGCCCTTTAAACTAGGAAATTAACTTTTTACACTCTATCAAGAATAACATTTTTGGCTTTTTTAAGTCCTGCATTGTCGTAAGAAGACCAAAGTTTCGTAACAACACTTTCACGAGATCTGTATTAACAAAGATTTGGTCGCCAGTGGAACTAATGAAGTTTGTCTACGTGTAGCAAAGATTGAGGCTAATAGCTGAGATTGAATGTTTGTTTACAGCTGCCGCATGAAATATCACACAGCCAAAAACTTTATCCTGAAAAAAAAATAATAGTGAACTATAGTTCAGTACAATATTAATCCATTCTGATGCAACCCCGCTGTTTAGGTAATCTTAGAAAGAAGCTTTAGAAAACATTGTTGACACTGAAGAAATTGCTTGTAACAAGCAATTTTTTCAGTGTCAACAATGTTTAATATCCTATAAAGCAAAGATTTTTTAAAATATCACCAACTTAAAACTGTTGTCTGCATCATATTTTAATTTGGCCTTGTCTAAAATTTTGTTGTTTGGGAATGGGTTGAATCACACATAATCGATTACATACGGCTGTTCTTGGCCTTTGGATATCTGGTCCATGGTCAGCCAGTCTTGTTTTATCCAGTTTGCCCGTCAGAAGACCCAGACACACTGACTCCTTCCTTTTATCTTCCTCTGATTCTGAAAATAAAGCGTTCGTAACCGAGGAATATGCTTTGTGTTTATAAACAAGGCACATGGCTTCAGGGTAACGGGAGTAGCAATGTAACGTTCTAGTTGTTCCGAATGGTGTACCGTGAATTCTGAAAAGTATGTCGTGACAAATATACAAGAAGACCTTTACGGCATCATGCTCGTCAGTAGCTATAAAGTACCTTTATATTCCAAAATGTCCGTTTCTGTATATTTTTAAGGGAAACATTTGAAAAGAACTAAAGTTTATCAAATTCAAAAAGTAAAGTCATCAACATCTTCACTAGAACCTAGTGGAAAGATTTTTATTTTAATATCTCCAATAAATCATGATATATTGACCTCTCTAGAAACGTCACCTTTTTATCATAAGTGTACTAATAGCCATAAGCAGTTGGTTTTAAATCAGATTATAAGTTCTTTGACATTTTGTTTTAAAAAATATGAATTTTCATTTACAGAGCTGCCAAGTAACATCCTTACATGTATGAATTTATGACAATTCTGCAACTTTCTGAATCAACCCTCACAGGCAATCGATTTACGATTTGGCAATCGAATGTCGTAACTAAAGCTTTACTCAAACTGTTACTACATTACGATATTTTGATTGTCTATCGGCTATATGTAGGCTTTGAAGGAGCTGCATTCATATGAAAATGACTGTACAATATAAGATTTACTTCGAAAAAAACTTGCGAATTTAGATAAAATGCCTTAAAATATTTTTACTGTGATTTTGAAGAGAGTTTTTCAGCTGTTTCATTTCCTCGTAGAATGGGAAAGCGGCGTCGAGTTCGTTCTTGAGTTTTGCTGATAAGCCCGTCGTCTCCCTAGCTGAATCATTAGAATGGGAACTGACCACTAAACATCTTCCCTAAACATCATAAAAACAAAAAAGTGAATGTTTAATTGACCAATCGCTGGCCCCGCCCACTTACTCCGTTGGTCCCGCCTATTGGCCAATACAGGACGTTCCACTTCGATTTTAAACATAGTTATTTGGCAAATATTGCCAGTAGAATGGTTGATTTGCGACCTAAACGTCCTAACTACAGCTTCAATAAGCTGTAGTTACGAAGCCTACGTCGCAAAACCAACTAAAAAGATAAATGGCGGCCAATTGCATGAGTTCACTGTCAACTTCCAGTCGAAATGAATGATATTAATGGTCGACCGATTATTTCTGACAGCCCTATTGGTTAATTTTTTGGGATTTAAGACCACTTTCAAAAGCTTTTTTCTATAACAAACAATTTCCCCTTTTCTTACAAAGTTTTACATAATTGTATTTCTTCGGGGTGTCAGAAAGTGTCACTGTCTGGAGAGGAGTTAGGCGCGTTTGATAGTTTAAAACCTCTTAATTCAAAAGACGGCATTCAAAACACGTGGACATAATTCTTATTTTAGATAATTTGGTCTGCTTATCAAGCATGTATTTTACTGAGAAATACAAATGGGTTATTTTTCATGAAATTTCCTTGTCGATGATGTTAAACACTTACTGCTTTTACTATGATAATATATTTACTCTCTCTACTGTCTTTTACAACAATGTCTCCCTTTCTGAAAAATAGGGGAATGAAATCAAATTTTACCCAACTGATACATTTCTTAGGATCAAATTAAGTTAAACTTTCTGATGATGAAAATGATACATATGATAATGATGATGACACTTATTATTAGAACATAATTTAATTAACTTTTGAGTTATCCCCCTTGATAGTGTGGATATTCATGTGATAGCGAACGCACATGCCGAGTTTAAACTGTGTTGAAAAAAATGAGATATGACCAGAATTAAATTTTCACACCACGCAGACGGCTTCACAAAGATAGCACAAACGATACAAATGTGTTGCCATGTCTGATCCTTTAGTTTCCATACAGGCGAGGCGAGATCTAAGCCGAAAGGTACACGATTCTTTAAAAAAAAAAGATATATATAGGTACACGTATCCTCCTTGAAAGTAAAAATTGCTCGTTTAATAGTTTCACGTTTCATCTTAACCCTTTTCCAAACATTCCCGCTATCTTACAACTACTCAAACAATAGGCTTTGGAAAACAAGCAATTTCCTCATTATCAACAATATTTTCTACCAAAAGAAGACAGCGATTTTTAAAGATACACCAACTAAAACTGCTGCCTGCAACTTCTTTGTACCAGTATAAAATTCCATTACGTGGGAAAGGGTCATTGCCTACAGTAATAACATGTCTTTAACAAATTGCCATCTGTTTTTTTACTCGGGCGTCGACGACGACAACATTGCAAAGGCAAGAGCAATATTTCGAGTTTTCTCCGAAAGCAGCCGAGCTCATAAAACAATCCCACCACTTATACAGTCATGTACATATAGACCGACCGCCGTCATAGAGCAGTTGGTAGCGCGCCGGACTGTCTATCTAGAGGTCCCGGGTTAGATACCCGACGGCGGTACTCATCCTTTCCGACTATTTGTCTCTCACCAATGGGTCAATAATCGTAGACCTATGTGGGATAGCAGCTGGAGGCTAGGAAATGATGTAATGGTAGTACTGGTGTGAGAAATACCAGGATTCCATTGTTTGGTGCTCTAGTCTCCGCGACATAACTGAAAGATTGTTGAAAGCGGCATAAAACCCCATTCAAACATTTAAACCAAACGTCCGCTCTCTGATGTCTTTTATATCGTCTATGTTAAGCCCTACTAGGATTATCTGCTAACCTCCAGTCGAAGGGCAATTTAAGCAAACTGATTTTTTAAAGCTATTACCATACAACAAAATTTAAGACTGGTCCGAATTGAAAGAAGTTGCAGACGAAATTATAAAAAAAAGTCTTTTAGAGTAGAAAACATTAAGGATAATAAAGAAATTGTTTGCAACAAGCAATTATTCAAATTTCCACAATGTTTTTAAATGCTGTTTTCTTGATAGGTTTAAAAAAGTGGGATTGTTTGTGTATGGGTGACGTATCACAGGAACATGTCACCAACCAGTCGGATAAATATAATATACCAACCCGAACCGAAACAAGTGCGGACAGACGACAAACTGGAAGCCACGTTCAAAACAATACCCAATGATGTTTGTGGTAGACTAACAGCATTTCGAGTTAATGTCTGTTAATACAAATGTACATTGATTGATTGTTTGAATCGGGTTTAACGCCACTTTTAACTATATTCCAGTCGCAATGCGGTGGCTAGAGCAACTAACCATGAATTCCTGGTACTTCTCACACCAATACTACCACAACATCCTTTACGGGCCTCTAGCTGCTAAATACACTTAGAATTACGATTATCCATCGATTGACTGGAGAAAAATGTCGGAAAAGATATTCGCCGCGGCCGGGATTCGAACCCAGGACTCCATGATTGGAGTCCTATGCGTTACCACTGCAGTATGACAGCTGCCATTGTTAACCCTTTCCTGTTTTGCAAAGTTTTAGACCCGTCCAAATTCAAAGGTTTTGCAGATGAAAATTTAAATTTGATTTTACTAGAAAAATAACCATTTAGTAGAATAGAAAATATTGTGGAAAAAGAAGAAATTGCTTGTCACAAGCAATTTCTTCTTTTCCCACAATGTTTTCTCAATTATAAAATCACAGCGACGTAAAAACCAGAGATTAACCAGAAAAGGTTTAAGTACGTACAGATGATGTTACACATGATCTTGATAATAGTATTTATAGAATCAAGCCTTGTCATCTATTAATGGTAAGTATATACAGAAGTTGATGTCAGCTAAACATTCGGAAGGGCGGACGAACTCAGTGAGACGGGCGGATAAACGCACTTGCAACAAATTGTCACTGACAACTATGTCTCTCCTAACACAACCGAGCTTTGCAAATAAATGTTTAATTGACCAATCGCTGGCTCCGCCCATCTACTCCTTTGGCCACGCCCATTGACTCCTACAGGAAGCCCCTCTTCGATTTTAAACCGCGTTATTTTGAAAAGTTTATGAGCGGAGGCATGTAACAAAACAGAAATATGTTTGTTTGGCGACCTGAACGCCGTAAATACAGCTTGAATAAGCTGTAGTTACGACGTTTAAGTCGCCAAACCAACAAAATGTTTCAAACAAATGGTGACCAATGATGGAGTTCAGGGCCCGAGATTATAAAACTTTTTTCGCACTCAACTGAGAATTTACTCAAAATTCGATTCGAAATAAAGAAGTATATTGGCTCAAATACTACGCAAAGTCCATTAAAATGAAATATTATGTTGTTAAACTATAATTTATTTAATTTGTAACAAAAATTCTACATTTAACATTGAAACACGACATTTATTTAAGCCCGAAGTTTGAGTAAATTCTCGATTGAGAACGGAAAAAGTTTTATAACCTCGGATCCAGATCTCAATTCCGAGCTGAATTAATGATTTGATTGGTCGATATATCTCTTGATTGACAACCGCGATTGATCAATGGAGTACGTTCTGAAGAAGAAATTATCGATCCGTTCCCGTCAAATACCCAAAAACGTTCAACACGTTTGAACACAGTCTCTATATTAATGGAATCGCTGGCTCCGCCCACTTACTCCGTTGGCCCCGCTCATTGATTCCAACAGGAGGTCCCTCTTAAATTGGAAACGGCGTTATTTCATAATATTCATAGCAAGCAGCATGTATCAAAAACGTGAATGCTGTTTGGTAAAAGTCGTAACTACGTCTTGAATGAGCTGTAGTTACGACGTTTAAGTCGTTAAGGCAATTTTTCCGATTTTTCCCTGAGGTAATGAAACACGATTTTCATTCAATCAGAATTCTCCATATTTGTAAGATGAAATTATAATTAAATTACACTTGTATTGGTAAATACCCACCTGAAATATTGGAAGAAAAAATGCGACGGGTTTTCCTCTAAAAGATGACATGGGAAATCTTTAAGTAGGGTCAACGAACTACAATAGGAAAAGAAATTGATATAGAGGGAAATAAACTATAACTTAAAGGAGTTTAGACAAGAGGAAGCCGCCGTCATAGCGCAGTTGGTAGCGCGTCGGACTGTCAATCTAGAGGTCCCGGGTTCGATTCCCGACGGCGGCACTCATCCTTTCCGACTATTTGTCTCTCACCAATGGGTCGATAATCGTAGACCTATGTGGGATAGCAGCTGGAGGCTAGGAAAGGATGTAATGGTAGTACTGGTGTGAGAAATACCAGGAATCCATTGTTAGGTGCTCCAGCCGCCGCGATATGACTGAAAGATTGTTAAAAGCGGCGTTAAACCCCATTCAAACAAACAAACAAATTAGACAAGAGGAACACGCGATTCTTCCCGCTCTATTGATCTGTGTATTTCCAACTATTTCAACCCCTTCCTGTTCAATCCCTGGTCTTTACGTCTCTGTGATTTTACAATTCAGAAAAAAATGTAGAAAAAGGGTAATTGCTTGTAACAAGCAATTTCTTCTGTTCTGGGCAATGTTTTCTTCTATAATGAGAGGTTATTTTTCGAATGTTTTCGTCTGCAAAACCTTTGAATTTATCAGGTCTAAATTTTTCCAAAATTGGGAAAAGTGAAAGGGAACTGTGCGTAAAGGGAAGAAATTGAGCATGTTGGATAGCTACACGGTGCAGTCTAATCCGATTCTTTAGGTGACACATATGTGAAATTGTTGGAAATGTCACGCCAAGGTTCAAATGTGATGACAAACAAAGATGTGGGTAAATGGTCCACCTAGGAGAGTCATTAACAAAATACTGTCGTTAGGCATGCAAGGTGTCTTTATTTAGGCTGTAGTTACGACATTGAACTATATTTTAGTCCAGACAAAACTTTCTCTTATTCAAGTTTCTCTTTCTACGTCCAAGGGTTTAGCACTCTAGGGGCAATACGACATTTAACTTCAGTAATTTTATAGAGATTTATTATTTCATGTCTTATCCAGATGTAATATTTCTAGGCTCTGCTACTCAGAAGTTTCAATTTGCTATCATGATCGATTTATTGATTATGATTGACAGGTACATTATCCATTTATACATTTATACGTATTTCCACCCATAGAAGCCAAACAGAGTAAAATATCTATACTAGCCTGCAAAAAGATGCTTGTTCGTGGATTTGTTTCAATAGTTGTTTCCGGATAATATTATCGAAATCCTGTGAAATAAAACCATAAAAACATTCTTTATTGCTTTTAGGTGGATTGTTGTGATTTCTAGGTGAATTCCCACTTGATAATATAACCGAAAGACCTGTGAAATTATCTAAAGGATAAACCCAAAAGTTTTGAAAAATTCGCCCTGCTACCGGCCATTTCTCACTACTGAACGTCGTAACAGCGGAACCACAGTGACGTGACCATGTTTCCATGTAAATCACATGCAGAATGAAGCGCTTAGAAAGGTTTTGCCATGAAAAAATATGTTGTCTTTTTTGCAATAAAGCAATAGGATATAATTGTTTGCGTTTCGGTTTAGATCGACATTTTTGTCTTGGAGTGAACAACAAAAGCTATAACATTTTCATGAATGGTTCCTCTGTAAGTTGTCAAAATATAGCTTTTGTTGTTCAGTCAATGAAAGATAAATCGATCTTACTCCGCAACAAACAAACACTTATCTTCTATTAACCTAACATAGGGTAAGGCTACTAACGCATATGAGGTACAAAAAATAATACAAAATCAGTAGCTAACTACAATGCGCATAGTCAAGACTTCGATAGGACTGGGTAGATTCACAAGCTTATCTTAGACTTTGGTGGTGCAGCTGTTGTCGGATTATTGGCGATGTCAAGTATAGGCTCAAATATGAGCATTTTGACTAATCTCTAAAACACTTTGAATAAATTTTCTTTTCTTTAAAATAGTCTGAAAGACAGACAGATAAAAGATAACGATGAATCGATATGTTAATTATCTAATCAATTAACCCTTCCTTTTTTTTTTTTTTTTTTTAATTTTTAGACTGGTCTAAATTAAAAGAGGTTGTAGATGGCAATGAAAATTAGATGCAATTCGAAATGAAACCATCCTATGCTATAGAAAATATTGTGTAAAAAGAAGAAATTGCTTGTTACAAGCAATTTCTTCTTTTTCCACAATGTTTGCTCAAGATAGCATTACTGTGATTGAATACTTGCCTCCTTTAATATGACAATCAGTTGTACATTTGTCTTACAAACAATCGTCGCTGTTCGTTTACCTCCGTCTATTAATGCGATTTCCTGAAAAATATATTATGACATGAAATAAATTAGATTACATGTAGTACCGAAATAAATAAATATGAATATTTGAAAACATTTTTTTATTTGATAAATTGGTAATAAAAACGCCAAAAATACCTTCGTCATTCCACATGGAGCCAAAACACCATATCCACACGATTTATACGATTGTTATTTTTACACGATTATTGTGTTGAATATAAATGCGCCCTGAAGCTGCCAATTTTTTCTCAAACTTGATCTTGATACTTGAACTTGCCCTTCATAGATGAGCTTGACTTCACGATCAGTGGAAAGGTCTTGCCACAAGAAATAAAGAAATGAAAAAGGAAATTTCCAAGGACTTTAAAACATGTCTAATATTAATGATTTTGTGGACAAACAAGCAAATTAACGGATAATCAGTGGCTTGGCCAAAGGGGCAAAATAAAAAAGTTTCCCAAAAATCTGAAGATGCAGGCTGAGGCGGGGGACACAAATACAAGAGCTTGCTGAATGCAAGAGGACTCAATTTTTCTCAGAAATGTGTGGTTATCGGCTGAATGCTCTTATTGAAATGGATGGTATCGTCATATGGACATGAGTAATTACCCTATATATCGATGGTTTAGAGCAAAACATAGTATGGCTCTATACGTTGTATAGAGCCATACTATGTTTTTGCTCTAAGCCCTCGATATATAGGCTTCAAACCAATACCTTCATTCAATTATTTTTTACCTAGAGCCTTCACTACTAAAAATTAAAGATAAAATAAGGAAAAGACAAAGTCTCGCTTTTGTCACGTTACGAATTACTCGTTCAGTAAAAGTGATGATCACTGAATTCACATGTAATATATTTCACATATACATGTACGGATAAAACGTACTGCAAAACGTTACACCGTCACTAACGCTAAAGCCAACTTTGACGGTAACGCCGATGTCATGGACTGGAATTCACATATTACTCAAATAGTCGAGCTCAACAATAACAAACATATTTCTTTACCCCGAAAGTGTTTCCTGGCCCCATTTCTTTGACTGTTTTGATGAATTTTTTCCCACTCTTCACGTCTCTCTCTTCAATATTCGCCATCACATAACCGGATAATAGGATATAAAAGGCCTCCGGCCGATGACCTTGTTTCAGAATGATCCGCCTTGCTTCATAACTGAAAATAATGAAATTCATTGGTTCATTCTAGGTCAACTTCTTTTGCATGTAATTACTGCGATCTTTTAAGTCATTTCTGATCATGTCGCATTAACTAATTCCTGGATGACAAATTTTTAGACTAGTCCAAATCAAAGATGATGCAGACCACAATTTCTGGTTGATGGAATCGAAAAACCGTTTTTCTTTTAGGGTAGAAAGCATTGTGGAGAATGAAAAAAAATCTCGCATTAAGCAGTTTCTTCATTATATTAACCCTTTCCCGTTCAAATACGGGATTTTACGTTTCTGTGATTTTTTACTCAAGAAAACATTGTGGAAAAAGAAGAAATTGCTTGTAACAAGCAATTTCTCCTTTTTCCACAATATTTTCTACCACATAGGATGGTTTCATTTCAAATGGCATCTCGTTGTCATTGTCGACTGCACTCTCTTTCAGTTTGGACTAGTCTAAAATTTCCAAAAACGGGAAAGGGTTAAGGTTTACCAAAGCGACGCGTCACTGTGATCAGCTAACGGATGTTTGGAAGTGAAACGTACGGATCGCTAGCCACGTTACTGTACTCCAACATGGAAGTTCGACTTACATATCAAACATCCGGTTGCAATATTTTTACCTGACATATAAAAACAAACACAGCAACAACAAAATAGATAATTGGTGTGTGACTTAAATGTCGTAAATACAGTTTTGATCAGCAAAAGATACACTGTTTAAACTGCTAAACAATGTAAATGCTTTGAGATGCTGGGGGTTGGAGTTTGTATTTCTAGTCTAAATACGCAAATCGTCTGGTAATTGGACTTTTTTGACAGCCGTTATTATAATTGACCATCTAAGTTATATATAAAAAAAAACGTCCAGATCGTACATCTTTCTTTTGATTACTGCACATGTATTTCCTTAACGTTTCTGGTTTATTAAATCAAATTAAAACTCTGTGGTACATGAACAACCAAACTTTGTATCGAGTAAATGTTGTTGCTGTTGTTTTTCAAATTACTAATGGCATTTCCAACAATTACACACGTGCACATAATCTTCACTGTGTGCAATTAAGGTAGATACTAACCCAAAGCTTCTTTAGACGGTCAGCGTAAATTCCAAATGCCCTGGGGGGATATCCAAGCTGCCTGTCCTAACCAACATTAAATTATTGGAAATATCACGCAAAGGCTCACATATACATTTTTATTCTATACCTATAAAAGATATGTATTAAAATCTTGCTATCTTATACAACCCGAAAGAAAAAAAATCCGTATTCGGCATGTACCAAAAAACCGTATTCGTCGAGTACCGCTAAACACGAACTACCTTTTAGTGTATTGACGTTCGTTTTTTTTCCGGAAAGTTGGTTATTTCTTGAATATTTAAGAGAATTTTCTTAATGTCATTTCCTAAAAGGTATATAATAAAAGGAATATTACAACAGTGTGTTTTCCTATTTCTTTTTATCGTGTTCTCGAATCGTGTGTAGGTATTTTTTATTGGATTCGACATTCGGGCTCATCCAATAAAAAATACCTACACACGATTCTCGTACACAATAACAACAAATAGAAAAAGACACTGTTAAAATATTCATATTTATTGAACACAACAACAACAATAACAACAACAACAACACCAATACGACGAAGTAGGTAAATAACTTTTAAATGGCTATTCATCGCTTTAGTTGTTTGAGCACTGGATCTACGGAATTTCTTAATAACCGTTTTTGTTTGTATTGGTTAATCGCTCAATACAACTCTAACATTCTCCAAATAAGATAAATGAGAAAACATTGTAGAAAAAGAAGAAATTGCTTGTTACAAGCAACTTCTTCTTTTTCCACAATATTCTTTACCCTACTGAACGGTTATTTTTGAAAGCACATCCACTTTAGAGTTTCGTCTGCAAAACTTTTGAATTTGGACAGTTCTAAAATCTAAGGGTTTACTTACCTTTGGTATTCCATACAATATGCTAACTGTATTTGTACGTGGGTGGGGTAATCTTGGAAAGAGGTATTTCCCCGCATCAGTGCTAGAATCTATAAAAAAAAAACAGGTCATATATTTAACTTGTTCCCACAAAATCTCGCTTTTTGAGGCCCCGTAAGAAAATATTGTGGGAAATGAAGATATTGTTTATCGTATATGTAAACAATTTCTTCATTTATTACAACGTTTCCAAACCACATAGAATTTTTCTAAATTATATTTGCTTGAATTTTTTCTGCAACATCTTTCATTTTGAACCAGTCTGAAATTGTGTCGCCTGTTAATGGGCAAAAAGATATACCGCTTCGCTGTTCTTAGACATATTGTTAACCCTTTCCTGTTTTTGGAAATTTTAGACTGGTCCAAATTGAAAGAGGTTGCAGACGACAATGAAAACTGGATGCCATTTGAAATGAAACCTTCCTATGTAGTAGAAAATATTGTGGGAAAAGGAGAAATTGCTTGTTACAAGCAATTTCTTCTTTTTCCACAATTTTTTCTCGAGTATAAAATCACCGAAACGTAAAATCCCGTATTTGAACGGGAAATGGTTAATGTACATTGTACTGAGAATCTGTATCCTTCATGAATTACGAATTGACCTAATCGCGGCCGTCAATAATAGAAAAAAACGGCGAATCAAATGATTAATTTTGACCGCAAGAAAATTTGAAATCCGTCATCGGCCGATAATTTTGTGAAGCATTCTAGTTGGATTGGCGACTGAAATATCGTAACTGCAGTTTATTCAAAATTTGATGTTTAAATCGCAAACTAACCATTCTACTTTTTTGTCACATGCCATAACATTTGAAAAAAAAAAAAATACGACGTTAAAAATCGAAGGGCAACTTCTTGTCGGGATCGACGGGTTTGGCAAACGGCGTAAGTGGGCGTTGCAAGCGATTGGTTAATTGCGTAGCAGTACTTAATACAGACAATATTTATTTTTTCTAACTTAACACTGCATGAAGAAACGTAGAGGCTCATAAAAATACACCCCCTCAGGATTCGAGGAGACTATGCGTATCCAATTTCTGATTCACTTGAAATATGCTCGGTCGCCAAATGATAAATCACATGGTCAAACAAATAAACAGTTGACCAATGAAATATTTTATTTAAATCAGAAATGAGTTTTGAACTATATTATTTGCAGCCATTTTTGTTAACATTTTGATTATTTTGGCGACCTTAACGTTGAAACTACTTATTTAGGCCGAAGCTACTACGTTTAAGTCGCCAACCAACTATTGAATTATTTTGTTTCATGCTAAAGGCCATAATCTTTTCAAAATAACTTCGTTCAAATTCGAAGCGGGACTTCCTATTGGAATCAATTGGCGGGGCCAACAGAGTAAATGAACGGGGCCAGCGATTGGTAAATTTTGACGCTTGACGCGAATGCCAACGCCAGAATGACGAAGAATAGAAGGATAGTGATAGTGTCAACTTACCGCCTTTACATCTGTACACGTTCTAGCATCTGAGGGTAGGGACAGAAGCTGTTTTAGTTTCCCACTTTCCTGTAAACATAGAATTCAAACGCTGCCCTAACAAAGCTAAGATGTATATCGGTGGCTAAATCATCGAACAGTGGGGATCCTGTCTTTTCTCACAACTGTTCAACCACAATTTCTAAACACAAACTTTAGTCTGGCTCGTTCGAATAAGTAATCGCACTAGTAATCGGTTGGTTGCGGGTTCAAATCCAACCGGAGACTAGTAGTGTATTTAGTCCGAATGCTTTATAGACAGAGCTCTGGTACACCTAGCTGAATAAGTGTTCAGCAATGGTTTGGTTACATTTCAGAATATCTTTTTGTGAGAAATTCTGCCAATACAAGACCCGTACAACATTCAAACAGCGTTCTTTTGCAATATTTATAGTCAGTAACATGTAACAAAAATGAAATATTGGCTGGCGACCTAAACGTAGAAACACCGGCTTGAATATGCTGCAGTTATGACGTTTATATAGCCAATCTAACAAAAATACTTCACATAAATGTCGACCAATGTTCAAATTCACTCCCCTCTAGGATAAATGAGCGCATGCATGACATTTCTAACCATTACACATGTGCGCCAAGTAAAGACTCAGATCAGCCTGTGCATCCGCACAGTCTGATCAGAGTTTTCACTCTGCGGTCTGTAGATAGATACTTACCCAAAGCTTCTTTAAACAATCAGCGAATATTCTAATTGTCCCGAATGGCTGTCCAGGGTACTCAATGTGTGCGAGTCACGCACATGCGAAATGGTTGGAAATTTCACGCATAGGCTCAAATGATTTGATTGGTCCATCAATTGTTTGATTGACAGCCATAATCCGTCATTTGTCAAATATAGGGGAAAGTTACTCCAGCATTATGATGCCGTCGCTGGGATCCGAAACGTCCTAATAAAGCTTGAATAAATTTAAGAGATGAAGAGAATATTTTTTGTTTTCATGGAGGTATGAACCGAAAAAACTAATCACACTGTATAAATACGCGAAGCGGATTCATACATTGTGTGATTAGTTTTTTCGGTTCATATCTCCATGATAACAAAAAACATTCACTTCATTTCTTATAATTCAATAACATCGAGCGAAAAAACTAAAAGCTGTACACATTTTGATAGCGTTTTGTATGGGACTATTTTATGCGGAAGCATACAAAATGGCCGTGTGCTCAAAATTTTGTTCATGGAGGTATGAATTAAATTTTTCGACCAATCAGAATGCTCGTTTTTGATAGACGAAACTAACAATTAAATTATATGTACATGTAGGCACGGCAGCTTGCTGCATCACTGACGATAGGCTTAAATTGTGTTTGATAGTTGCTCGTTAAGAAACGGCACCCAATTCGGATGTCCAGCGCTCGTCTGTAAAAATCTTGATAGTAGTAGTGAACAAAGTATTCTAAGTCGAAAAAGGAACACGGGTATTTAGAAAATATTCTCTGATTTTTTTTATGTACTCTAAGCTTAAAGTGAATGTCATTGAATATTTCTATCTAAAATGGTTAACGTGCGTTTATTAAATAACTGACGAATAAGGAAATGTCGCCTTCGAATGTCTAGAATGATATCTTCTGGTACAGAATTTGAACATGAAACTCTCACCAGTTCACTTCTGGCAAAGTTCTGTGGATTGAAGGCCACGACTTGATTAATATCTTCTTTCATATGTAAGTACATTTCCATGAACGACCAGGTTTTTGTGTCGGCTTGTTGTACATACCTGTTAAAGAGTAAAATGTACATCTCAGTTTTAGCCAGGTCTTGATTTAACCCATTATCAAACAACAAAATTTTAGACTGGTCTAAATTGAGAGAAGCTGCAGAAGACAATTTCAAGTTGATGGGATTTTACTTTTTTTCATCTTTTTGGATAGAAAACAATGTGGACAATGAAGAAATTTCTTGTAACAAGCAATTTCTTCACTGTCCACAATGTTTTCCAAAGCCTTCTTCTGGATAATCGTAAAAAGGAGGGCTTGGGTGGGAATGGGTTAAACATATTTAATTCCAGGGTCAAAAGTAACTAGGTGAATATCATTAAAATCAATTCGTTAGCAACAATAAGAATCGACCAATCGGTGGCCCCGCCAACCTACTTCGTTGGCCACGCCCAATGACTCCGACAGGAAGTCTCGCTTCGATTTTAAAAGGCACTTTTTGCAAAATGTGTGGCAAGTAGCATGTAACAAAAAGTACAATAGTTGGTTTGGCGACCTAAACGTCGTAATTACAACTTGAATATGTCGCCAAACAATCTAAAAAGGTTAACAAAAATTGAGGCCAATGTTGGAGTTCAAACTTATTTCTGATCTAAATGAATGACTTCAATGGTCGTATAGTTATTTGATTGACAGCCGCGATTTATTAAAAGATGTTTACGAGAAAAAATATTGTATCTAACACTTTTTCCTAATAAATTCCTAAATCGTAGACGAAGGTAAGAGGGTATGTATCTTCTGTCTTAGAGATTATCAAAAATATACCATATACGCGTGTAACAATACGCGGATGATTGAAACTTAAAAGTTCCGAAGTTGTTAATCTTACAATTTGTGAACCGTCAAATGCAAATGGGACCTCCTGGGAAGCACGTAAAGTATCGAACCCAGGTCAGACTGCGTGGTCTCCGCAGGTTGAAACGGGTCCAATCTTTTCGCCCTTGAAAGATCTTCTGAATTTACAATAGTCATCATACTTCACAAATATATATTTTTATAGAAATACAATCTTTGGTTGGCCTCTGTAATATCCCATCTCCTTTCAAACGATTGTTTTACGACACCCCCGCCAGGCAACTTTTTGTCCGTTGGATCACAAATTTGAGAGTGGATCTATTAAAAAGTGTTTTAAGGTGGTATCAAAATCCCGATTTATCAACTCGACAATCCCGACTTCATCTGATTTGTCTCTCACAAATGGGTCGATAATCGTAGACCTATGTGGGATAGCAGCTGGAGGCTAAGAAAAGATGTAATGGTAGTACTGGTTTGAGAAATACCAGGATTCCATTATAAGGTGCTCCAGCCGCCGCGATATAACCGAAAGATTGTTAAAAGCGGCGTAAAACCCCATTCAAACAATCAAAAACAAAACGACTTCATCTGATCCCTTACTGTCTCGAGCATACACGATCACACGCGAACCGTCATGTTACTTATGATATCTAATCCTTTCAAATAACTGACGAATCTCGATAGTCAATCAAAGAACCAGTCGACCAATCAAGCCAATCATTTAGACAAGAAGTGAACTTTGAACTCCCGCGCGTAAGGTATCAGCTGTTCGCTAGACTGCGTGGGCTCTGTAGACTGACATATCCGATCTCTTTTTCTGGCATCTGTTTCACGGAGCTCTCGGAAGGTTCATTTAACACATTACCACACGGCACAATCTTAAAATGGTCCAATTTGAAAGAAGTTGCAGACGAAATGTTTATGTAGGTGAAATTAAGAAAATGTTTGCCCCTTAGGATAGAAAGTATTGTGGACATCGAAGAAATTTCTTGTTAGAAGCAATTTCTTAATTTTCCACAATGTTTTCCATCTTTTTTCTCGAGATGCGTAAAAACGCGGGATTGATAGGGTCACATTTAGGCTGGGATCTGGGACTCATTTCAAAGGTTTGGCTATGGCTTCTTAAATCAATAAGATGTCTTTATACGTGCACCACATTTAAAAAAAAGATTTTGCGTTTCAACAAAAATGTTCGATGATGTTCATTCATTATTTGTTAGTGTTTTTTTTTTTTTATAGTTTTTTACAAAAAAATAGAGCGTGAAGTATTTTGCCGGGGGACAACTGTATTAAGAGACCCAAAACTAAATCTTCTGCTAGAAATATTATGGCATTAGTCGCCCAACTATGAAATATGCACATGATTACTTTAGATTTAGTTAAGAGATTAAAATAATATTTTTATTTTTTTTTTTTTTTTTTTTTCATGGAGGTATGAAACGAAAAACCTAATCACACTGTATGAATCATACATACGTATGATTAGGTTTTTCCTTTCACACCTCCGTAAAAAAACAATATTCATTTCTTAGAATTTAATCTTATCGAGCGTAAAAGCAAATATCTTACAAATTTTGATAAATCTTTATGGCACTATTTTGTGCACAAGCATACAAAATAGCCGAGTGCTCAAATTTTTGTTCATGGAGGTATGAATTATTTTTTTCGGCCAGTCAAAACGCTCCTTTTATGATAGACGAAACTAAAAATTAAATTATTTCAAATATATAATACACTCTTTATCTTATCATTATTTTCTTTTTAAACTCTCTAATTCGATCCAAAAAGTTATATATGTCAGATTAAATGTAAATGAATCGTTAAAAGTCGTTATTAAATAGCGGTATCAAAATAATCAAAGAAGTATTAACGATTCAATCCAAAATATCAATGAAAATAAACGGAAAAAAACTTTGTCATAATACCTCTTAAGAGCTATGCACACTCCTGAAATGATTCGAACTGCTTGAAAAACACGCCGCAATTTTTGGCGAACCTAGAAATAAAATGATAGAAAGCATTGGTGTGAGAAGTAACTATGTCGAAGATAAAATCACGAAAAATGTACCGACGGGTTTGTGCAACACGGCCGCAAGTGTCTGTACATTCAAACACACAAATTGTAAGATTAACAATTTCGGAACTATGTACTTCAATTGGTATTTACGACACCGTTTCATTAATCCACCAATATTTCATTTTTCTAAGTTAAATTTAGATATTAACTAATCGTTAGCTCATGTAAGTCAATTTTCCCGATAAGTATGTTTCACGGGTAAAAAGTACAAGGGTACCAAATTTATCCCAGATAACGTTTATTATTCATGTAGGTCTTGTTTTTGTCGCTTGTGTTGCTTTGTCACTAACTAAAATATCGGTTGATTAGAGGTAGACTGCACTAAGCGTACAGCTGGAGGCTCAAAAAGGAGGTAGCGGTAGTACTGGTGTGAGAAATACCAGCCGCCGTTAAAATTTGTGTTATACCTTATTCAATAAATCCACCGATATACTCAGCGTAAGTACCTAAAGTCTTTCGCCCAACCGTGACTGTCCTATTTACAGAATCCATCATGTCTAAATAGCCATAATCAACTAATACATAGTTTTTATGAGACGTCCTAACAGATTTAGAACCCAAAAAAACATTTTAGCATTTTATATCTAATCTATACCCAAGACATATACACTTATGTATTGATAAAACCATAGTAATGTTGCTTACATTCTCGATGCATAAAACAGTTGGCAGTTCTTTAACCCCATTCGGCGACTTCAAATCGATCGTGGTAGAATTCTTCTTCACTCTGTTATTATTTGGCCCACTGGATGGCGTTACTTTTCTTCGAGGTGTCGCTGCTTTAACACGCGGACTCGGCGCCGACCGAGGTGTAATTGAAACCGACTGATTTGAATTCTGTCGGGTATGAAGCCAAAGGTTTAGCTCATTTCTAACCATTCGGGTTTCAGCGTGATTTTCTCGTGCTAAACTTGCTCCAAGTCGAACAGAGAAGTCAAGCTTGACATCAGACGCGAAGTCATCTTCTGGTTTTCCAGGATCCGGTATGTACGGAAGTTGTAAAGGATGGTCTTCCAAAGACACTGACGCCATTTTGAATAACGCTGTCTTTAAAAGGACTCAAAGTACATCTTTATACATTCATGAAAGCAGTAACTTACACCGAGGGTTAATCACGAGACTGTTCCCAGTATCGCAATTGACCAATTGCGACTGTCAATCAAATAATCAGTTAACCGATGAAATTATTCATTTAGACTGGGATCTACATGAAGCATTTTTGTTGATTTGGTGACGTAAACGCCGTTACTACAGCTTATTCTAGCTGTAGTAACGACGTTGAGGTCGCCAACCAACCATCCTATACTTTTATTTTACATGTTATCGGTCATATGCAAAATAACGCCGATTATAATCGAAGTGGAGCTTCCTGTCGGAGTCAATTGGTAGGTCCAACGGAGTCAGTTGGCGGGGCCAGCGCTTGGTCAATTAAAATCGACATGTCCTTTGTTAAATCTTTTTCTTTAGTTTAAAAGAAATACTATTGCATTTACATTACACTAAAAACCAGAATGTTTAGTAATAAAAAGTGTATTTTTTCAAATGACCCAACTCACTGTATCGATTAGGGATATCTCATAAAAGCCTATGCTTTCGCAAGAACTGCACTGAATACTTTTTGTGAATTAACAATATCTAAGAAAGACTTTTCCTTATAAACTCAACTTGAATCTACACGTAGTTAAGCCTTTGCATTCAGTTTACAATTTAATAATTTATTTTTTAGTTTCTTCTATCAAAAACGGGAGTTCTGATTGGTTCAAAAAATAATTCATACCTCAATGAACAAATATTATAGCACGCAGCCATTTTGTATACTTCCGCACAAAATAGTTCCATACAAAAAAGTATCAAAATTTATACAGTTTTGGCTTTTTCGATGCTATTATATTATAAGAAATGAACAGAACATTTATTTTTTTTCATGGAGGTATGAACCGAAAAGCCTAATCACACTTATGTATTCATACAGTGATTAGTTTTTTCGATTCATACCTCCATGAAAACACAAAATATCTTCTTCATCTCTTAGTTAAATCAAACAACGTCTTACTCCGAGCCAAACTTTCAGGCAAAGACAGTTTGTCGAGCTTCACATTTTATTCTTTAAAAACTGCAGTCTCACTTAACCCTTGTCATGCTATATAAATAGCCTTACTTATTTGCTGCAAAATCTAAGGGCTGAAAGCACTAATAAAAACTTCTTGTTCAAAAATTCAATATTTCTTTTAGAAATCAATTTCATAAACAACTCTGGCAGGAAAAAGTACAAGCAGGAGGTGTTGACCAAGATCAGACTGCACTTATGTGCAGGCTGATCTTGGTCTACACCTCCTGCCAAATCCGAAATATTCCGAGTTCAGCATGACAAGGGTTAATACTAGTTTATATCCCTCCATCTTTAAAGATCAAAATACAGAAATCCCAATTTACGATGATATATTAAAATTTCCACATAAGGGGTGGCTGGGATAAAACACTACAACATGCAAACTGGTCTTATTTCAATTATTCCCAACAAAACACACACTATTTCAAGCTACGATTCTCTGATGTCGAATGAAAATAACATAAAACTCGACCGTTTACTTTTTGTTTGTTTATCTCAGGGCACTTTTGATAATATTTAAGTTTAATGATGAAGTAAGAAAGACGGTGAATGGCTTGAAAGAAACGTTGTTTACTGCAAATGATAGCTTATCAAGTTACATACCCTACATTTAAACTTAAGAAATATTTATTCTCGATTAATGTAATGTTCAGAGAACAAACAGCATCATTGTTCATCATCATTATTTATTTCTATTTCCTAGAACATTGACTGATTAGTATTTTCTCTCCATTATATTCTGTAGTTTTGAGGATACGATCTGTATGATAATGTTTATACAGTAGTTATCTTAATATATGACCATATTCTAATAAACGCCCATCCCCGAAAAACTGCACAAAAATGGCCATTTTCTAGCTATATACGGACAAATGACAATGACTCTAATAATCGCTCACATCCCAAGCCGATTAGAGAAGAAAAGAGATTGTCTCTGTGATATATTGCGATTAGCATACCCCTCTTTCTGATATGGTTCTGGTTAGCCCCGGGATACATTTATCACAACTAGCCGATACTGATGTCATCAAAAGCGGCCTATCACTTTCATAGAAAATTATTTCACATTTACCGGGCACGGATCACAAAGTCGCTTTCTAGGGACAATAATGGGGCCAATATAGGAATTCGGAGCTCTGACAATCGCCCATCCCCGACTTTGTCAATCACGGCTATTCTAATAAACGCACAAGCGACTATTATGATAAATACGGTATTTGTGTAAATCTACACCATACATGGCGACAATAAAGAATGCAACGTGAAATATCTAACAAACATGTGTAAGACAGCCACTTTTCAAGCTGAGCCAATAGAGGATATTGAAGAATGGACATGAAATACCGAATTCATTAACCCATTACCAGACGGCAAAATTTTAGACTAGTCCAAATTCAAAGGAGTTGCAGACCATAATTTAATATTCGTGAAATTTTAGATTTATTCAACTTTAACGGTAGAAAACATTGTGTAAAAAGAAGAAATTGCTTGCAGCAAGCAATTTCTTCATTTTACACAATGTTTTCCACATTTTTTTTTCTGCAGGGACGTCAAAAAGCGTCAGTAAATAGGAATGAGTTAAACGAATCATCTGAACACAGATAAAAACGAGGCTATATCGAGTTTTTATCAGTTTTAGATGACGAGTTTAATAATTTCTGGATTTTATGAACACGAATCTATGAAATGACTTTAAACTAGAAAAAAAAATAAATAAAAAAAATGGACATAAAATAACTGTGATCTTAGGATTATTTTTGGATGTCCCACCATCAGATTACAAATTTTAGTGAAGTTGAAGACGGCAATATCAGGCGAAGCTGATGAAATATTTAATATCTCTGTCTTTCTGGCAAGAAAACTATGTGGATATTGAAGCTAGAAATTTCTTCATTTTCTATATTGTTTTCCACTCCTATTTCTAGAGAGTGTAAAAACGCTGGAATGTGTGGAAATGGCTTAGTATACTTGTACAGGCAGAGATCAAATATATCTTGATTTTCCGCCTTCTATTTGATTGACTCGTCCAGACGCTTCTAACGAGTACCATTAACATTGAAACTTGAAATTTTGATTTAACGTTTATTTCTGCGTCTAAAACATTTTATAGAAAATGTACAAAAGATACTAACTATACAAGATGACGTAAAATGTGTAAACGGTTACGCATTGAACATCTATGTTCAACATAATAAGGCTTGAAATATAATAAATTCAGTCTTTGTTTGAAATCATCTAAGGATTGTGCATGCCTGCGACTATCTAGCAGTTCTTTTTACAGTTTTGGACCGGTCACGATGAGGCTTTTCGAAAAATGTTTACAACATGTTAAAAGGAACAGCATAACTCCCGACAGAAGAGCTTGATGATCTCACTCTTCTTTTGACACTATGTGAGACGAGAGTTCTCTTCAGTAGGACTATATTTTCCATAAAATGTTATTGTACATGTATGTGACGATTTAAACTTGAGAAAATATTGTGGAAAAAGAAGAAATTGCTTGCCACAAGCAATTTCGCCTTTTCAAACAATATTTTCTACCCTACTGAATGATTTTTTTTTCAAATAAGTTCAACTTAAATTTGTCGTCCGCAAAACCTTTGAATTTGTACCAGTCTAAAATTTCAAAAAACGGGAAAGGATTAGAGCTAATGCGTGCCTTAACGTTTTCCTGTTTTGCAAAATGTTAGACCTGTCCAAATGCAAAGATTTTACAGACGAAAATTTAAAGTGGATTTAATTTGAACAAGGTGGCAAATTGTCACAAAATACGCCCGTAACACTTTTTTACTGGGGAAGGGGGTTAAAATTTAAGTCTAATTTCAAGAAAGAGCAACAATTCACAATGATAACTTATGGTTCTGGTGGTTTTCTTGTTATCATTAGGTTTTATAAACCAAAAGCTGTCACACTATAAGAGATTTGAAACAAAATCAAATGTGAAAAATAACAAAGGGGAATAACTAAAAGAAATAAGCCATGTAGAGTTATGGTTCTTGTGACCTGCACTTCCCCTTGGTAATATATACCCAATCATGAAGTTTCATGATCATAGCTATTACACTTTCAGAGATATAATCCAGACAAAATCCAAGTATGAACAAAGTCTGAAAACAAGAATATCTCAAAATATGCTAGGAAGAGTTATAGTTCTAGTACACTGCACTTCTCCTTTGTGAGACCTATTTACCTATTAAGTTTAAAGATCATAGATAATATACTTTCAGAGATATGCTCTTGACAAGATCGAATTATGAAAAATAACAAAGGGAAATAACTAAAAAAAGCCAGGTAGAGTTATAGTTCTAATGCAAAAAATAAGCCAGGTAGAGTTATGGTTCTTGTGCACTGCACTTCCCCTTGATGAGATCTATCTACCCATGAAGTTTCATGATCATAGCTTGAATACTATTAGAGATCTGCTTCGGACAAGTTCAAAGCATGAAAAAACGACAAAGGGCAATAACTCAAAAAATAAGGCAGGTAGAGTTATGTTTCTTGTGCACTGCACTTCCCCTTGATGAGATCTATCTACCCATGAAGTTTCATGATCATAGCTTATATACTTTTAGATACATGCTCCGGACAAGATCCAAGTATGAAAAACAACAAAGAGCGATTACTCAAAAAATAAGGCAGGCAATTTTATGGTTCTTGTGCACTGTCCTTCCCCTTGATAAGATCTATCTACCCATGAAGTTTCATGATCATAGCTTTTATACTTTTAGAGGTATGCCCTGGAGAAGATCCAAAGATGAAAAACAAAACAAAGGGCAATAACTAAAAAATAAGCCAGGTAGAGTTATGTTTCTTGTGCACTGCACTTCCCCTTGATGAGATCTATCTACCGATGAAGTTTCATGAGCATAGCTTATAAACTGTAAGAGATATACTCCGGACAAAAAGTGCACGCCGCCCGCCCGCCGGACGCCCGGACGCCACGGGTGATCCCATAATACGTCCCGTTTTCAACGGGCGTATAAAAATTACCATTCAGTAGGATAGAAATTATTGTGGAAAAAGAAGCAAGAAATTCTTCTTTTTGTACAATGAATTACAGGGACGTCAAAACCAGGGATTGAACAGGAAAGAGATAATCGGAAGCCACTGTCGAAGAAGATCGTTTTTGATCTAGTTTACATAGCACGCCTATGCATTGAGTTTATCACTCGTGAAGTTTTGGTAACTCTGTTTGTGAAATACCATGAATTAAGATATTAATGCAACTTACATGTATCCTGAAGGTGTTTAAAAAAAAACAAAAAAAAAAAAAAAAACACACATACACAAAAAAACAACAAATCTCAGATATTTTTTCTCATATAAACAGACTTATACTTTTTGAATCCAAAGGCCAAAGGCCATAGAAAACCTACTAAATAGTGCCCTTATATGATAACATTTAAAGAGTGGTTCTACACATATGTAAAAGAAAATGGTATTCTTATTGGTTGTTCGTCATAGAAACAATCGTTGAAATGCGAGAAATGAGCATTATAACCGAGCCGGTCTAGAATTGGCGAATCGGTGCGTACAATAGAAAAATCGATTAACAAATGACATATGAGCGCGTGCGTGACATTTCCAACCATTACACATGTGCGCCAAGTAAAGACTCAGATCAGCCTGTGCATCCGCAAAGACTGATCATGCAGAGTCTTCACTCTGCGCTCTGTAGATAGATACTGACCTAAAGTTCCTTTAAACATTCAGCGAATATTCAACTTGCTCCGATTGGCTGTCCAGGGTGCTCAATGTGTGCGAGTCACGCACATGCGAATGTTGGGAATGTCACGCACAGGCTCATATTTCATTTAGACCGACATTATATGTCGACTTCCGACGTTCATGTCAAGCATTATTAAAGCTATAAATACGTCGTTTCGGTCGCCAATCATCTATTTGCTTGTTATTTTATATCTCTGACCATAAAATAATACAAACCAACCACATAATATGTTCCAGTCAAACTGCCTGGTCGGAGGTCAGAGGGTAAGGCCAGATATCCGTCAATTGTAGCAAGTAAATTGGTAAGAAGAGAGGAGACATAAAAACAAACAATTAATTGCTATTTTTCTCTTTTTCTTACAAAGGAATTTCGCAGATAAACGGGTGCTTATCAGCACAGTTCACATCTCCCCATTCATACCGAGAATCCGCGTATTGTAACAGGAGGCAATTCTGTGAGTCCCCTACGTTGTTTGGCTGTCCGGGTTTCCAGTTGGTGAAATTAAGGGCCCCTGGATAGCCAGTGTTCGTCCATACAAAGTGGTTTTCATAACGTTCATCGTTCCCACTCGTGTACCAACCGTTAGGACCCACACTTGTGAAACCTCAAATTAAAAAAATAGGTTTATCTTTCACAAATCGGTGAAAAGCGAATTGCTCATTTTGAATGGTATGGTAGTTTATGTGTTGAAAACAACAGGAAACACTCTTCATATCATGAAAACATTTCGATTACAAAGCAGGCAAACACCCTCACTTCTACATATTACTAAATATTTATTCGAAAAAGAATTTGACGTCAACAGTCCTATAGTCCAGTATATATTAATATCTTAAATCAGTGAATAAACGTTTTTATGACGTATCTAATAACCTTCGAAAACACAGAAAAATTGACATATTTTAATTGAAGGCTAGTCTTGAAATCGCTCATTGCTTTCCTCCATAACATATAGGCATACTCTGTATTTTTGTATTGAAAACAACAACACAAACAACAATACAGATTTACTCACCAGCATCATTTTCAATCGCATCCACTAGGTATTCGTGCTCATACTTAGTGTTGACGCTGACCAGGTGGCCCTTTGACGACTCCTTTTTGCACTCCTTTACTGCGTCATACCAGCTTAATGGCGTCAGATGGAATGTGTAACAGGAAGTTACGTTGTTGTGTGTCATCTTCCTACTTCCGGCAGGACACTCTGGTATAGCTGGAAGTAAACGGGTAACGTCATTAAATGAATATGATGCAATATAGGCAAAGCAAGTAAAGTAAATACAATATCACAGGATCTCGTGATTTAGTGCACATTTTCTCATGCCAGCTTTGTTCATCGCAGAGAAAATTGAAATATTTTTCACTATATCCTCAGATGTGATGGTAAAAGTACTGAAGATCAGAAAAATTTAACTTTAAACCCTACTTAGGGCATTTGTTCCGCCCTTAAACAAACATGATTTTCATTGTACCAAAATTGCTTTTTGGGGATAGGGTCTGATGGAGTGTTACCCAATGATTATTTCTTTGAAATTCTGTTGCAATATACGCTGTAGTTTCTGGTTGATACTTTTATAGAAAAGGTGTAATGATGAACGGATGAAAGAACCTATGACGAATACAACGCCTAAACAAAAACTCGCTGGCATTCGGCAAAAAAGCTACTTACATTTGCACGTTGTATTATACATATAAACATCATCTACAGCAATATATCCCTTTGTGTTATAGTTGGTATGTGACGAACTGTGAGAGTAAACATAGTACGAGTCGGTCGTGCCTTCAAATACAATCTGCAAAAAATAAACAATTGAAAAACGGTTCCTCAAAGAACTTTGAAGAACATAATATTTGGAGAAACGACCTGGCCAAGCGAAGGTAAATTTAAATCAAACTTCGAGAAAAACACATACTTAGGTAAAATGACCGTCCTTGAATTCAGAAGATCAACCAAGAATAAAGATTATCGACCCTAGATCATCGAGTCTAAACTTGATAGAGGATATTTAACCCATTCCCACACAGTGACGCTTTTAAACGCCATTAAGAAAAAAGCCTCGTAAAACAATGTGGAAAATAAAGAAATTGCTTGTTACAAGCAATTTCTTCATTATCCACAATGTTTTCTACCTAAAAGGTACAAACATTCCAAAATTTCATAAGTTTGAAATTGTCGTCTGCAACTTTTTTTTCAATTTGGACCAGTCTAAAATTGTGCCGTCTGGTAATGGGTTGAATTTTCCAAATACCTGTAGGTCCATCACATTAGTGAATTTCCGCCCAAGACTGCAAATTATATTCATATATGGGGATAACCGACAGGTCACTGGTCGCGCCAACTGATGATAAGATAGTTCAACTGACTCCAGTTTTTATAATTTATAATAAAGGTAATGGAGCAAAATTCAAAGGCTGGTTGTTGACCTCAATGACGTAGCTACAGTTTGAATAAGTCTCGACGTTTGCGGCGCCCCAATCTCCTCCCCCCCCCCCAAAAAAAAAAAATGCTTGACATTAATATAGTAGATGAACATTTAATTCCGTTGTAAATTAATTATTTGATTTGTCAGTCGATTTAACCCCTTCCTGTTTTATGAAATTTTAGACTGGTCCAATTTGAAAGAGGTTGCAGACGACAATGAAAAATGCATGCGATTTGAAATCTGACCATTCTATGTGGTAGAAAATATTGTGGGAAAAGGGGGAAATTGCTTGTAACAAGCAATTTCTCCTTTTTCCACAATGTTTTCTCAAGTATCAAATCACAGGAACGTAAAATCCCGGGTTTGTCCAAGAAAGGGTTAACTTAATAATTGACAACCATGACCTAGTATCCATACAAAGTAATTGTTGCTTTAAATGTGTTGCCCGAAATTCTGTAAATTTTCAAGATGATGCATTTTTAGGGCTACTCAATCACTCAGTCATTATCGACCAAACTTGTTATCAAAATACAAGTCCTCTTTCAACTTAGTATGTTTTTGAACAATTTCGCTCTAATGCAATACAATTAAGGAGGGGTTATCATTTAGATTTTTTTAATCTACGTTGGGATGTTTTGCGACACAGAAAAAAGTCATGCGAACGATTGCTCGTCTACGAATGACTAGTACAAAAAGTTGTACTGAGATGAATTTCCGCGACTATTGATGGGTCGCTGTTATCAACAAAACAATCAATCGAATAACATACATCGACCTGAAGTGACATTTTTCTCTTTGACACTTATGTCAAGCATTTCTGTTAGTTTTGACGACTTAAAAGTCGTAACTACAGCTAATTCAACCTGCAGATACGACGCTTAGGTTACCAAACTTGTGCTTTTGTGTTATGGTCCTGACCGTAAACTATGCAAGCTAAGGTTGTTTGATATCTTAGTCGAATTGACATGATAAGGTAAGTAGGCGTGGCTAGCGATCCGTCAGATATCTAGATAAGCGATTTACCCCATTCCCACACAACGACGCTTTGGGCACCAAAGGAAAAGGATTTGGGAGATCATTGTGAAAAATGAAGAAATTGCTTTTGACAAGCAATTTCTTCATTTTCCACAATGTTTTCTAAACGGAAAGTTGAAAAAATCTAGAATTTCATTAAGTTTAAAGTGTCGACGGCAACTCCTTTCAATGCGGGTCAAAACTTTGTCGTGTGGGAATTGCTTAAGAAACAGCAAATAAAGCTCTTGTGGTCAACAAGAAGGAGACGAATTATGAAAGAGCAGAATAATCATAAAAAAGGTAAAGGCATTCGGCTAAAAATGTCACATAACAAGAACTATTCAAAGGGATATCAGTGCATGCAACCTAAAGTCCAAATGCTTATCTAAATAAATATCCAAGACGAACTTAAGGCGCAGAGATTATTATTATTTTTCTTTTTTCATTCTTGCAAAGGCAAAGAAAAGTTGAGATGATATCAAAAAGACTGTGTCGATATCTTTTAGGGTTTTATCCCTGCAGGGTCGTTTAAGGAGAGGAATATATTTGTTTTTTTTAATGGGATTTAATGCTGCTTTTAAAAATCTTTTCAGTCATATCGCGGCGGCTGGAACACCTAACAATTGATTCCTGGAATATCTCGCACAAGTACCACCATTACATCCTTTTCTATCCTCTAGCTGCTATGTCACTTAGGTTTACGATTCTCAACCCATTGATGATAGATAAATAGAAGATACACATTTATTTTATGAGAAATATATTTATTTGAATGGCAAACCTTGAATGGCGATGCTGTGTACTCGGAATCTAAGTCTATTTCTACCATATGCCAGTATTTGTCGATTTCACCCGAGTGTGTGAATACAGGGTAGCCGTTTCCCCCACCTACCTGAAATTAGCAATGACATGTAAAAACATGTGTCAGTGTATCCGTATATCAAGGTTTTCTAATATAAGCGCATGCGTGGCATTTCAAACCATTACACATGTGCGCCAAGTAAAGACTGAGATCAGCCTGTGTATCCGCACAGTCTGATCAGAGTCTTCACTCTGCGCTCTGTAGAAAGATACTGAACCAAAGCTTCTTTAAACAATTAGCGAATGCTCTAATTTCCCCGAATGGCTGTCCAGGGTACTCAATGTGTGCGAGTCACGCACATGCGAAATGGTTGGAAATGTCACGCATAGGCTCATATATGACCACCATCCATTGTGATGGATACTCGTTACAATTTTATTTCCTTAATATGCCTAACCGTTACTGGCTAAAATTGAATAAAAAATTTAAAACTAGTGAGAACGGCGGCAATCCATCACTGATAAGCGGCAATCCATTACTGATAAGCGGCAATCCATCACTGATAAGCGGCAATCCATCACTAATAGGAAGAAATTGTAACGATTAATCACCACAAGTATTGGAATTCTGAAAGTTTTAGAAACTTTGTAATCTATATGATAAAAAAATTAACAACCCTAAATGAGTGCATTAAGACATTTCGTGCATTAACATTATGTTGATGAAGGGCATGCCAGTTTTATCTTTTTATTCATTGCAATTTAAAGCATTTTCCAAACGCCTTATAAAGGAGTGTTTGTCATCGATTCAGCCGATAAATCATGTCTAGCGATGGAAATCAAAGTACTAAAAGTACTGTAAGCTAGCAAAGCACAGTTTTGTTAAGTAATCTCTTTTCCAAAGGTTATCATGATAAATAAACGAGGTTAAAGTCACCCTGAAGTAAACCCCGTTACAACATGACAAATCGTAGACTGGTTCAAATTGAAATAAGTTCCAGACGACGATTTCAAGTTGGTTGAATTTAGACAATCCTTACCTTGTTGGATAGAAAACATTGTGGACAAAGAAGAAATTGGCTGTTAAAAGCAATTTCTTCATTGTCAACAATGTTTTCTAATTTTTTTCTTGAGGTGCTTAAAAAGTGGAATTTGGTGGGAATGGGTGAATGGCATGCTTTTGAAAGAGCTCTCTGCAATTTCAATAGAGATTGCAATATTTTTGAAATGCATAAGAACTACTTTTTTGGCGGAGGTATTCAATGGATTTAGTGGTTAAGCCTCAAGTGGCAGGTTGCGATTGTTGAACTCTGAGAAGACCTCGGAATTTTGTCTGTTAACTTAAGCTACCAAAGCTGACGCTTTGCTAGCTAAAAACCTAAGATTTTGAGTTTAGTTGGATGGATTTTCATATGCTGCGCAGACGTCAAAAGAAACGCGATCGACGGTTCTGACAGGAGATAAAAACTAATTCATTTGGAACATTTATATTGTCACAATATGCCGTCACAAGAGAACGTGATGGTTATCCATCAGATGCTAAAATGGTTAAAATCAACTTAAAAATGTATTTCTATGTTTTAAGAAATAAAACTAAATTATTTACTAATCTTATTCCATGTTTTGTTTATTTTCCACATAGTAACAAACTCACATTTCTTTTCATTAAATGAAATACGCCTGAAGACTTTTGCTGAATGATTTGGCTAATCTTTTAACTATTTCCTACACAACAAACACTTTAGACTGGTCCAAATTGAAAAAAAGCTGCAGACGACAATTCTAAGTTTATGGAATTTTTTTTTCGCCCCCTTGGATAGAAAACATTGTGGATAATGAAGAAATTGCTTGTTGCAAGCAATTCCTTCATTTTCCAAAAAGTTTTGTAAAGTTTTTTATCTTGAGGGGCGTTCAAAAGGAGGGATTGTGTGGGAATTGGTTGAATTATTTGTGGTGACCGAGTCAGATTCTTTTTTAAAAAAAACCCATTGAAATGGTAACGATTAAAACGCAATAGGAATTCTTTAGGTTTCTCCAGAATTGTGAAGCTAAGAAATAGCAATAAAAATTCTTATACCTGAGCGTAGACATTGACAGTTCCAATGTCCGAGCCGTACATCGTGTACCAGAATCTTAGACAGTACGCATGCGCAGGTGGAAATTCCGGAGACGTAATTTTCGCTTTTCGAGCAGATGAACTGGATGAGGAGCTGTGATATTTTGGCTGTGCAAGAGGGTTAATGAACATGTATTGTCCTGTAATTAAAACCATCTTATAAAAATTCGAGCCTGTATAAGGAAAAAAATGTACAAGCTATATCATGTCACCATTCCAATATTGTTACTTGTTAATGTAAAGGCACTTTGATAAACCACACAGGCCTTCCGATTTGTACTTTTCTTAATAAAGACTTCTTTATTTAAAATCTGTATGTTACTTACCGTTTGGTGCCCCAAAAGTGTGGTCCTCAACTGGTCCAGAATAGGTATTTTGCCGGCCTTTCCCTTTGTACCATTTTTCACTGCTGTAAGAGGTGTCCATCGTATAGTTACAAATGTTCTTCGTTTCAAAATGACAAATGCTGGTGACGAAGTTACCATACAACGCTGTTAAAGACACGATAACCTTTGAAAGTTAACGTAGAATTTCAAAAAATCGACGTAAATCCGGCCCTGACCACCACAAGGATGTTCGACTCAGAAAGCGAATGCCCCTATTTTCTAAATCTTATGGTCTATAGCACGACAGAAAAATATGACGGTTGATACAGAACCAATTAACCCATTACTGTTTTTCTTTCAAATTTTAGATTTGTCGAAATTCAAAGGAGTAGCAATCGATATTGTAAACTTAGTACAATTTAAAATGTACTATCTTATATGATAGGAAATAATGTGGAAAAAAGAAGAAATTTCTTGTTACAAGCACTATCTTTTTTTCCACGATGTTTTCTCAAGTATGATATGATAAGAATTGTAAAGAAATGTGTAAGTATATAACGCATGTTGTGTAAAGCAACTTTTCAAGCGTCAGTCGCTAACTACAGAGTGCAGTCTAATGTTTTGTCGCGTAGTAATGAGTCAAGATAATTCATTTTTTCTTTTTCAATTTTGTATGAAATAAAAAACTCATACCACTGCCTCTCTTTCATGGATGTGAAAATATTTAGATTGACAGCTATCGAGAGCGATCCTTTAAGCTAAAGGCTTTCGTCATTATCGAACTAAAATGATTTTGCAAAAACAAAAATGCCTCACCCGGTGAATATGTTGCCTGGCCACTTGTATATCCAGATCTGGCGTTACAGACTGATAGTTTATTGTTACTGTCCGTCAGTTCTCTCCGTAACCGTTCAAGCTCGGTATTCATAGTGGATACAGTGTTTGCCAGATCAACCTTAAGAAATATAGTGAAATCCTGTTAATCGCTTCATTAAATGTCAACGATTTTGTTGCAATTATTCGGTAATTCTGTGTTCTTTAAATCCAACGTTTGTGCATAAAGATAGTTGCAACTGAGTAGTGAATTGCCATGATCAGTCCTGCAACTGACCAATTGCGCTTGTCATTCAAATAACCAGTCGACAAATGAAATCGTTCTTTTAGACCAGAAATGCGTTTGAACTACAACATTGGCCGCCATTTTTGTTGAGATTTTTTGTGGCTGGCGACTTTAACGTCGTAACTACAGCTTATTCAAGCTGTAGTTACGCCGTATAGTCGCCAATAAACTATTCAACTTTTTGTTACATGTTACTAGCCATAAATTTGTCAAAATAACATCGTTGAAATTCGAAGCTGGACTTCCTGTCAGAGTTAATGGGCGTGGCAAACGAACTAAGTGGGCGTGGCCAGCGATTGATCAATTACGAGGATAAATACTACCGCCTCCACAACATCTATTGTGGGCAATATGAACATAGTCAATGGCCTTGACTGCCTCCTGGAATATCTAATTGTACCTTTTGTATCATTTATTCACATCTTATTTCTTATTTTTTGGCTTACCAGCAGGCCATTTAACAAGGCGTTACTCAGAAGTGGTAAAATATATGAAGAAATAAGCAACCCGCCTTATATTTAGATTATACTCCATACCAGCTATCTAGGCTATGATGTTTTATTCTCAGATCTTGAGCAGACCTTTTACCTCTTTCGTTATTTTTTCATAAGTATTTCCAAGAAATAGCTTTCTAGGTGTCTTTCAAACATTACGAAGAATGGCTTTAACCCTTTCCTGTTTAGTCCCAGGGTTTTACCCTCCTGTGAATTTTGAATTGAGAAAATATTATAGAAAAAGAAGATATTGCTTGTAACAAGCAATGTTTTCTTATTTCCACAATATTTTCTATTCTACTGAATAATAATATTTTCTAATTAAATCCAAACTAAATTTTCGTCTGCAAAACCTTAGAATTTGGACACGTCTAAAATGCTGCGAAACAAGAAAGGGATAAATATACAAACAAACCACCTACCCGACTTTTGTTCAACAAATATTCTCTATCAGCCAGCTGTGCCATGATATTCGTGTTGTTCTTCTGTAAAACATCCAGATCTAGTGTCTTTGCAGCGAGTTGATCTTGTGTAGCGTTGAGTTTTCCAGCAAGTTTATCAAAGTTTCCTTGTAAAGTTTGAATGTTTGACCACAGTGACTTAACATCGTTGTTCACATTCTCTATGTCTTTACAAGAGCAACTCTGTAACAAATAGTGAAATGTTTTGTGGGAATAGGGGATACGGTAAAAAGAACTGTAGAAATACTATTGTTAGAGTTCCAAAGACTTTTTTAGACTTCTTTTAACTTAAAATCCTGCAGACATAAATAAAAAATAGAGATAAACAACTGAAAAATGATCTAGTGAGATACCTTAATACGTACGTGACCCTTCGCGAGATTAAACCTTTCCTGTACAAACCCGGGATTTTACGTCACTGTGATTTTATACTTGAGAAAACATTGTGGAAAAAGGAGAAATTGCTTGTAACAAGCAATTTCCCCTTTTCCCACAATATTTTCTACCACATAGGATGGTCAGATTTCAAATTGCATGCATTTTTCATTGTCGTCTGCAACCTCTTTCAAATTGGACCAGTCTAAAATTTCATAAAACAGGAAAGGGTTAAGGACGGCCCTGGAAGTATCGGACTGTGCATGCTGACCATAGTTTGAAGCTTTGGTAGATTTTCTAAATGTAGAATAACCAGATCTTTTATACGTTAATTCAAATTCTTTTGAAATGGCAATCCTGTTTGATCTCTGCTCGATTAGACCTCTTTGCAAAACACTTTTCGATACGATTTTCCCGGAAAGTCCTTTCTCTCGTGATAGGTCATATTTATCATTTGAAAGTATCACAACAAGAGACGTCTGAGCGGACGTATCTCTCAACTGTTCTGAATTTACTGATTAACCCCCGCCTTTTCAAGACTCCCGAGTAAACAAAACGTACAAAATGGAAAATAAAAATTTGTTTTTTGTCCACAATGTTTTCCATCCTAAAAGATAAATCTGTGTATATTTACAAACTCAAAAATTGACGTCTGCAAATTCTTTGAAGTTGGACCTGTCAAATACCTACATTCTGCTAATGGGTTAAAGGAGTTTAACGGGTTAAGCAAGGGGACTCACTCGTATGTAAACAATTCCGAAGTCCAGTTAAGTTACGCGGGAAGCAACTGATATACAACCTAGTTACTCTATTAGGCATAATTTATTACCTACCTTTAATACATCGTATAAAAAAGACGCATTTAGGCGATGTTTTTCCACTAAGGTTTTAAAGAGGACTCCTTTGAGGAAGTAATAGATTTAGAGAGAAGAATTAGTCCAAGTTACAGTCCTTAGTCAAAGAGAGAAAGATGTCACACTATATTCGTCATGTCACAATGTAACCCTTTTACGTATATTGCAGGTACTCGTTTGATTTACCTTAACGAGACGATTGTAATTATTAACCACCCACATATAGTTCGAGCTAGAATTGTTAGCCCTTTTACAGATGAATAAAATAAACGGATTGGATTGGAATAAATCAAACTGATTCCAGCTTGCCATGACGGCAATGTCACTAGTCACACAAAAAAGACTTTCTGTGAAATGGACAAAGCATCGACCTTGGTCAGACAACACGGGCTAGGCAGATTAAACGGGCTCACAGTGTTTTCCTTTCTCTTGATAGGCTAAGAAAGGCTGGAACGTTTGGTAATAGGTTAAAGTAATGTTTTTGTAATAATTTGTAATCGACAATTTGAGATCCGAACCTGGAGGTGCCGACCTCTAAGGCTCTATGGCTCTCGTAGGGACAAAATTTCTGGCTAAAAAGATTTCTGAAACCTTCGTTAACGTTATTACAGACCCCTCTATCAATAATACAATAGGTCACAAGCCTGCTACAAATAACGAAATGAAATTTCAAAACTATCTTAAGTTGGCAACAAAAATGACTTCAAAGATTATTTTAGTTTTCTGTTCGGCAATGCTTTCCAGACCGGACTTGAAATCTATTCATAGTTTATTGATGGGGGAAAGGGGTTTCTGCACACAATTTCAACAAGTATTTTAGGATTCCTTTTTGAGAGAAGTTTTGTCTTAATGTGAGTCATATTTGGGATTCCTTTTGGAGAGAAGTTTTGTCCCAATGTAAGTCATAGAGTCTTTAACCCATTGCCAGATTGCAAAATTTAAGATCATAAAATAAGGAAAGACATTCGGCTAAAATGTCGTTAGACAAGAACTATTCAAAGGGATACCAGTGCAAGCAACTTAAACCATTACCAGACCGCAAACGTTTTAGACAGGTCCAAATTGAAAGGAGTTACAGACGACAATTTAATTTTGATGAATTTTAAGATATTTTCCAACTTTCTGGATATAAAACATTGTGTGAAATGAAGAAATTGCCTGTAAAGCAATTTCTTCATTTTCAACAATGTTTTCCAAGTTGTTTTCCTGAGGGGCGTTTAAAATCGTCAGCGTGTGGGAATGGGTTAACCTACCTGAAATCCTGAACCAGTACTTGTAATCGATGATGTCGAGGCCGCATCTCGCTTTGTAGTCGAGTCACATTGGTTCGCGTGCCCTAATTTCACGTTATACACACACTGTCCGTTGTAAAAACTACAACCCGGATCAAAGCTAGTTTGAGAATGAACGAGTGTAACAATAAAAAGAACAACTGGACATCGTTGTATTGGCGACAAATTCATAGCGTTTTCACCCGAACTATATGATCGTGTATAAGGAAAGCCAAAAGAATTGTTCAACCTATACCTTTTCAGTCCGTTTAAAGCAAACCTTTCTGAATTCCTGTTATCTAAGTGTACTTACGTTGTTCGAGAATGAAAGATAATGGGATTTTCCCAATTTTTGAATAGAATTTAGAAAGAACACAAGATTTAAGATCACATAAAGTGTTTCTTTTATCGTTTTTAAAACATCTTTATAGACAACTTTTGACATTTGACACCTTCTTAAGAGACATTTCGTTAATATCTTGTCTTTTCATATTTTCTTTTCGGTTATTCATCAACATTTTTGATATGAAGTAAAGCTGGGACGATAAGGAAATATTCAACCTACATTTCTTAAGCGGTCATTTTGATATACAAACCAACTACACACTCTCTCAGCCCATTCCGAAACAATGCCACCTTCTCCCGCTCCTCAGGAAAACAGCTTGGCAAAACATTTTGGAAATGAAGAAATTGCTTGTAACAAGCAATTTCTTCATCTCCGACAATATTTTCCACACAGAAAAACAAAGACTTTTTAAAAGATTATTTCTGAAACTTCTTTTGATGTACTTCAATCTAAATATTTGTTGTCTGGTAATGGGTTAAGTGTAATTGCGATTTAGAAGAACTATCGGTGTTTATTCTAGGATTTAGAAATGTGCTGGATTTCAGCGTAAAACCTACCCAATTGAAAAATGTTTGGTATTTAATGCTCGTTGTTTATAGGAAAAATAGAAAACTCCACTTTTGTTTAAAAAAGTTGAAAAATAGGGGTATCTTAGAAACAAGACGATCATAATGATCCCTAATCTCTCGCCTGAGTCAATCTTTGGGTCCAAAAAAAAAAGAAAAAGTCATAACAGTGAGCTTTTAAAGACTTCATTCTAGACTTCTTTATACGAGGAATCGTATTGTTAATACTAATACGAATGCTTTAGACTAACAAGAGCACCGCCTACGGGTGCCTACGCTCGGCTATTGAGTCCTGGATAGTGGACAAAATGCATCTAGAGTTATCCCCCTTGATAGTATGGGTTGCTACTTTGATAGTGAACAAGAGTGCCAAGTTTCAAGTGAATGCCTCAAGTAGAACCAGAGATATCACAAAATGTCAAAGTTTTTGCACGACGACAACAACAACGACGACAATGACGATGACTACGACACCAAGGCTATAACAATACCTCGATTTTCTTTGAAAACAGCCGAGCTTACAGCTTGAACTTACTCTAATTAACCCATTCTCTCACAGCAAAATCTTAGACTGGTCTGGTCCAAATTGAAAGGATCTGCAGACGATAATTAAAAGCTTATGAATTCTTTTTATCATTTTTTACTTTTTGGGTAGAAAACATTGTGGAAAATGAAGAAATTGCTTGAAACAAGCAGTTTCTTAATTTTCTACAATGTTTTCCAAAGCTTTTATTCTTGTGGGGCGTCTTAAGCGTCATTGAATGGGAACTGGTTAAGCGATTTTCCTAACTTTGGAACCGTGCAGGTGGTGCTATATTTGACACCAGGAGTATTAATTCTAACTTATGAAGCAGAGATTCATCTGGTTATACATTTTGTAGCATACAGCAAATATCTAATACATATGAATGCCTATGTCCTTATACTTTGGAAGCAGAAGATTTTTGAATATGCTATACCTTGGGACATCTTAGTTGTTTTTTTTACCTAAGGTGCAAAAGTCCATCGATATTGGCAGATAGCTATCGAGTTATACTACATTCAAAATTGAAATGCCGTATGCTTTACATAAAATGATTTTGAAAATTGCTCAATGTCAGCGTTTTTGACCCTAGGAGTATATTTTTGGTAAAATAGGCCAAACGACCACGATGAATATGTTTAGTTTCGTCGGAAAAGTCTTTTGAACTTCTTAATAAGTAAGTTTGTTTGATTTGGGTTTAACGCCACTTTCAACAATTTTTTCAGTCATATCGCGGCGGCTGGAGCACCTAACAATGGATTTCTGGTATATCTCCAATGAGTAACACCATAACACCTTACCATCGGTAAGAGACAAATGTCGGAAAGTATATGGATCGAACCCGTGACACCTCATGATTGAATGTTGGGAGTCCGATGCGCTACACACTGCGCTATGTCGTCGGCTTTTCCAAACTTTGGACTTCTGAGACGAGGCTATTTTTGATCCCAGGGTCATAATTTTACCAAGTTTGTTAGAGAAGCATATGGTTGTGTCGTATATGAAATATGACTACCGTTGGGCTTGTGGATCATGAAAAAAAAAAAACATTTTCAAAGATTCACTGAAATATTCCGATTTTAAAAGCCATGGCAACCCGAGTTTTTCACGAAATCAAATTATTTTAACAATTTTTGTATAACTTCACTAGACGAACATTAATGACCAACGAACTGGTTAAGGAGAGAAGATTTTTAGAGAAATTGTGAACGGTCAGACGGATATTTTTTGTAATACTTCACCCAATAAACATACCGTGTTTCAGCTCGCTCTTTGTGCTCAAGTGAGATAAAATGGCACGTGTGGGAATCTCCCTATCTTCCTGCCTAGAAAAAACTCAGATTTACAATTTCAGTGGAACTACGAGTAAAATTATATACGTTTGCTGATAATAAGATTATACCATCTTTGGTTGCTCACCAAATGACAAGGTGTCAATCGTTAACATAAAACGAATGATTCTTAAATTCAAAAACAAAATGAGTGTTTCATTGTTAAAATCGCAACAAACGCGCTAGTTTCCATCGCGTGGCAAGTAAAACGAAAATATTTCATGATAAATCGTGAAACGATGTCACATGAAAAGGTCACCAGACGGTTATGCTTTATTTTGGACTTGAAACCACTTAACCCATTACTTGACTTCAACAAAAGGTTAAAAAACATTTAAAAACAAGATGTGTTTGTGACACACAATGCCCCCGCAACAGGGCTTAACTATGAAAAGTGTTGTTGACTTGTACGTGAGGGATTTTCTTTGGCGTTTGACCTTGGTATGTGTCCTTGACCTTATCACATGACCTTGACCTTGACATGAGGAGATGCGTATTATGGAGATGTATCATCATGCCAAATATGAGCATAGTATCTTGAATAGGCTGGTAGTAATTGGCAATGTTAAGAGTTTTTGTTAGGTTTTGCAGACAGACAGACGGAAAGACGGACAGACAGACGGACAACGGTAAAAAAATATGCCCCCGATCTTTCGATGCGGGGGCATAAAAAACTTCTTTATATAAATCCCCCATCAGAATATACCGAACAACCCTGGTTCACAAGTCTAATTTAACTTGAAGGAAAAACGTTGTTGAAATAGGAGAAATTGATTTTAACAAGAATTTCTCCCGAATATCGAGGAAATTAATGAATCACTTGCCATGCGTACTGGCTCCAACAGGAAGGTTCGCTTAGAAATTTAACAACTTTATTGCAAAAATTATGACCAGCGCTATGTAACAAGAAGTATATCGATTGCTTGGCGACCTAAAAGTCTTAGCTGAAGACTGCATTAGCTGTATTTACGACGTTTAAGTCGCCAAACTAACAAAAACGCTTCACAAATATGTCTACCCGCATCGGATTTAAAGTTCACTTCCAGTCTAAATAAATGTTATGATTTAGCGATTGACTTTTGGTTGACAGCCGCAATCCAGCAACTATAAAATGTCTTGTGCAAATTCTTAGAATTTTGACTGGTCTACAATTTTGTTATGTGGGAATGGATTAACCCATTCCAACACATCAAAATTTTAGACTTGTCCAAATTGAATGAAGTTGTTGAAATCTTTTTTCTTTTTGGGAAGAAAACATTGTGGAAAATGAAGAAATTGCTTGTTACAATCAATTTCTCCATTTTCCATAATGTTTTCTAGAGCCGTTTTATTGAAGTGCGTAAAAAGGAGGGATTGAGTGAGAAAGGGCTAATTCGATACAAAAATATAGCCTATCGTTTTAAGTCGTTATAAGGCATTTTTCATAGTTCATGCTAGTTCTTATCTATTCAAACCAGTTTTATTTTCTTCTTGTAATTATTTGTTTTCATTGAAACAAATTGAAATGATAGGAATTGGAAAACAAAAACTTTTACGAAAATCTTATGTAAAGCATCTTTAACTCTTTCTGTTCGATCCCTGGTTTATACATCCCTTTGATTTTATAACTGAGAAAACATAGTAGAAAAAGATGAAATTGCTTGTTACAACCAATTTCTTCTTTTTCTTCGAAAATTTCTGCCCTACTAAATATTTTTCCCAAATTTGAACCAATATTAAATGTTTTCTGCAAAACCTTTTAACCCATTCCCATACAACAAAATTTTAGACCAGTCCAAATTGAAAGGAGCTGCAGACGACAATTTCAAGTTGATGTAATTTTAATTTTTTTTCGTCTTTTGGGGTAGAAAACATTGTGGAAAATGAAGCAATTGCTTGATATAAGCAATTTCCTTATTTTCCACAGTGTTTTCCAACGCTCTTTAATTGCGGGGCGTAAAAAGGAGGGATTGGGTTGGAATGGGTTAATTCACCTTTTAATTCGGACAGGTCTAGAATTTTGCAAAACAGGAAAGGGTTAAAGAAATGAAATTATTTTCTCAGATTCTTTAAACTTATTTATCTAATACATTTTGTCTGTCGATTTACATACCGGCTGTCAATAATATTTATTTGTACCAATTTACTCTCGCAAATAGTGGATCAAACTAATCATAAGCTGGTCTGATGTTGTGGTAAAAGGATACCCTCTTTAACCTATTACCACACACCAATATCTTAGACTGGTCCAAATGGAAAGTAATTGCAGACGAAAATATTCATGTGATAAACTTTTAAAACTCTACTTTTTTAGGTAGAAAGCATTGTATATAATGAAGAGAAATTGCTTTTTTACATCTCCCACTAGGTTTTCCTTGAACTATTTCCTTGACGGGTGTAAAAAGCACCATTGTGTGGAAATGTGTTAACCCATTACTAGACTTCAACATTTTGGACTGGGCCAAATTCGAAAAAGTGGCAGACGACAATAAGTTGGCGGAATCCGAAATATCCTTCTATTTTTGGGTAAAAAACAACTAACATTGTAGATAAAGAAGAAACTGCTTGTCAAAACCTGTTTCTTCATTTTTCCACAATGTTTTCTCAGGCTTGTTTCCTGTGGGGCGTCCAAAAGTGATTTTGTGTGTGATTGGGTAAATAAAACAAGACAAAACAACAAATGAAGAACTGCTTTTGTTGTTCGTGAAAAGAAAGATATTATTATTATTGATAGAGATTTCATAGTAACCAATTTGTCATTTATTTCTTTATACAAAAAAAAAACCATCATATGAAATTTTCAAAAAGAGATCAAACACTAAAATTGTACGATTGTTTTAAGCTTTAATTGTACAATTCCAACAGAGTTTACAAAATCGGTCACATATAATTAGAATTAACAACATCGTTCATATGAATGTTAGGTTTATATTCATCGTAATCTTATTTCAAATAAATACAGATGCATGTAAAACAAAAGGACATGTACCTGTTCTAAAAATTATATTTTTACATGAACAAGGGAATGTTTACTTTACAAAAACTAAATGTACATAAATCATTAATTAAAACATATCTTGCCGCTACATGTACCGAGACTGTGTTCTACTGAGAGCTTAAAAATGAGTTCAAGAAGTCACAAGACGTTGACAATTTGGCCGTTTACCTTTTCCCAAATAATTGATAAACACAACTCTATCGAAATTTTCAAGAACGATTGACGGATACATTAACCTAAAAATTAAGAATGGAAATAAAATTTAACCTCCCTATTTTATGTTCGTAACTATTATTCTCAGTTGTCAGACCGATTAGCTCAGTTGGTAGAACACTTGACTTCAAACCTCAAGATCACAGGCAGACCAAAATAACAAACTAAACGTCGGATGAGACGTTAAACTAGTGTGATGGTGCTATCCGTCCAGCACGTTTATGAACCATTCGGGGCTCTCAGCAGTCTCGCCCTGTATCCTTGCACTATTCCCCGTACCAAATAACCGTTTTGAGGGGCGTTGCTAATGTGAGTGTATGCTATGGTATGTACGGCAAATAAACGGATATACACAAACATCAATTATTCATTGAGACTAGTTATGAGGTTTGATCTCCGACATTGGCCGCCATCTTTTTGAAAATTTTGGCAACTTAAACGTCGTAACTACAGCTTATTACAGCTGTAGTTACGACATTTAGATCTCCAACAAGCTATTCTACTTTTTTGTTACATACTACTACCCATAAATATTCCAAAATAATGCCCTTTAAAATCGAAGCGAGACTTCCTGTCAGAGTCAATGGGTGGTGGCTAACGTAGTAAGTGGGCGGCGCCAGCGATAGGTCAATTAGCACATGTGATCAAAGACTCGGACTAGCCTGTCCTATCAGATTCTACACTATGCAGGTACATAAAGGTATTGAATTATTGATTGATTGATTGATTAAATGGGGCTTAACGCCGCTTTAAACAGTATTTCAGTCATATCGCGGCGGCTGGAGCACCTAACAATTGATTCCTGGTATTTCTCACACCAGTACTACCACTACACTCTTTCCTAGCCTCCAGCTTCTATCCCACTTAGGGTTATGATTATCCACCAATTGGTGAGAGACAATGTCGGAAAGAATATTTGCCGCCGCCGGGGATCGAATCCATGACATCCCATTATTGATGATTAGGAGTCTGGTATTGAATTAAACTAATTACCAAACGACATCATTTTAACCTAGTTTAATTAAAAAAAAGATCGCAAATGATAATTCAAAGAGGGTTACCCATTACCAGACGGTTTAATTTGAGACTCGCCCAAATTGAAAGAAGATGCAGACAACAATTTAAAGTTTTTGAAAATTTGGATTTTTTCAACTTTCTCGGTATAAAACATTGTGGAAAATGAAGAAATTGCTTGTCAAAAGCATTTTTTTTAAATTTTCCACTATGTTTTCTAAAGCTTTTTTTCTTGGTGACATCTAAAAGCGTCACTGCGTGGGAATGGGTTGAATTGGAAAATAAGTGCCGAAAGATTATTATGAGGCAAGCAATTTATTCTTTTCCTTGTCTAATCTATTTTAATTTAGGGGATCAAAATGCGGGGCTATATTGTAATGGATTATATGTTTGTACTCCACTAGTAAATGCACTGAGAGAACGTCCAAGTTGCCCTGTGTCTTTATTTAACCTATTCCGAGATAACACAATTATAGATTGATTCTTTTTACAAAAAGATCTGCCAACGACAGTATATTAGTTATTGAAATTTTAGAATTCTTTGTTGTTGTTTTTGGAGTGCTGAGAACATCGTGGAAAATGAAGATTTTGCTTTGACTCCTTTACAACTTGAATGTGTTCTAACCTACATGGCACATGAAAAACAAACTGCAGAGGAGAGAAATAACTTGTAACAATCATTCCCTCCTTCATAACTTTAATGTTGTCTACCCTATATTGTACAAGTTGATCATTCTTAGCCAACTGCAACACAATAACACCATTTGCCCCCCCCTTCTCTTGAAAAATATGGTAAACAAGCAATTTCTTCATTATCCACAATGATTTCAATCTCAAAAGACAAAAGATTAAGATTTCAATAACTAAAGATTGTGGTCTGCAACTCCTTTAAATTTGAACCAGTCTAAAATTTTGTTGTCTGGTAATAGGTTAAGATTAAACCCTTGAAATGTCATCTACAATCACTTTGAATTATCACAAGCCAAAAATATGTTATTTGATACTGGGACTCAAGTACAATTGTTTAACCCTTTCCTGTTTTGCATAATTTTAGACCCGTCCAATCTCAAAGGTTTTGCAGACGAAAATTTGAAGTGGATTTTATTTGAAAAATAACCATTTACTAGGATAGAAAATATTGTGGAAAAAGAAGAAATTGCTTTTTTCAAGCAATTTCTTCTTTTTTCACAATGTTTTCTAGCTTATAAAACCACTGGGACGTAAAAACCAGGGATTAACCAGGAAAGGGGTAAAACTTCGTGTACAGGGTCGAAAATGCTATTTCATCCTTTAATCCTTGCTTTTGGGTAACCAACACACTCCTGATATTATACAACCCGCAAGAAAAGTGCTTGAGAAAATAACACGGAAAATGAAGACAATGCTTTTAACAAGCACTTTTTTTCATTTTTCAAATTGTTTTCTTAACAGAAAGACAGATATTCATAATTCCATAAACTTTAGCTTGTTGTCTTCAACATCTTTTAATTTAGACCAGTCAAAAAACTCATGTCAAACCTTTCATTATTCACTGTCCAGCATGCCCTTAATATTGACCTGAATTATAACTTCAAATCGAATTTTGAATTATGGTGAAGAGCTTCTGAATTAATTTCTCTCAATCCTGGGGTCATGAGTTCAAAACCATGTTTAGCCAACATACTAAAATTTGATAAAGTCATTGCTTTATTGGCTTGCAGAAATAAGCAAATGATAAGTAGTGAGCCATAGAAGGATTTCTTTTCACATGATTGCATGATTAACCAATTCCCACATAGTCCTGCTTTTTTACTACCCTTCAGAAGAAAGCTAGAGGAGAACTTGTGGAAAATCAAGAAATTTCTTGTAATAAGCAATTTCTGCATTTTCCACAGTTTTTTATACCAAAAAATATTTAAAATTTCATCAACTTGAAATTGTTAGTTCCGACTTCTTTCAATTTGGACCAGTCTAAAATTTTGTGTTATGGTTACGGGTTAAGAGACAAACTCTTATTTCCATTGTGGTCCTTACTTATTCCGGATGTTACCATGTACATAAGTAAGAGAGGCAGTAGATTCTAACCACTCCTGCCTACTTTTAAAGCTAGGTGGACTGGGGCTTTGCCTGTAAAGTGAACTGCCAAAATACACTATCTGCCTCGAATGAGCCTGCAACTATATAATTGTCAGTCAAGCGAGCTAACTAAGCCAGAAAATGGTAGCTAAAAAGAACCTTGTGGATGTACTAGTGTGAGAAATGACCAGATTTGCATATAAAAAAATTATAAAAAGTATGTGTGGGGTAGGGGGTAATAATCAATACTTCAAGGACATTGGGCCTACCCAACCCCTGGAAAGGCCTAACATATGGGACCATTAAATAAACATATTCTTTTTCTATTTTCATACCACATTATACCCAGTCTTTACATACAATCAGTTCTGTCTACATTGCTTCAGAAAACTGATAACAAGACAGGATTCAGGACATTCTTTAGAATTCTCTGGGAAAGGGGGGGTTTCACATCAAAGTGTTTTTCCCCTGCCACTCACAATTTAAGATTGAAAAATAATCTCTCATACTTCAAAGTTTAGAACAAGAGCGTCACCAACAGGTGCCTACACTTGGCTGTTTGGTGTTGGATTGTGGATAAAAAATCTAAGTAAAAAAAGGGCATAACACACACAGAATGCACCTAGTATAGGTTCATCTTTTAATAGTGAACATGTGTGCCAGTTTCAAGTGAATGCCTTCAGTAGAACCAGAGATATCACAAAATGTCAAAGTTTACGCACTATGACAACGACAACAAGAACACTAGGAGGCTATCACAATACCTCTGGTTTTCTCCGGAAACAGCCGAGTTAAAAATCTGATTTTGAAACATCTTGAAAAGATATTAAGCATGCATATCCTTGTAATTTTTTTTGCATAATCATATTCGTTGGATTTTATATGCGCATACATTTCATTTAAGCTAGGAAAACACTATTTTTGCAGGAATCCCATGCTCTACATCCCTGACTAACAGAAAAACATGGTTAGATCCATTAGTCACAAGGACATAACTGAAATACTGCTGAAAGTGGTATTAAACCCCATTCAACCAATCAATCTTTGCTATTTTCAACAAAATTCATTCATCAACTTTTACAAGGTGGTAGAAATGGCTCAGAAAAAAACTACCATCAAGAATTTGAACTTCAAGCACGACCTTGCACTTTGACCTACTTGAACACAAATTCTAAATTGCACAATAACTCTTGCACTGATTAATTGGCTCCAAGATATCCATAGTTAAACTGCTGTCTAAACAATATTATATTGGTAGTACATGTATCTTCTTGCCATTTGATACAAATAGTTGCTTAATGAAGGTGGTCAAATAATATCAAATACATAAATCCTCAATCAAGTAGCACCAAAATTCTTATTCAAATGTTTACTATGAAATATATCCACTGTGGTTGCATGACACTTCCTCAAGTCAAAATCACAGAATCCAACACAGAAGTTACCATTTGTGGCTTTATATATATCCAGTCCCCTTCCTATCTTGATAATCCAACCATTGTTTAATCTGGAATGAAAATGGGCTTGTCTGTTAACCCTTTAATCCACTGCAAATCTCCTGTTGAATTTTTTTTAGAATTCTGAAGATAATTCATATATAATTTCTCATATTTTTGATAGATTTAAGGAAAACATTGTGAAACATTGTTGAACAAGGAGAAATTACTTTAAACAAACAATGAATCTTTTCTCTGATTTCTTCTACCATTTTATTTTCCTATTAACACATGAGTTAAAATGTTGTTTGCAGCTTTTTTCACCTGACTGATAGCTAGCCATGCATACTGACTCCAATAGAAATTTAGGCAACATTGTTTTGCAAAATTTATGGTCAGTAATTTGTAACAAAAAATCAAATGGTTTGTTGGCAATCTAAAACTTGTTGCTACAGAATAAGCTGTAGTTATGATGTATGCATTGCAAAACCATCAAAAATACTTCACATAAAATGTTGACCAATGTCAGACACTTCAGGTTATTGTATGATTTTGTTTGACTATTAATTATTCATTTAGAGTCACAACCTATTAATTCAGACTAGTCAAAAAAATTCCAGTTAAAGGTGAAGCAAGTACATGTAAATGATTATGTCTTGAAAAAGAAGAAAATGTAGAAAACAAAGGAAGGAAACATTGTGATAAAAGGAGAAATTAGTTTTACTCTTTTAGACAATTAATGTTCCTTCACTTACATCAGTTTAATTAGATTGTTCTTCCTAGTGTAATTGATTAACTCTTTCCTGTTCAATCCCTGGTTTTTATGCCCCTGTGATTTTATAATTGAGAAATCATTGTAGAAAAAGAAGAAATACTTGTAACAAGCAATGTCTTCTTTCTCCACAATATTTTCTACCCAACTGAATGGTTATATTTCAAATCAAATTCATTTATATCTTTGTCTGTAAAACCTTTGAATTTAGCCGGGTCAAATATTTTGAAAAACAGGAAAGGTTAAGTAAACTAGAGGCACTTGAATAGCTCAACAAGACTGAATTTACTGATATGAATGGCAAGATTTTAAAAGCTTGCACAAAATATCATATTTGAAAATAAACCCTGCCCATGATTGGCATCTGATCAAAATTTCTTGAAGTTGACTGATAAAGGGTCAGAGCCTGTGAAATTGGCTGAGAAACAGATAAAATTTTCTGAAATGAATTTCAAAGTTTTCACTATCTGCAACATAATGGAAAATGTTCATTCATAAAATACTGATTTTCTTTGCATGAAATTCTTTTTAAAGGAATCGGTTAAATCATCACAAAGGTTAAAAAGAATTTCAATGGGCCACTAAAAAGTCATAATTACAGATAGAATAAGCTGTAGTTACATTATTTTGGTATTCCAATGAAAAACAAGGTGCCAAATTGTCACAAGATACGCCCGTCACACTGCTTAATATAAACAGGGGGTTTGAATAGAACTGAGGTTATTTTGAATGAATATTTTTTGTCAAACAAAGTATGAAAAACAACAAAGGACAATAGCTCAAAATATATGCTAGGTAGAGTTATGGTTCTTGTACCCTGCACTCCCCCTTGGTGAGCTCTATCCATCCATGAAGTTTCATGATTCTAGCTTTTATACTTTTAGAGATATACTCCGGACAAGATTCAAGTATGAAAAACAACAAAGGGCAATAACCCAAAAATAGGCTAGGTAGAGTTATGAATCTTGTACACTGCACTCCCACTTGGTGAGCTCTATCCATCCATGAAATTTCATGATTCTAGCTATTATACTTTTAGAGATATACTCCTAGAGTTATGGTTATTGAGCACTGCACTCCGTATTGATGAGAAGAATATATCTGCCAAGTTTAAAGTCAAGTGGACTTACAGTAACAGAGTTATGCTCCGGACAAAGAAGTGGACACTGCCTGGACAACCAGACGCCCGGACAACCGGACGCCATGGGTGATCCCATAATACGTCCCGTCCACGGGCGTATAATTAATACTATATAAACACATGTAAGTGTTTTTAAAATAGACAAGCAAGCTGAAGACCAAAGTAGTGATTTAATTGGTCTTCAATTAATTTTTGATTAACACATTCCCACACAGAGAGATTTTAGACCGATCCAAATTTATAAGAAGTTTCAGACGATAATTTCAAGTTAATGAAAATTCAAATTGTTTTGCCTTTTTAAAAGAAAACATTGTGTACAATGAAGACTTTTTTTGATACAATCAATTTCTTTTATTTTTTACAATATTTTCCAAAGTCTTTATCTTGAAGGGCGTGATGAGGAGGGATTGTGTGGGAATTGATTAACAGATGCGATTCATAAGATGTTATCATAAAAGAAAACACAACTCAATTTTATACCTTATTTCTCTATCATGAAGGGTGTCAGAATACTTCACTTCAAGAGCAACATTGTAGGACAATAAACTGTTGTTCAATTCTTCTAATTTACGCTGTTGGTTTTTCCTCTGATCATAGTTCTATGGAGAAAAGCGTAAATCAGGGTTTTAATTCCCAAGAGTAGATCATCATTCAAACGAAATTTTAATTCATTGAAGGTTTGAAAATTCTCTCAGTTATTGTGGTTGAAATTTTTAAGTCTCACTAGCATATGAGCGCATGCATGACATTTCCAACCATTACACATGTGCGCCAAGTAAAGACTCAAATCAGCCTGTGCATCCGCACAGTCTGATCAGAGTCTTCACTCTGCGCTCTGTAGATAGATACTGACCCAAGGCTTCTTTAAACAATAAGCGAATGTTCTAATTGCCCCGAATGGCTGTCCAGGGTGCTCAATGTGTGCGAATCAAGCACATGCAAAATGGTTGAAAATGTCACTAAAAGGCTCCTATCATGTTAGCATTTTCTTCTTCTCCAAATACGATTTTTACATAGCACCTAAGTTGATCATAAATGTCAATCAATAATTTGGTCAATTAACCTAATCATATACCTAGACCAGAAGAAAACTTAAGACTGGGATATTGGGCTCTATTTATGTTAACCCTTGTCATGCTGATTCTGGAATATTCCTGTTTGGACAGGAGGTATAGACAAAACCAAGCCTGAACATATGTGCAGTCTGATCATAGTCTACACCACCTGCTTGCCCCTTTCAAGCCAGAATTGTTAATAAGATCAAAGTTCAAAAGAATATTGACCTGCAAAAAGTTCTTATGGAAATTCCAGTGCTTTGATTTTAGTGCAAATCTAAACAGGGTTATATTCAGCATGACAAGGTTTAAGCTTTTTAAGTGTTGGTTTTGGACCTGAATATACATGTAGTAACAACAGCTTATTCAGGCTGTTTTCAGGTCATCAACCAACCATTTTACTTTTTTGTTACATGTTACTGGCTATAAATTTTCTAAAATAACGTGATTAAATATGTCAAAGTGGAACTTCCTACTGAAGCTCATTGGGCCGGGCAAGCAATCTGTCAGTTTGAGGACTTTTAACCCATTCCCACACAATCCCTCCTTTTTACGCGTCTACAGAAATAAGCTTTGGAAATATTGTGGAAAATGAAGAAATTGCTTATATCAAGCAATTTCTTCATTATCCACAATATTTTCTGTCCAAAAAGATGAAAGAATTAAGAATTCCATCAACTTGAAATTGTTGTCTGCTGATTCTTTCAATTTGGACCAGTCTAAAATTTTGTATTCTATCATTTTCTAGCTTGAACTAATACTAAGAGTTACTAAAAAATGGCTGAGAATATCTCTGTTTGTTATCCTGCAAATAACGCTGCAATAGACGTATAGTTGACAAGTATTTCAAATAAAATGTATATTATGGAACAGAAGTTCCAGAGGACAAATTTAATGATTAGTGTTTTTTAACAATTGTGAACTCTTTTTTTTTATCTTCTGCAGGTTTTGTAATTGATCAACCCATCATCACATATTGACACGTTTTGACGCTCCGAAGTAAAAAAGTTTTGGAAAACATTGTGGAAAATGAAGAAATTGCTTGTGATAAGCAATTTCTTCATTATCTACCATGTTCTCCACCTCAAAAGACAGAACAGATTAAAATTCCATTAGGTAAAAATTGTTGTCTGCAACATTTTGACTTTTGACTGGTCTAAAATTTTGTTGTCTGTTATCAAGTTAAATTTCTTCAAACTTGGACAATCCATAAAACATGTAGGTCTTCCTCATCTACCTTCAGCCCATTAGCTGACAACAAAATTTTAGACTGATCCAAATTCATAAATAAAGAATACTGATAGAATTGAACACAAGATTAGGAAATTCTGATAAATGTTGGATACAAACCAACGGACATTGTCAAATTAAGATACACAACTCAGCAGACTTTAACCCTTTCCTGGTTAATCCCTGGATTTTACGTCCCTGAGTTTTTATACTTGAGAAAAAACTGTGGGATAAGAAGAAATTGCTTGTAACAAGCAATTTCTTCTTATCCCACAGTATTTTCTACCCTAAAGGTTGGTTACTTTTCAAATTACACTCACTTTTAATTGTTGTCTGCATCTTCTTTCAAATTGGACAAGTCTAAAATTTTGAAAAACAGGAAAGGGTTAAGACAGTTGATTTAGGTTATGCTCCTAAACCTTTCTTTACAACCACAGATGTTGTTTTTTCATTACATTGAGTCATAATTAATAATTTCTAAAAGGGAGAAACTTCCTATTTTTTTTAACCCAGATTTTAACCACAAGGGTTGTCAAATACAAATTTGGGTAACTCAATGACTCTTCCTGTTGAGAGAACAACTTATCATAGATATAAATTCAACACTTGACTACAAATTCTTTACTTACCTTTAAGTTTTCCCAAGCTCTTTTCAAGAGGGGCATTAAAAAGCTTTATTGTAAGGGAATGGGTAAACAAACATTTGTTTCTTTTCTAACAATATAATCTTTTAGGGAGCATTTTTTTCAGCACATCAAATCATAGGACTGTTTAGAAAATAAAGGTGACAAAATTACCTCCTCTTGCCCAGTGATAAGCTGTATCTTTGTAACTCTTGCAGGTGATTTGATCAACAACTCACAAAACCTGAGAAAATTGTAAAGCTGAAATTACAAAGTCAAAAGTTTTAAGCCATTTTACATGCTTGAGAATAGCTTAACCCATTCCCACTCAGTGACGTTTAGACGCCCCCAAGGAAAATAGCTGTGGAAAACATTGTGGAAATTGAAGGAATTGCTTGATACAAGCAATTTTTTCATTATCCACAAAGTTTTCCAACCCAAAAGAAAAAGATTTTAAATATTTCACCAACTATAAATTGTTGTCTGCAACTTCTTAAATTTCATTGTGTGTGAATGGGTTAAAGGGTTCAAGAAGGATTTGTTTTGTTTTAATGAGTTTAATGCAACTTTTAACAGTATTTCATTCATATAGCAGTAGCTGGAGCTTCCTGGTACTTATCACACACCAGCACTACCTCTACATCCTTTCTGAGCCTCCAGCTGCTATCCCAGTTAGGTTAACAATTTTCCACCAATTGGTAGGAGAAAAACGTCTGAAAGGACATTTGCTGCAACCAAGATCGTCCCCTGGACCTCATGATTGAGAATCTGGCATGGTACAAACTGCGCTATGGCTGTGGCTAGGGTGCAAGTTGGAAAACCTTTGAAAGTTCTCAACTGATTACCACAAAATTCCACCTTTTTATGCATTCCAACAGAATAGTTCAGTAAAACAATGTGGAAAATGAAGAAATTGCTTGTTAGAAGCAAGTACTGCATTTTCCACATTGTATTCTACCCAAAATGACAGAGAAGTTTCATTTTCTATCATCTTCATATTGTGGACAGCAACTTCACTGAATTTGGACCAGTCTAAAAATTTGAGAATGAGTTAATCATAAGTGACACGTCACACCAAAAATGCCATCAGGGAATCCAAAAAAGTATTGACCTGTGTCAGACTAGTAACATGGACTAGTAAGGCTGGCCACGATGAATTCTAACCAAACCACGAAGTAGGAGGGAGGTACTAGAAATGGTCTTTATCTATCTGTCATGCATGGCTCGTCCACTCCCTAACCCCTAAATAGAATTTCATGAAATCTTGCACATCATTATCTCATTTATGGTGCATATAAACAATAACTTTTATATTATTATTTTTGAAGTACATGTATGGTATTTAAGGAGATAGAACTTTACAAAATGACTCCAATATTAAGCTTTAGCCCATTTCCACACAATGACGCTTTTTTAAGCCCCCTAGAAAAAAAGTTTTGAAAAACATTGTGGAAAATGAAGAAATTGTTACAAGCAATTTCTTCATTTTCCATAATATTTCCTACCCAAAAAGAAAAAAAAAACGGTAATATCATTGACTAAAATTATTCGTCTGCAAAGATGGAATTCGGACCTGTCTAAAATTCTGTTGTTTGATTAAAGATTAAGACTGCAATATTACACTTTTAACTCTTTCCTGTACAATCACTGGTTTTTACGTCCCTGTCATTTTATAATGCTACTGAATGGTTATTTTTCAAAACAAATCCACTTTAAATTTTCGTCTGCAACACCTCTCAATTTGGACAGGTCTAATATTTTGTAAAACAGGAAAGGGTTAAAGCAGCTCGTTAACAGATTTTCATGAAAAGCTGATATCTGCTTTTCCAATAGTTATGACTGAGGTAAACAATGCAGGTTTACCTAATTTTTCTAACTCTAATCTTTTTACCTATTCCCACACAATCTCACTTTTAGACATCACCCAAGAAAAAAGAAATTCATGAAAAACATGAATAAAGAAGAAATTTCTTGAAAATTCATGAACTGAAAAATGTGTCTGTTACTTTTTCAATTTGGATCAGTCTAACTTTTTGTTGTTTGATTTGATAAGTTAAGATTCTAAATAATTAGTTTATTCTTCTTTCAGGTGAATGATCTGTATCCGTACCCATTGTAATCTGAACCGAACAGAACAAAACATAACTTTATTTACATCCAGGTACAAATCAGTGTGCAACATGGACAAAAATCAAAAACACATGGAATAGTAATATTTTGGTTCCGATTCAATCTATAGACTAGTGATATAAATTCTATGAGCGTTCATCTTCCGTAGGGATAGATTCTCTGGTAGAAAAGGTATCTGAATGATTTATGATCGAAATGGGAATAAATGAATATTGCTTTGGTCCGAGCGCCTCACAACCACACCTTATAACAAGCTGTCATTACGAAGCCCTCGGGACAAATTTGAATAGCCGACAACCCCCGCCTCCTCGCCTTATTAGAAACGAAAAACAAGGACGAGTAGGAAAGTTAATGTTATTACATTTTTAAGAGCATATGCCCTAAGTATTTAAATATTAATACATGTTGATTACATTGAAAATGTATAATACGGGTAGTATAAATTTTGAAAAGTGCCAAACTTGCGATGGTGATCAAGGCAACGTCGGAGCAATTTATAATCTCGCAACTGCTTAAGTTACGGGGTTTCAAAACAACATCCAACGCTGTCTAAATAACGTTTGATTTGATCATTACAAAGCCTTTGGGTGAAATATATTTTAGCTAAGTGAAAAGGGGAAGAGAGAGAGAGAGAGAGAGAGAGAGAGAGAGAGAGAGAGAGAAGGGAGAGAGAGAGGTGAGAGAGAGAAAGAAAGAGAGAGACACAGAGAGAGACAGAGAGAGACAGATCTGACAAGGTAGTTTATCTTAACTCATACCCACACGATTTTTATTGACCTGTCCAAATTCAAAGAAGTTTCAGACATCAATTTTTATTTGATAAAATTCTAAAAGTTATTGGCGGCCTTTCTGGGTAGTTCACATTCTGCAAAGTGAAGAAATTACTTGATACAAGCAATTTGTTAATTTTCCACAATGTTTTCCCAAGTTTTTTCTTTTTTAAGCATTTTAAATGCTTAAAAAAGCTGGATTGTTTGAGAATGAATTAAAGGATCAAATGGTATTGGTCTGGAAAATCTATGAACAAAGACATAAAATAGGACATAATTGGTAGGTGACCTAATCATCACATCGATCAGTTTCAATAAGCTATCATTACGATGTTTTACCCATTACCAGACAACAAAATTCTAGACTGGTCCAAATTGGAAGAAGTTGCAGACCACAATTTTAAGTTGATCGAATTCTAAAACCTTTGTCCTATAGGGTAGAAAACATTGTGGATTATGAAGAAATTGCTTCATAAAAGCAATTTCTTCATTTTCCACAATGTTTTCCAAAGCTTCATTCTTGAGGGGGGGTGCAAAAGTGGAATTGTGTGGGAAGGGGTTAAGTAGCTAACATATAAAATTGTAGGAGGTCAAAATTGAACTTCTGGTCTAAAGAGAGATTTGGTTGGTCAATTGAAATATTGACTAACATGGGCAATCTATCAATGTTTCTTTAATGAGGAGCAGTCTGAAATATTTTCATCAAGTAGACAAGAAAATCTAGGCTTACCTGGTGATTTGAGCGAATATATGGGTCCTCGACTATAACTTCTGTCAAAGTCTCATCAAGAAACCTTGAAAAGAGTCGGTCATAAGAATGCCCAGTTGAGTCATTTTCTATCTGAATCTGTTCATGGTATTTCCCCTCTGGAAAAATGTATTAACCCTTAACATGCTGATTCCGGAATATTCCTGTTTTGGTATGAGGCATAAACAAAGATCAGCCTGCACATAAGTGCAGTCTGATCTTAGTCTACACCACCTGTTCTTGCAAATTAAACAGAAGTTGCTTATAGAATTAATTTTCAAAAGAAATGTTGACCCACAATCAAGCCATCAGGTGCTTTCAAATTTGATATTGCCCAGACAAGGGCTAATATGAGCAATATGAGAAATAATTAGTCTTAGTACATAATTTGTCAGATGCTTTAGAGTGGGTAGGATTTTCTCATTTCTACTGAATGACTGGTTTTATATACAGGTGTAATAATTTGCAGTCTAATTTTAAAAAAAAAAACAAAAATAAAAAGTAGTCCAACAAAATATTTCTGAAGCCTTACATTATCTTCAAATTTCTTTAGACAGTTCATTGCAGCAGAAATCTCTAGATATGATGTAATAAAGTTTCATAGTAGAAAGGCAACAATGACCTGTTATAGGAAGGCAACAATGGCCTGTTATGCACCAGTATTTCAAGATTTATCAAAATAAATCTTGTATAAGACATAAAGTATTTCCTTAAATTTATTATAATATGTACAATTGTACTACATAAACTGTATTTCATTGAAATAGTGGATATTGGAGTACAACAAAAATCTCTGATTTACCTTCCTTTTCCTTTTCAACTATCTTTTTCAATTCTTCAGCCCTATTCATGTACTGTTTTATCTTATCTCGAATGCCATCCTTCTTTTCTGGGGGACAAACTGTAATAAAAGAAGCAAGACAAATTGACCAATCGTTGCCAGGCATACTCTACTTCTCAACTGGTTCAGAACCAGACATATTGGGAAAAATCATTTTGTTCTCAAAATTCGAGAAAAATATTTCCATGGTTTAGGACACAAAATCAAAGCCTGACTATTATTTACTTCCATGGTAAAGGTTATTTGCTCCATATGTCATTAAATGATTAGAACTGAACTAAGAGGCAAAAATCATGTTTAATCTTTATTCTTACTTTTCTAACTTAGTAAGATTCCCAAATATTTTGTATTGACAATCTTTTTTTTCCTGACTGTGATTTTTGGCTTTGTGAAGGGGTCTTTTTTTAGTTATGAAGTTCTACAAAGATTTTGCCAAGAATTAAATGAACTCTTTCGAAGTCACTTGATTTGGGACAGTGGCCCATTTCAGGCTCTCATTTGCGTGGGTCCATGGATTTCAAGGAACTTGACCCTATCCTGTACAATCCCTGTTTTTTACATACCAGTGATTTTATACACGAGAAACCATTGTGGGGAAAAGGATATTGATTGCACTTGGCAGTTTCTCCTTTTCCCACAATATTTTTTATACAACAGCTTAGTTACTTTTCAATTGCTCTCTTTTTAAGTTATTGTCTGCAAATTCTTTCAACATGGACAAGTCTAAAATTTTGAAAAACAGAAAAGGCTTAATAAGCATGGTAACAGAGGAAGAACTTTGAAAATCGAAGACGAGTCTTACAAGCCTATGGCCAAACTCAACTCCGCATTTTAGCCTAAACCCGTTGCACCCTAAGGTAATTCTGATAAAATGTCATGTTTCTCCTTTTGGCATGGTGTTTTTGAGTCTTGGTGATTCAATCAATAAAAATTCCTGTTCTGTGCAATGGCAGACCACTGCTATACTGTATTTATGTGTGCTTATAGATTTCTGTTGGGACTATTTGTTGTCTAGTGATGAGGTTTGAAATGTCCTCCCATAGATTTTCCAGACTAATACCATTTGATCCTTTAACCCTTTCTTGCTTTTGGAAATTATTGTCATTTCTATGCACTTGCAGTTAACTTTTGTATTTCAAACTATGTGCAAATTGTAAGAAATCAACATCAATCAATGGAAGTGTTTGAAATACATCAAAGAAATACAATTTTTACCTTAAAGCTCTTACATTACCCTGCTTATACTATTTTTTTCAAATTCCTTACAAATATTTTAGGGTTCATGTTTTGTGTCTTCTTGCAAATGCTTATTTCATGTAGATGCATTTCGAAATTTGGGTTGAAAGATGGGAAATAACTCGAGATACTTTTTCAAGTCAGTTTTACAATTATTGCAAGTGTGACATTGATCTTTGGATGAATATTTCTAAGGTGCTTGATTATGGGAGACTGATTTGGAGTCTCCATTACCAGAGTATATATACAAAAAGAGTGAAATTTTTTGTTATTAAATTTGTTACAAATCTATTTTTAATTCATACTGTAATATTCTAAATGAATTCATGTTACTTTCAGTTAAGTTCATGGAGTCAAATTTACCAGTCAACTCGGTCCATTGAATCACTCAGCCCGGTCAACCCGGCCCGATCAACTAGGCCCAAATATATAGTATATAGTAATGCAAGAATATTGAATAATATATTAAACTTTTGTAAAAAATGATATCCCTTACTTTACTTTTTGCTTATTAATTTATTTTCTTTTATTGAAATAGTGTCAAATTGTTAACATATTTGAAATTGGGGCCGATTAAAATGGTTGTTGTTTTGCAATGTAATTTTTAATTTACAACCACTTAAAATCACACTGACCGTCATAACATATATGTCATTATTCCTGACAGCTTGTTAATTAACCAGAATATTTTGTTATAAATTGGACTTTTTCACACGCACAAAAAAAGAAGCAGATGAAAATAACAGTTCCCTCTCCCCTTGATATTTCTTTTTTATGAAATTTCGCCAATCACTAAATACTGTACTATATATTGGGGCCGAGTTGACCGTGCTGAGTTATACGATGGGTCGAGTTGCTGGTGGGCCGAGTTATAAATGGGCCGAGTTGAGCGGTCACCAATTTATAGCTTAAGTTGAACAAATACATGAGACTACAGGCTACCAAAACTTACCCTTTTACTTTATTTAAACGAAAGGAAAATCGGACAGGTGTATAACCCTAGCTAAAAAAAAAACAAGAAAAAAAATATTTACAGCAAAACTCTGAAAAGTCTACCTTTTAGTACATCTATCAGCAGCTGTAAACCCTCCTGGTAGCAAATGCTTGCCTCTGCATAACGACTTTTCTTATCTAGTTCAACAGCACGAGTAAGAACACTGGTGGCAGACGACAAAACTCCAACCATCTTATCACCCATTGTGCCCCTTCTTCATAAAGAGCTGACCTCTGTAGAAAAAGTTAACCGCAAGATATGATCATATCTGGATTTAATGTGATTCTGATTGTAAACATTGCAGTTCTCTTCCTACTTTCATTTTAAAAATAAGGGGAGTAACTCATATCACTGACTTCCGGTATAAAATACATTGAGTTCGTTCCATTCAATTTTTGCACAGCAAAAGATAAATAAATCTTAAACTGCTTTCATAGCACCTGTTTAAATGTAGTGATATTAGATCAGACATGCGGTTTTAATAAATATTATTAATCACTTAGATCTTAAAGATTGTTTTGCATGTCCTTAATATTAGTGCTATTCAATGACCATTAGTTCTATCTAAATTTGATTGGACGGTTTGACATTACAGTCGGGAACCATTGTCGTTTCCAGGGGCAACAGTTGTAATCAAATGAAAGTGAAATTATGTCTGGCCTTCCAAGAGAAGTACTGAAATGGATCCAAAGTTTAGACTTGACATGGCAAGTGAAAGTGCCAAAATGGTTCGTTTCCTTTATTATGAACCTCTCATATTCAAAATGGTGTATCTGTTGTCTTATTTGATTGAAAAAATATAGTGTCACCTATTTTCGTTTTTGTTAAAAAAAAGGGGGGGAGAATTAAGTCTTGAGTAAAAATCAAACAATTTGAGTAAAACATTATCAATCTGCATGTATATGTTATGCCTGTTGTGAATTATTGAGAGATCAGCAGACACATATTTAAATCCATACTATTTTAACAACGAGAGTACCAAATTGGCATTGTGATCATCCATAAAACTAAAGTTACTAAGATAGATCAAGCTCTTATTAGCACATGCAATACAAGTATCTAAGAGAACTGACTTATCCAGGATACTTTTATCACAAAATAAACTTTTTTTGCTTAAATTCTCAAGTTATTGATTTGCTAGTACTGAAAGTGACTGAAAATAGATAAACTTGGTTGTAACTTAATTTTCCAAAAGTTTTTTTAACCTTTACATATTTGATCTACGTGATTTATACTCTTACAAGACTCAATCTGGGTAAAATTATTTGTGCAGTTGATATTTGAATATAAGGAGCCTTATTAAAGAAAAATTCAGTATTAGAATTAAATTAGTCATTAGCAATGTACATAGTGCAATTAATAATTATTTACTATTGTTTTTAACCTTTCTTTATTTCAGGGACATGACAAATGGCTATCTAGTGGCTGAAATCTTTTCCTGGTATTTTCCACAAGATATTCAGATGCATTCATACAACAATGGAAAGTCCTTGGATTCAAAACAGAAAAATTGGGACCTTTTAAGAAATGTAAGCTAGTATATTATTTAAATGAAACAGAATTTAACATTGAAAGTTGATTTGATTGCTTTAGGAAATAATTTTTTTGTTATTAATATTTTAAACTTTTTTTTAAGGATTATGTTGTGTATCGGTAATTTTTTTATGAATTGTAATAAAAAGATAAAACTGTTTTACCTTTGACCTTTTCCCCTTTTTCATTGTGACTTGATGTGTAAATGAAAAGGAGAAAGGTAGCATAATTAAATTCAGATTATAAATACATATTTTTCAATTGAAGACTTATATCAGGTAACAAGTTCAGATTAACCCTTTCTCACAGAACAAGATTTTAGACTAGTCAAAATTCAAAGAAGTTGCAGCCTACAATTTTAAGTTGATGAAATTCTTAAAATCTTTGTTTTTCGGGGTAGAAAAGATTGTGGATAATGAATAAATTGCTTTGAATAAGCAATTTCTTCATTGTCCACTATGTTTTATACAGGTTTTATATTGAGGGGCATTTAAAAGCATAATTGTGTGGGAAGGGTTAAAGTAAGAATTTATTAAACAAGGGATAAAGGAATACTTGCATGCATAGAAATTTGTCCATAATCCTGTTGAATATTATCATTTGAGATACTCAAAATAGTGCCACATATTGATATGGGTAATTCTGAATTGAGGAACTTATGGCCCTGCCCACTGACCTCCAACAGGAAACCCTACTTAGATATTAACCCTTTCCCGTTTTTGGAAATTTTAGACTAGTCCAAATGGAAAGAGGTTGCAGATGACAAAGACAACTGGATGCTATATGAAATGAACCCACCCTATGTGGTAGAAAATATTGGGGAAAAGGAGAAATTGCTTGTTACAAGCAATTTCTTCTTTTTCCGCAATGTTTTCTCAAGTATAAAATCACAGGAACGTAAAATCCCATATTTGAACGGGAAAGGGTTAAATGGCATTTCTTGAAAAATTTATTTTCAGTATCACATAACAAAAAATAGAATGGTTGGTTGGCATTCTAAACCTTATAACTACAGCTTGAATAAGCTGCACCTATGACGCTTAAGTCGATCACCAAACCAACAAAAATGCCTCACATAAATGTTGGCCAATTATGTCAGATTGCAAAGTTCACTTTTAGTCAAATTGTATGATTTGATCTATCTGTTTTTTGATTGGCAGTGGCAATCCATCAATTTTTTAGTTAACTAAAATACAGGGAAAGAACTCATGATTAGTAACAAGATTTCACAAAGTATGTTTTGGTGTTTTTTTTTCATTTATAGTTCATAAAACGTCACAGACTAGACATACCAAATGATATGGTAGAAGGTACAATACACTGCAAAGAGGGTGCTGCTGCTATGTTAATAGAAAGAATGTATGAAATACTCACAAACAGAAAGTAAGTGACTATTTGTTGCTCATAAACTTATCTCTACATAATACTAAGGTTTTAGACTTGCATGGCCAAACTCAAAGATGGTGCATGCTGTTGGTAGTTTGAAGATGCACATGGTGTAAGTGGAAACATAGCTGAGTACTTCAACCCATTCCCACACGGCAAAATAATAGACTGGTCCAAATTGAAAGAAAATGCAGATGACAATTTCAAGTTGGTAGAATTTGTTTTTTTTACTGGTTTGGATAGAAAACATAGTGAGAATGAAGAAATCGCTTGTATCAAGCAATTTCTTCATTCTCCACAATGTTTTCCAAAGCTTTTTTCTTGAGAGGCGTAAAAGGAGGGATTGAGTTGGAATGGGTTAACCCATTCCCACACATTGACTCATTTTGATATACCTCAAGAAAAAAAAGAAAAACGTTGTTTAAAATGAAGAAACAATCAATTCTTCATTTCCCACAATTTTTTTACCAAGAAAATTGAAAATTCTTAGGATTCATAAACTTAAAATTGTTGTCTGTAGCTCCTTTCAATTTGGAATAATCTGAAATTTTGCTGTTCGGTAATGGGTAAATGGGTAGACAAAGGGAAAATGAAGAATCGTCCTGAAAGTCTGTTATTGAAATAAAGCAAAAGATTTTTGAGGGTTAGGGTAGGATTACCTTTTGTCTGAAATAGCAAAATTTTGGATACAATTTGTAATCCCATATACATGTATAATGAAACTGCTTAAATTCTTGCAGTAACCAGATGATTCCTTTGTTAAATGACATGTAATATTTTGTGTTCAGTGTTTCTCACTTAGTTGAAGATACACTTCACTAATTTGGCAGTGCTGTCTGTCTGCATAGTTGTCCGTCTGACTGTCCTGAGCTGCTTTTCTGTTTCAAAGGCATTTCTGAAATCATCAGACTTACTTAAATGAAATATTACTCTTTTGTTCAGCTAAAATCCTAGATGGGCAATGAAAAATTAAAAGTATTTATTTTGCTGAAAGTTAAATGTAACAGATACTGGTCAAATGTCAAATTCAGACCAGGAGCTTGTCAATATCCTGAAATCTCGATAGGTTTTTGGATGATTTTGATTTAATTCATGACACTTGTTCAGTACAGTGTATTAGTCCTAATTGTGAAAGAAATGAAATTATTTTTGTTGCTTAAAGTTTCAGGTCACATCTCAGGATCAAAGATCAAAATGAAATTGCACTAACTAATATTTGAATGATATTACTACAACTATGAAATTTTGATGTCGTTTCACACAATTTTCGAGTAATAACACCAGCTGTGCAAGAATAGAAGATGATTTCATTTGCTCAAAATACAAGATTAAAGATCACTACACTTTAAGTCCATTACAGCGCCATCAGCTACAGGGCTAAATCCATTATATGAATGTAATATTGTGTATTTACTTGAAATAATATGCCCAGTCAGTACACCAGGATCTTTTGGGTTGACTTTAATATATTTCACAAACTAGCATGTTCAGTACAAGTCTTAACCCATTTCAAAACAACAGAATTTTAGACTGGTCCAAATTGAAAGAAGTTGCAGAAAACAATTTCAAGTGGATGAAATTCTTAAAAAAAATTCTTGTGAGGTTGAAAGCATGGTGGATAATGAAGAAATTGCTTGTAACAAGTGATTTCTTCATTTTTCACAATGTTTTCATGTGGTGTCAAAAAGTGTTCTTGCGTTAAAATAGGTTAACCTTAGTTTTGCAAGAAACAAGAATGTTACCTTTTGCTTTAAAATCAAGCTCACAGCTGTAGATCAAAGGTAAGATTTAGATTAGGGGATTTCTTATTTTTTGAGACTTATAATAGCACTGTAAGGGAACATATAATTTATAGTCGTTAGTACTTCCAGTCATCTATTCATTCATGCTTTACCTACTTATTATTTCATTCATAATTACATTATAATTCAATAGTTATCCATTCTCACTCAATAACACTATTACACGCCTTCCCCCCCCCAAAAAAAATAATTGGAAAACATTGTGGAAAATGAAGAAATTGCTTGTTACAAGCAATTTCTTCATTATCCACAATGTTTCTACCCCCCCCCCCCCAAAAAAAAAAAAATTATAAAGATGTCATAACTTTTGAATTGTCGTGTACAACTCCTTTCAATTTGAATTGGTCTAAATAAAATTCGTCTCGTAATGGGTTAAATGAATTACTCATTCATTTATTATTTCATTCTGAAACTCAGCTTATATTTTTCATATTTTCGTTTATTTCATTTTTTTAATTTTTTTTCAAGAATAAGAAAACTACCTCCAGACTGCGATCCTGATTTCACAGACTGGGCTTACCAAAGTAAATTACCAATGCATGCACGATCAACAGCAACTCAGTCTGTCAAAAATAATCTCAGGATCACGGAAATACAGGCAGATTCTAGTCTTATTTTAAATGCACAGAAGGTATGTAATTCTTGTTATTATTTTACTCACTGCAAATAATTTTGAGTTTTAACTTTTCTATAAAATCAATGTATGAGCATTAGATTATTCGACTAGACTTTTAGTCCCCTTTTACATCTCGAAGCCAATCATTTTAGCTAGGCTGCTTTTGAAAAAAGTCAAAAGCAATGTTTAGCCTCAACTTCATCACCTAGCTGCATGCAAAATCTTTGAAAGTTTGTGATATTATAGGTATTGATCCCAAACCTAAAATGTATTGTGAAGCAATATTAATACTATCAAAGGCAATATTTACATAAATAGTGCCCCTGTCTGGATATAGATATTTTGCTCATTATCCAACAGTCAACCACTAAGTGTCAAGGATCAACAAGCAAGCTCTTATTTTGTTTTGTCATAAGGATGAAATTTTTTAACTATTCAACACTGAACAGAGGTGAACCCTTGCTTTGGTGATCATATACTGTTATCAAACAAAGAAAATAGGGGAAAATATTGATAATATTATTCATGTTGAAGTCAGTAAATCCTTTCATTTTAATAACATAGTGACCCAAAATTTTGTTAGCTTGACTGAAAACTTTTCTGAGAAAATATTTTTTTCATTATGTGCACATTATCAGGTTATTAAGGCATTTTCATTTTGAATTTTGAACAATCTATACTTAACAACAAAATCTTAATGTCTCATATAACCTCAGGATAATTTTTCTCAATAAAGGTAAAAACTAAAATTCTTTTAGGCCCAAAAAATCATCAACGACCATATTGAACATAGACGAGGAGAACGCTATGATAATCCAGACAGATTCAACATACAACCCACTGTAGGAGAATTGTGCCAGAGGAGACCTTTAGCCCCTCCAGAACAGAGCAATGGCTATAGACAAGAAGAATACCAAAATGAAGAAGGTATGTCAATTATCTTTAATTAGAAGTCTAAACATATTTCAAAAGAAATGTGAACAAGGTATATCAAAATTGAATTAGGTATAAGTAGTGACCTGATATTAAGATGGACTGAATTTGAAGAGAGTAGTAATGAGTTTCATATATTAACCCATTATGAAACAAATCCAATTTTTTTTAAGTCATGAAGAATCAAAGGTTTTGAAATTTATTTTGAGGAAAGGAGAAATTGCTTTAAACATGATATTTGTCCTATTCCCACTGTTTTTTCTACAGTATATGGTACTTTTTATACAAAAAGAACCGTCTTTGAATTGTCTTTATCTTCTTTGAATTGTCTTTATCTTCTTTGAATTTGGACCAGTTTTGACTTTTGTTGTCAGGTAATGGGACTAAATGGAAATTCTAAATACTAGATATCAAAAATGGAATCATATACAACACAGGCCAATCAGAGCTTGTATACATACAAAAGAAACAGTTAGGTAGAATCGTCATCCAAGATCCAGAAACCTTCAAAAAGCATGTGAGGATCTATAGAGAATTTATTTTCATATTAATCTCTAGAATCATGAACCAGTCTGGAGTAAAACATTACTAAGTGAGCCTTAAACTGGTGTGAAGTTTATATTTTTTGTTTGTTGAATAAACATAAGGAAGTCTCAAAGAAATGACAGTTTCTTTTCCTCTCAAAAACAGTCTAAAATTTCATAAACTCTAAGTTGTCATTTGCAACTTATTTGAATTTGGACCATTCTAAAATTTTGTTGGCTGGGAATAGGTGATACCTTGGCAAGTTTTATTAATTGTTATGTTGTTTATATTTAGAAGTGAACTGATCTTCAAAGACTTTGTACTAATAAGCTAGCTTTTATTATATAACAAATTAATTGTTTGTACTGTAAAGAGGGGAATATTGAAACATGGTACTTGGTCTATGTAAAGGTGTCAAAACTACTTGAAAGATTAATTACTACATACAATGTGTATTTCACAACTTAGATCATCAATTGGAATAAGATGTTTGTGTCCTCTATATAACTCTGTAACTCACATATCAATCTTGAAATAACTTGGCACAATAGTTCAAATTACAAAATGCAATGATAATTCAATGATAATAAGTACTCCGAGCAGTAGTGAATTATGTAAAACAATCTTCAATTCAATGAAGGTTGATATCTAAGAAAATGTATGTTACATAATATTATATCCATTCCCACACAAGCCCTCCTTTTAAAGCCTCTCAAGAAAGAAGTATCTGAAAACATTGTGGAAAATGAAGGAATTGCTTGTATCAAGCAATTTCTACACTATCCACTATGTTTTCTATCCAAAAGACGAAACAATATAAAATTCCATCAACTTGAAATGGCCATCTGCAGAATCTTTCAATTTGGACCTGTCTAAAATTTTATTGTGAGGGTATGGATTAAGTATACTGTCATTTCTGAAGAAGGCATCAGCTGAAAATTAGTTGAAAGAGTCAAATTGAATTACAAAATCATTGAGTCATTTTTATGCCTTAGTTCTGTAGCTCAAAGGTAAAGGTCATCCTTAGAAGTCAAAGACCAAAATAGGGTTAAAATACACTGTTACATCTCACTAGCAAATGCATCTTATTTAAAATCATTAATTCCTACTTTTTCTTATAGTTAGCTATAGTTTATGACACAGATAAGTAAGTACTTTAGATTGGGAGTAGCTTTTTATAAAAATCCATTTAAAGTCAATACAATAACAAGGCAGGTATTATATTCATAATCAAGCTTAAAAGAGTATCACATCAGAGGAAAAGCTTTTTCATTCTAATGGTTGGTATAATTCTGTAGAGGTTACAATGTCCATTATATTTATAAAATATAATTATGTAGATATATATGAAAAAAAATCTCTTATTTTCTCTTTCATGTTCAAAGTAGTATGGTATTTGCCATTAATCCTTTCCTGTTCAATCCCTGGTTTTTATGTCCCTGTGTTTATATAGTGAGAAAACATTGTAGAAAAAGAAGAAAATGCTTGTCACAAGCAATTTCTTCTTTTTCTACAATACTTTGTACCCTACTGGATGGTAGATTTTCAAAATAAATCTGCTTTGAATTTTCATCTGCAAAACCTTTGGATTTGGACAGGTCTAAAATTTGTCAAATAGGGAAGGGTTAAACCTCTTGTTCTGGGGGTGAACTTTGTTTTTCTATTATATTGTTCTAATTGTTTTAATAATGAAAATATGAATCTGAATTACAATTAAAAAGACAAAAGAATCTCATTGTCGAGCAAATTGTCGTAAATATAGCTTTATTCAATCTGTGTATACAACATTTTGCTTGCTCAATGACAATATTATTCAACTTTTTTTTTATCTCTTCCAAGACTTATTTCCTAAAGAAATTATTTTTAATTCTCAGTGTCTTTGTCCTTCCTTTCTAAAGTTTATTTCAAGACTTTTAATCCTTTACCAGAAAAGAAAATTTACAAATTTCAAGAAGTTGAAGACAACAATTTAAAATTGATAATATTTAATAAATCTTTGTATTTTGGGGTAAAATTATTTTGAACATTGAAGAAATTGCTTGTAACAAGCAATTTCTGCATTGTTCACAATGTTTTCCCATGCTTTTTTTTGACGGGCGTCAAAAAGCATCAATACTTGGGAATGGGTTAATCCTGTTAGGATGCTAATATTATTCCACACTTGTACTTTTCATGCATATACATGTAATATTTTATCTCTTGTGAAGCACCACTATCTGCTCAGTCTCAGATCAATATTTGGTTCATTTAGTCTCTTAAGTCATAAAGTCTCAGGTTCTGAATATTTGAATGGCCAAGTGAGAAATCAAAGGACTGAAAGTCCTGAGAGCGGTTTTGCTGGCTTATCAGTAACCGCGCTCAATAATACCAGCATGTATCATCAAGATGACTAAGTAAATGGTACACCTAAGTGGGATAGCAGCTGGAGGCTCGATAATGATGTAGTGGTAGTACTGGTATGAGAACTACCAGGAATCAATGGTTAGGGACGCCAGCTGCCCCAATATATCTGAAATACTATCAAAATTTGTGTTGAACCCCATTCAATCAATCATGACCCTTTAACTGTTTACGGAAATCACTATTTTGATTTCATCACAACGTTTTCTTAAATATTATTTCATCAGTGCGGGAAAATTTGTGGTTGTGTGGTAAACGGTTAAATGATAAAAGGTAAAGAAATCAAAGGCAACATTCAATTCTATTTGCATTGAGCTTATTATTATTAATACATTTCAAGTACTACATGTCCATTTCAAAGATATAGTCGAATTGAGAGGTAAAACAGTGTTTTATTCAATGGGGCTAAATAGGCGCTTGAACCGCGTCTATAACAGTGTTATAACTTGTAACATATATTGTGTATAGGGGGTGTAAATTTGCTCAGCCCTGCCAGGTCAAAACTAATAGAGAGGATTTGGAGTTTGTTTACATGTATTTGCTAACTCAACTAACCACTGACCTAGATTCTATCATGAAACGCGAGGAATTTATTTGTCTCATTAAGACAATTCATTCGATAATTACCATGGATATATCAAGTCAAAGTTTTAAACCATTTTCCTTGATATTCTTGACTAAAATGGAGGCTGTTGGTATTCAGCAAGTAAGTTATTTTCTTCATCAGCGATGAAACAAGATGAAGGCAATCACATAGATTTTCACTTCAAATTTATGAGCATGCTTGGAAATGAGTGGAAATGCGTGAAAACTTGTTTTCGGTTGATCGATTTAAAATACAGGTTTTGTCCTACAAAACTGCTTAAACCTCTCAAGATATCCTGTGAAACAAATATGTGTAAATAAATGAGTTTGGATCAGCATGGTCATTCAGTGTTAGTATTTAGATATATGAATAAGTAGAATGATCAAATGTCCTTTAAGCATTGATAGATTAACCAAAATGTAAAATTTTCAACTCTGGTTGGTACAGTCTTGTCAGGGTTGATACTTCTAGCACAAGTGATACAGTCCCTTTTCTACTAACCCCAGCTACTGAACACAGACAAGGCAGTTCCTTTCTGATCTGAGAAATAAAACCAAATCAGTAGTGGCCCTGGTGGGTAGCTCAAACATTGTAACTACAGCTGGAATAAGTTGTAGTTACATTGTTTTAGTCACTACCTAATTAAATGATTACTTTACATTGTAAGAGGTCAACTTTGCACTTCTGGTCTAAACATAGGATTTGACCCTTTCCCACACATCAAGAAATTTAGACTGGTCCAAATTTAAAGAATTCGCTGATGAACATTTAAAGTTTAAAATTTTAGGGGGCGTAGAAAACATTGTGGAAAATGAAGAAATTATTACAAACAATTGCCTCATTTAACATGTTTTCTGAAATGTTTGTCTTTAGGGGCGTAAAATTGTTATTGTGTGGGAAATTGGGAATGGGTTAAATGTTCAGTTTTATTGACAATAGTGTTGTTTTTTTATTCTACAGGTCAATCCCCAGTATCCAGAGAGCCAAGTGTCCACTTTAAAGAGGTTGAGGTCAAGCAAATGGACAAAAGTGCATTATATAATATGCCTATACAAGGCTATTAAACACAATTTGTTACACTCGGTTTTTATGTAACACTTCCTCAAATTAGTTTTTTACTAGAAACATTTCTTCATGTATTAGCATTATAACATTTCATATGCTTTCAATGGATCAATTAAAAGTACTGTTTATTAAAAATATTTTTTTGATAATGAAATGATTGTCATATTTGAGACATTAACCCTTTTTAATCTAATTCCTGAATATTCCTGTTTTGGCAAGAGATCATTCTTTACATACACACAGTCTGATCTTAGTCTACACCACTTGTATGCCCTTTAAGCAAGAGTTGTTTATAATATAGATTTTTATAAGAAATTTTGACCTATTATCTTGTCTTACAGTGTTTTCAGCCCTTTGATATTAATCCACTATTGAAAGCATTCTATTAAGTATGACCAGGGTTAACCAGTTTCTTGTCTTGTATATGAGATTTAACCTTACATGATCAACATTTCCCTGAAAACACTTATTTTCAGCATTGTTCTGAAAACTTTGATGATTTGATATTTACCTTGAAAACCATCCTCAACCACTGTTTTTCATGGTCCTGATATATTTGGATATTGCTTTTAGGAAAAATTATTGGGAGAAAATGTCACTGTGTAAGACCAGTCTAGAATCATGTTATCTGGTAAAGTGTTTAATTGCAAAACTTGGGAGTTATTTCAATGGATGCAAAAAAGAAAGAAATTCATAGTGATTAGATACATGTAAACAACAGCATTTTCACGTCTCATTGCCCTTATAGTAGATAGTTATATCTAAACAATTTTGTTTTATTTTGTGTTTTTACTTTCTATAGTGTTTACTAATTGTTATTTGCCCTTCCAATTGACGGATCACTGGCCCTGCTCACTGACTCTGATGGCCACACAAACTGGCTTGGACGTGGAGAAAGTAAATTTGTTGGTTAGCGGCATAAACATAGTAACAACAACTTGAACAAGCTCCAGTTACTGCGTTTAAGTCCCCAAACTAACAAAAATGATTCACATAAATGTCGGCCAATATCTGGTTTGGATGAATTATTTTATTGGTTCATGGATTTGTTGATTGACAGCCGCGACCCGTCAATTCAAGTTGGTGTAAGTTTTATATTAAATATTGATAATGCGCAACCAAAGTTTAGAATAAAATAATATTTATTCTTCTTTTACATTTGACTTGTTGATCATAGATAATTTGAATAAAAACTGTATAGTGATTCAGGTTAGAAGTGTAACAACCAATATAGCCAGAGATAGGCTAAGGCTTAGTAAGGCATGTTCAGTTGTCTGGTTATTGTAAGTATTGAAAAGGGAAATAGGACTGAATGTAGTCGAATAATCTCAAGCTGCTGTATCACCAATAATACCATCACCATTTATTATATACCTATAACAGATATGGAGTAAAACCAGGCTGTCAAATACAACTCGACAGAAAAAAAATCAATATTCGGCGTGTAGTAAAAAACCGTATTCGTCGAGTACCTTTAAACACTGACTTCTTTTTTGTGTATTGACGTTCCGGGTTTTTTTGGAAAGTTGGTTATTTCTTAGCCATTTAAGAGAATTTTCTTATTGTTATCTCCTAAAAGATATATAATAAAAGGAATATTACAACAGTGTATTTTTCTATTTGTTGTTATCGTGTTCTCGAATCGTGTGTAGGTATTTTTATTGGATTCGACCTTCGGTCTCATCCAATAAAAAATACCTACACACGATACTCGAACACGATAACAACGCATAGAAAAAGACACTGTGGTAATATTCCCCATGTATTGGCCAAGGACATATAGAGTCATCTCTATCTGTGTTTGTGTGTGTGTGCCCAATTGGAACTTGCAAGATCATGTCTTCTATCAGGATAACTTGGCGCAATTGTTCCCCTTGATGAGAACTAAGTTCTGTCCAAAGTTCAACGTCACAAAAGTCATGTGACAAGTGCTTAAGTGAAGGTATCTAGTCGTTTTTTATTTAAAAAAAATGATGAAGGGTTACTATCTTTTCCAAATACATGCATCCAATTTCTTTTTTACTACCTTTTTTAACGGCCTAAAAAGAGCAAAACTTTAGACCTATCCAAAGTCAAGGTTTTGCAGACGTAAATCTCATATGAAAATATCAATTCAGTAGACTAGAACATATTGTGAAAAAAGAAGACATTACTTGTTACATGCAATTTCTTCTTTTTTTTTACAATATTTTCTCAATTATAAAATCACAGGGACGTAAAAATTGAACAGAAGAATGTTAATTTAAACAAACGTTCAAGTCAGACTTCTACTGTTTTACTCTATCTATTACTTTCTGTCGTCTTGTAGCTCATCACCAGACAAAAAAAAATTATACTGGCCCATATTGAAAAAAGTTATAGACATTAATGTAAACCTTACGAAACTTTAGATTATTTCAAATTTCTGGATAGAAACTATTGTGAAAAATGAAGAAATTGCTTGTCACAGAAGAACATTCATCCGTCCATCTATTTGACTGTCCGTCCGACGGTCCATAACCGTTGCTAAGCTTCATTTTTTTCACATAGTCAATAACTTGCCAACAAATGAATTGCTTTTGAGGTTCAGGTCCGAGTCCGACATGCACATCGCGGTTGTCGATCAAAAAATCGATAGTCCAATCAAATCATTAATTTCGATCGGAATTGAACTATGAATCTAGACATGGGTCTACATTTATGGTATACTTTTTTGTTAGTTTCGTGACAAAGACGTCGTTACTACAGCATATTCAAGCTGTAATGACGATGTTTTAGTCGCGAACCAACTATTTTACCTTTTTATTTCATTTTACTGACCACATATTATGCAAAATGAGACCAATTTGAAAGAATTGCAGACAACAATTTTTGGTTGATGAGATTTTAAAGCTCTATATCTTTTAGTTTATGCTAAATTATTTTAGTTCGATTGCTGCGAAAGCCTTTGGCTTATAGAGTCGCTCTCGAACACTCCCAACCCAGATGATTTCACGTCCCTGAAAGAGAGGCAGTGGTTTAAACTCACTGCTACCCAAATCTACAGCTGGGTAGACTGAGGCTGGCTATTAAGTGTCTTGCCCATGAACACAGCCCGGTGACGGTGGGGCTCGAACCCGTGACCATTAGATTACGAATCAAGCAACTATACCACTCGGCTATCGAGGCAGTATATATCTTTTGAGGTAGAAAACATTGTGGATAATGCAGAAATTGCTTGGTACAAGCAATTTCTTCATTTTCCACAATGTTTTCCAACGCCTTTTTCCTTAAGGGACGACAAAAGTGTATTTGTGTGGGAATGGGTTAAATGTAATAACTGGGCGTAATCAGCGATCCGTTTATTTAGGCCTTCAAATGTATAATGCAACTTTAATCAGATACGATCTTCAGGCTCAATTTCATTCAATTACTAACCCATTACCAAACATGAACATTTAAGACTGGACGACAATTTAAGGTAACGAAACATCAGTCTTACAAATTGTAATTGGTTTAATTTTCGGAAAGGGGCGGTATACTCTCATTTTTTAAAGAAGTGGGTGGTCAGGGGGGGGGGGATGTTATTTCAAAGTACAGTTTTTTCTTCATTTTTTAGCACTTTAAGTCAAATGTTAAAAAATAGTAAAACGTATTTTTTCCTAAAGTCGACGCAGAGCGTCTATAGCAGTAGCTACGGAATCTCACAACCCAATTTACGACATTTCGGTTGCCCAACTATGTTACATATTACCCAGCAGGGCATGCCTAAAGTGGTATTCAGAATAGCCTAGCTTGTAAGAAAATATTTCCCCGTGGAACATGTTAGTTGACCCTATATACTAGGATAGATACTATACACCAGGATAATCAGTGTTAAGAAAAACCTGGGCAACAGCTCGGTGGCAGACGACGCTTCTAGATTGATTAGTGGCTAATCATGAGTATCAATTTAACAATCAATCTTCCAATTATATCATTCATTTATACCGGAAGTGAAATCTGAACACCAACATTGTCCGACATAAATGTGAACCATTTTTGTTGTGCGTCTCTAACGTCGTCACTACAGCCAATTTTACTTTTTCGTTCTTGGCCATATATTTTGCAAAATAATGCCGTTACATATCGAAGTGGAGCCTCTTATCGGAGTCGGTAGGCGTGGTAAACGCGTCACTCTAAAAGTGATAAAATTCATAAGAGATCCTATCTATACCATACCCGTTGAAATGAGTTTTCCCGTAAAAAACGCGAGAATAGCGTTAGAGCTGAGGTCGGAACATTGCGACGTCAATGATAACGCACTAGTGAAATTGGCACCGCCCACTTACTTCATTAGCCCCTCCCATTGACTCCAACAAGAAGTACCTCTTCGACTTTTAATGGCGTTATTTTGCAAAGTTTATGTCAAATAGCAGGTAACGAAAAAGAAGAATAGTTGGTTGGTGACCTAACCTTCGTGAATTCAGCTTGAATAAGCTGTAGTTACGACATTTAAGTCACCAAACCAAAAAAAAAGTTTAACAAAAATGTAGAGGATCAAAACTCATTTCTGGTCTCAATGAATGATTTCATTGGTCGATTCCTTATTTGATTAACAGTCGCGATTGGTCAAATATCAGCCGTTTTCAACACGTGTACCCAACTCCAGTTCCCAACGTCAGCCTGATTAGATCAGTTGGTAGAGCACTTGACTTCAAACATCAAGATCACGGGCTCGTGTCCTGGGCTGACCATATCAACTAACAGCTAATTGTCTTTCGGATGAGACATTAAACCGAGGCCCCGTGTGACGGTGTTATCCACCGAGCACGTAAAAGAACCAGACGGAGCTCTCAGCAGTTTCGTCCTGTATCCTTGCACTATCCCCCGTAACAACTAACCGTCTTCTGGGGGCGTCGCTCATATGGGCATGTGCTACGGTAGCTACGATAAATAAACGAAAATACAAAAATACTCCAGCACCTAACGTTGTATCATTTGGTGTATGCGGTCATTCTACCATATGTTATTGAAAAGCTTATAATATTTATAATCCACAATAAGAGATAGCTAAAGTGTTCGGGAATTATTGGAGCTCATCACACGAAAAGAGTCGATCAAGCGTTCCGTAAAACAAATATAACCCGACACGAGTTAAATTAATTTTATGTCTAAATGAATGATTTTATTGGTCAATCGATATTTTGATTGACAGCAGTGATCCTTCAAGTTTATAATTGGTAGTAATAAGTGTAGTCTTTATGATTCACGCAATATTTTTTTTCTGCTCATTACAACGACGTCGCATTTTGACAAAAATTAGGATAATATTATTGGAAAGGGATACTTGCTAAGCAATTTCCCGTTTTAGACCAATGTTTTCTATCCGACATGTCACTTATTTTTTTACCGTATAATAATAATAATAATAATAAACACATACAAAAACCCTATGATATAACTAGTAGTTTCGTAGGGACGGTTTGAATGAGATTGGGTATTGCCTTGCTTTATGGGAACGATACCACTCAAAAGTGACTCTGTCAATCAACAAATCAATCGATCAATCAAATTATTCATTTAAATCGAAAGTAAACTTTAGACACCAACATTGGCAGGCTTTCATTGAGCATTTTGTTTGTTTTGCGACTTATACGTCGTAACTACAACTTAAACTACGTTTTTGAGATATGCTACTTGCAACAAGTTTTGCAAAGTATCGCCATTTGGTATTTAAGTCGAATTTTCGGTTGGAGTTCATAAGATGTGACCAGCGACCCCTAAATTGACCAATCGTGGCTGTCAATCAAATAATCAGACGACCTCTGAAAATTGACTCCGAAGTCCAATATTGGCCGCAATTTATGTGAAGAAATTTGTTGGTTTGGCGACTAAATATTGTAACTACAGTTTTATTCTAGCTGTAGTTACGATGTTTAGGTCGCCAACCAACCAATCTATATTTTTTATATGCTACTTGTCATAAACTTGAAAATAACGCCGTTAGCTATCGAAGCGAAACTTTCTGTTGGGGTCATAATTCGGGCAGCGGAGTATGTGAGGGTTTTTGTTGTTGTTAACTTTATACTTATTCTTTTCAATTTGATTGCGCCGTAAAGTAAAGGTTATGTAGTCCATCTCGTACTTTCAATGGAGAAGATTTTAAGTCCCAGAGAAAGAGGCAGTCGCTTAACCCTACCGCTCCACAATTATACAGTTAAGCTATCAAGAGCCTGTCCAATAAAAAACTCCTCGATGATGGTGGGGCTCGAACCTGTGATAATCGGATCACAAGATATCATCTTTACCACTCGACTATCGACTGCCTCCACATTATTTACCGATATGTCTTGTTCAGATCCACTTTTTCTAGATTTTTATTTTATTTTTCTAGCTCTTCGGCGTGGATTTTTTAAAGCTAAACTTATATATACATAAAAGTGTAGGATATGGAAAAAGGTTTGATTTTGGTAGACTTGACAATCATTCATTTCGACCGGACCGTTAACACGGAGGTATGTATCACAGAACGACAATCTAGTGGTCCCGGGTTCGATCCCAAACGGCGGCACTCATCCTTTCCGACTATTTGTCTCCCACCAATGGGTCGATAATTGTAGACCTATGTGGGATAGCAGCTTGAGGCTAGAAAAGGATTTGATGGCGGTACTGGTGTGAGAAATACCAGGAATCCATTGTTAGGTGCTCCTGCCGCCGCGATATAACTGAAAGATTGTTGAAAGCGGCGTAAAAACCCATTCAAACAAACAAACAAAACGATAGTCTTCAAAAAAATATCGCAGCTTTCTCATTACTTTGGTTTGCATGAAGAATCCTGGCAGTCAAAATAGATATTAGTGGTAACAGTTAGCACCACTACATCTTACAGACTTCAGACAACCTATGTGTACATTTGGACGCACAACAGCCTTAACCCTTGTCATGCTGTATAAATTACCTTACTGAATTGCTGTCAAATCAAAGCACTGATAGAACTTGTTGTTAAAAAATTAATATTTTTTTAGAAACCAATTTCGTACAAAACTCTGGCAGGAAAAGTACAAGCAGGAGGTGTAGACCAAGATCAGACTGCACTTATGTGCAGACTGATCTTGGTCTACACCTCCTGCCAAAACCGGAATATTCCGGATTCAGCATGACAAGGGTTTATAATCTTCACATGCAGTACACATGCACAAGTTTCTATCATCTGTGCATTTGTTCCTTGACACTGCAATTTTAAACTATTTTTGGCAACTCAAGGGCAGATAATTGAAATCAAATTGAAATATATCTCATGCACAACTAGACATTAGGAGGCATAGTGCACACACAAAACAGTGAATGTTAGGGCGGTTTGCCAAGTCAAGGACAGGTAATATTGAGGGATCAAAATAATGTTTATCTAATGCACAACTAGGTAGCTTAGAGATCAAGAGTTGCACGTTTCAGCTCATTCCTATTCACAATCTTTTTTGTCTTTTCCCCCTTTTTTCAGGTACTTTTTTCTCAATTTTGCATGTGTCCTTTTTTAAAAAGCATCAAACGACTAAAACTATCTTGATAACCGTATTAGATCATTTTGGTACAGCCTGTAACGTGCACGATATGTCAAGAGATTTACCTTTTACAAAATATTATGTGGCAAAATGCTTGATGAAACGTGCCACTAGGCCTTTTTGTAACGATTCTTTCAAAACACATGCATGCATTCCATCGTTTTCATTTTTCTGTTTTTTCTTTGGCGGGGTGGCCGGGGGGGGGGGGTTATTTCGGCTAATAAATATAATAACACTTTGTTCATTATATAAGTTTTATTAGAAAAAAGTGTAAATATAATCTATAAAACAACAAATTTGATATGTATCCAAAGGAATAGAATTGTGTTTGAAAATTTTATAAAGAACCGTAAAAATTGTGTGATTTACTCAAAATCAATTAGTAAATATAATTTCATTAATAAAAGAAATCTGATATGTACTCATGGGAAAGATATTTTGTTTGAAGATATTAATATGAAATTTACTTAAAATAGTGTGCTGTGTGCAAAACCTGTTATTAAATGTAACCCATAAAACAACGTATCAGTTTCGTATCCAAAGAAAAGAAAATACCCCCCTCCCTCTACAAATTGTTTAAAAACGATTATTAAATGTAAAAAATAAAACAAAAAATCTCATTTTGAATTTTGTTTAAGAATATTACAAGAGTGCCAAAAAGTATACGGTGTTCAACGCCGATTAGTTAATGTAATCTATACAACATGTATCCAAAGGAAAGGTTTAGGTTATAATAAAATATGCCCACAACTGTGCTTTGTTAAACGCTGATTTTTAGATTTTAACTTTAAGATAAAAATCGGATATGTATTCAAAACAACGGAATATCGTTTGACTCTATTTTGAGATATACCAAGAGAGTGTGATTTTAAACACCGATGCAGTAATAAGCATTGTGTCATGCAATTTTATAAATGTTGTTAAGCTAAGCTGTTCGGTTACAATTTAAGACAACCCGTCCTACACTATCCCGCTTTTTCAAGGGCACCAAGAAAATGGCTTCGGAATTCCTTTCAGGAAAAGAAGAGACTGCTTTTAACAATTCTTTAGATATTTTTGTCGAGTAATAGGTAGAATTTGTGGTTATTGGTTTCTCTACATATTACAAACGGGATGTAAGTAAAAATCGTTTTAATTGATTGATTACTTTATCACCGATTTTGATGGACTATTTTGAATTGAAACTGTCAATACTTTTTTTCCAAGCATAAAAAGATTTCTTTGATTTTTATGCATTGTTTTTTGTTTTGCCTTTGGGAAATTTTGAGAGCCAAGTTCCTGATAATCTTTTCTTTGTAATTTTAAACCATATAAAATTATAAACTTAGACAATGGATGACAAAACGTTTGAATAAACATGCACATGAAATGTCAAGGGGAAACGATTTAACAATATTTACAAAATTAATGAGCTAAACATGTAACGGTATACATGACATTTTACCCGAGTTTTCTTAGTTTGCAATTTAATGTAGTCTATATTTCCTGTCCTCTTAGTTTCATTTTATTTTCATTTTCAAATATTTCTTTCGTCGTACCAAAATATGGTTATAAAGATAAGTTAATAGACTCGTTTTTTTTCTCTTTTCTCTTTTTGATATTGCTTACCTCTTACCTAGAATGTTGGTAATGCACGTGCATTTACAGGATAAAAAGGCGTCTATGCAAACAACTCTTTGCTATTACCATGCATATAAATAAAAATGATTATCTGCATAGTATATTCTCAAAGTATGAAACTCCTTTTTTTATTTTTTTTCTCTAACCTTTTTAACCGACCCCCACACAATTTCGCTTTTTCACGACCCTCGCAAAAGAAGCTTTAGAAAATGAAGAAATGGCTTTGCACAAGCAAGTTTTTTCTAACCAGTATGACAAGTGTTCTTTTCAATCTTCAATAATTAAGATGGAAATTCTTTGATCAGTCAGAAATTTTGTGACCCTTGAACGGGATATGGTTAGTATCAATTTTTGTTTTGGAGAGCTATTTTCCGGTACCAGAAAGTGTGAAAAGAACACGACGCAGACTCTTGGGACGCTATTTTATCTTAACTGTAAGCTTCTTTCAATATGGCATAATTATTTCACTTGATCAAATATAGTCACTGTTACATCATATATTCATCGTTTTTGATAAACTAGGACGACTTCTTCAAGAAAAACAAATAGAAAAATGTTGAAAATCAACAACGAATTTCTACAACTGCCATATTCGAGAAATGCATTGAACCGAAAGTTACTTTTAGCACGTGTCTCCTCAACTCAAGAGTAAACTGTATTATGCATTGTAACAAAAAGAAAACTTTAACGAACATGTATGAGGTGGAAGACGGTTCAAAATAAGCGTATATGTCTATGTACAAATTATTAGTATTATTTCATTTATTTGAATATACATATATTTGTAAGCTTCCGCTTGGTGAATTAGCCTCACTAAATATCCTAAGGCCATATTCAACAACAAGTCTACACAATTCTTTAATTAAAAGTATCGGGAAATAAAAAAAAAAAAAAAAAATGATGACGCGACAAAATTTGACAGTACGAAACGAATTTCGGTTTGAATGTACTGTAAATAGGGGTCAACATTTTTACCTTCGACGATTCTTTAAAGGGCTGGTTTGTACTTAATGGGTTGATTGAATTGGGTATACATGTAACTCCACTTTTATCAGTATTGCAGTCATATAGCAATGGCTTTCGGATATTTCTCACTCCAGTACTACCACTACAACCTCCCCAATGTTTTCTATCAAAAAAGACGAAAAGTTAAAATTCCATCAAATTGAAATTGTCGTCTGCAGCTTCTTTTAATTTGTACCAGTCTAAAATTTTCTTTAGTGGAATGGTTTAACTTCAATAAAGATCGTTGAAGAATGCGACATTTATGTTTGTATCAATCGAACAGTTCGAAATCAATAGTAAGTTCTGTTTGGTCGAGACACACATATCACGTATTTCACATGTAATTAGTTCTTATAGAAAATTCTTACAAACTTTTAACATAGACTGGCTGCTAAATACGGTCCGGGATAACGTATTCCAACACCGGTTTTCGCAATCTATTTATAGCCTGTCAAATTCCGGGTAGTCAGATTTGCTGATGACGTAGGGTTTCTCAGCGGTTCCATTTATGGGCGGCTTTTCCGGGTCCTCCTCGTCGGATTCGTAGCCATAGTTGTCGTTGTACTGACCTGTTCTGTTGACCTTTAGCCTGGGACCCCATTCAGGGCGTGGTGTTACGGCTTGCTTTAACTGCAAAAAGAAAGTAGATTTGTGATTCTTCTATAGCGTCAAATAACTATGCTTTTAAAGTAAGGAAGTTACAATGTCATGGTGCATTTCCGCTTTTTCCTAATTCATCAACTACACGACAGTTTTCTCGAAATGACATTTACAATATCAAAGTACTGAAAGTACTGTAAGCTAGCAAAAGCATGCTTTTGTTAAGTACTATTCTTTGTCAAAGATTATTATGCTTCGTGGAATTAGAAAAATCTTGTCTTGTAGGGTAGAAAACAGTGTGGACAATGAAGAAATTGCTTGTTACAAGCAATTTCTTCATTGCCCACAATGTTTTCCAAAGCTATTTTCTTGAAGTGATTGAGTGGAATTGGGTTAAATAGCATGCTTTTATAGGAGTTGTCTAAATGTGAAGTAATATCACCTTGCAATAAAAAGCAGTTGCAGAGTTAGCAGTATTTCTGATATAAGAACTACTTTTTATTGCGTTAAGCCTCCAGTGGCAGTTTGCACTCGTTGAACTCTGAGAACACCTCAAAATTTTGTCTGTTAACTTAAGCTAGCAAAGCTGACGCTTTGCTAGCTAAAAAGGGATTGGCAACGTCTGGATATATTTATATCCATGTTTATGATCTGTGTATATGATATGTGCATGTGCATGACATTCTCGACAATTGACGGGTCGCTGCTGTCAATTTGACTAATTGACTAATCAAATCATCCATTTAGACACGTGATTGTTGACCTCTGACATGTACGTAGAATAGTTTGTTGGTTTGGTGACGCAACGTTGCAACTACACCTTACTGAAGCTTTAATTACGACGTTTAGGTCGATAACAGACGATTGTCATTTGTTTTTATATGTTTCCAGTGACTATAGATTATGCAAACTAATGTCGTTTGATGTCTCTGTTCATTTCTTCGTTACCCACGATGCTTTCTTCTCCAAAATGCTGATTTTTGAAAATTGTCATCTGTAACTTGTCCCAATTTGGACCAGTCCAACGTTTTGTCGTCTGGTAATGGGTTAACTTAGCGTACATGTATTATTGTTGGAAATGTCACGCACAAACTCGTATTAACTGATAATTCACAACTAAATTTTAGACCGACGCAAATTGAAAGAAGATGCAGACGACTATTTCCAGTCGGTGAAATGAAAAAATCTCTATCTTTTAGAATAGAAAACATTGTGAATAATGAAGAAATTGCTTGTCACAAGCAATTCCTTCATTTTCCACCATTTTTCTAAAGACTTTTCTTGAGGGGGTGAATAAGTGTAATTGCACGTGTGGGATGGGTTTAGAGATGGAGAGAATATACATTGTATATTTATTTTCATGTAGTATTGAAACGAAAAACTTATCACACTGAATGATTACGCGAAACGAGTTCATATATAAGTGTGAATAGTTTTTGCGTTTCATACCTCTATGAAAAAAACACACCTCTTAATATCTTACAATATAATCACATCGAGTGAAAAAAAGGCTTACAAATGTTGATGTGTTTGGGGGAAATATTTTGTGAGCAAGTATACAAAATAGCTGTCCTTATTTTGTTAATAGAGGTACGAATAATTTTTCCGGCTAATCAGAATACTCTTTTTTTTATTAATATCTTTATTAGGCATGTCGGCACTTTTTGTGCCTTTGGCCGAATAAACATTTACAAAATAATATATTTACATGCATGGAACAATAAGCTTAGGTTGACGATTATCCACCCAGTGGCTACAGACAAATGTCGGAAAGGATATGTGCCGCCGCAAGGGATCGAACAGATATAAAAAAAACTATCGCAAGACTTACACTTCCGCTCTTGACCACCTGGAAGATAGCTCCCACAATCACCATCACAATAGGTAACACGGCCAGGATCCAGCCAACACCTTCGGCCCAGGGCGGGAATGTGTAGTCATTGTAGGACGCTGGTGTGTAGTTGATGCCCGACATGACCACGATGAACTGGAAGAAAAGAAAAGGTAAGTCAGATGGTGATATCAACCTGTTCCCACTTTCAGATGCCCCCAAGAAAAAGAAAACATGAAGGCCAAACCCTGCGTCCTTAGACAAAAAGTTCGATTTAAATATCATATGGTGTTATATTGCAAACATTTTGGCCAGTAATAGGTAACAAAAATGTACCATACTTGGTTTACGACCTAAACGTAATAACTACAGTTTGATATGCTATAGATACGATTTTATCGACAGCTGTGACTGGTCACTTATTATTTGTATCGAGATAAAATCTCGTTTCGTTCCTTTGTAATTATAAACTGTAGTTAGGGGTAAGGGAATGCCGTAAAAGGTCTGTATTGAGTATTTTAGCAACTTTTACGGTGTTAAAGCTATATTGTTGTTGCTGGTGTAACTCAAGGTGACTTTCTCTCGTTTCTCTTACCAATACATGCGCAGTTTTCAATTACTAACCCCCCTAAGTCGCACTTATTGTCGATAGCCCATTGGCAAAAAAACATAAGGCAATGTACAATAACTTTTACCAAATGTAGAGAAAAGAGTTGGCCGAGCCTGAGTATGAACTCACGACCCCTGGATTATGAGCACAGCGCGATACCGGCTGAGCTAATTGGGCAATAAGGTGACTGGGAATTTATAGTTCGATATGATTTTTTTGTTGTTGTTTTTTTGAACAGTGATGTCGCGGCGGCAGGAGCCCCCAAAATAGATTCTTGGTATTTCTCAAAGTAGTACTACCACTACATCCTTCCCGAGCCTCCAGCTGCTCTTCACGCTTAGGTTAACGATTATCTAACAGTTGATGGTCGGCATGGATATCTGCCGCGACCGGGGATCGAACCCATGGGAACTTGGATTCAGGAATTTTTAACAACTTACAAAAATAACTCTCTTTATAATAAATATTAACAAGGTAGTACAGCAGCCATTTTAAAGGTAACGGATGTTTTGACAAGCATCAATCGTTCCGAATTCCTTCGAGTCAAACGTTTCACATGGCGGAGCCGGTGTAGCTTGTAAAAACCATCCGTCACCTTTGAAAATGACAGCTGCACCACATTGTATATATTTTGTAGATGTTTTGTAATTTGATATAGATTCCAGAATTCAAGTACCTATCATCGAACCCTGGGCCTCACGATTGAGAGACTGCAAACTGCGCTGTGGCCGCGGCTTGAAAATATCTTAATAAATTACCCATTCTGATAGACCAATTAAGAAATGAAGAGAATATTTTTGTTTTCATGGAGGTATGAACCGAAAAAACTAATCACACTGCATGAATCCGCTTCGCGTATTCATACAGTGTGATAAGTTTTTTCGGTTCGTACCTCCATGAAAACAAATAATATTCTCTCCATTTTTTATAATATATTAGCATCAAGCCAAAAGAGCAATACTTCACAAATTTTGATACCTTTTTGTATGGGACTATTTTGTGCGGAATCAGACAAAAGTACTGCGTGCTCAAAATTTTGTTCATAGAGTAATGAATATTTTTTTTCGACCAATCAGAACGCTCGTTTTTGATAGTCGAACTAAAGATTAAATTATTCAACTTTGTTTATCACTATTTTTTAGATATGTTTAATTACGTGTTTCAAAACTGTTTTACAGCTTAATATTAACATTGAATGTAAAAATTTGATAAACCGAAGTAGAGATATCTCGAAGTTTTGCAGAGAGGCCACTTGATGTCGACACAACGACAGTGTAACACTTACAATGATAGCACAAGGGGTTATTATTACCCACGTTGGTAGGTAGTAAAACCAGGCGATGGTTGGTACGCCAAACATCATCTCGATATCATGCTTGAAGTTCTTGATGCCTGAAAGGAACGACCACCAATGAAAGGCTATAAATGAAGGAAAACATGTAGCAACTTCTAAAACTCTGATTGGTTGCAAATGGGATGAAGATGACAAAATAAAGCACTGTTTTGTATTCCCGTACAGAACCAGTCTTTCGTTTGAGTCGCTTATACCTATTACCAGACGACAAAATTTAGACTAGTCGAAATTTAAAGAATTGCAGACGACAATTTTTAATTCATGGAATTTTGAAAATCTTTGTCTTTTGTGGTAGGGAACATTGTGGATCATGAAGAAATTGCTTGGAATAAGCAATTTCTTCATTTTCCACAATGTTTCAAACGTTTTTCTTCGAGACGTCATAAAGCGATATTATGTTTGGGAAAGGGTTAACAGTGCTTGTTGATACACTGAAATATGTTGCATATACAAAATATATGCCCTGGAAAAGTTACCTTGACTCCGTTTTTTCTTGTTTTTACAAATGGTTCGATAAATCCAGAAAAAAATCTTTGAATTACGCAAATTTTATTTAAAGTCCAATTAAGTCATAACAGTCTTATTATTACTGTGTCCCTCAAGACAAAGCCTTTAGAAGATATTGTGAAAAATGATGAATAGGTTTTTTACAAACAATTTCCTAATTATCAACAACTTCTCAAACCAACGATTCTTGTCTGAAATTTCTTTGAATAATGGATAAATGCAAAAATTCGTCGTCTTGCAATGGGTTTAACCCATTCCCACACATTCCCTCCTTTTTACGCCCTTTAAGAAAAAAGCTTTGGAAAGCACTGTGGAAATGATTTCTATGTTTTCAATGTTTTTTAAATTTCCACAAATTTGAAATTATTGCCTGCAGTTTCTTTCAATTTCAGCCAGTCTAAAATTTTGTTATGTTGGCATGGATTAAGCACAAAAACAGTTGTTTTTGTCAGCTTTTATGAAATTTACATTTTTTACACATTTCGTAAAATCAGACAGACAGTTTTTATGTAAGTAAAAAAGGACCCCCCTCCCCCCCAAAAAAAACCCAAAACACTTTTTGTCATTAAGGCAGAACTTTCCTAGATAACGATTAATTGTTTCATATTTTTTAATCGCGGCCTTCTTATCAGTTGACCAATCGCAGCTGGGAATCAAGCAATCAATCGACCAAATCATTTATTCAGCCCGGAGTTGAGCTTTGAACTCTTATATTGGCCGCCATTTGTGTGAAATATTTTTGTATGTTTTGCGACTTAAACGTCGTAACTATAGCTTATTCCAGCTGTTTTTACAACGGTTAGGTCGCCAACCAACCATTTTACTTTTAATAACATGCTGCTGACTATAAATTTTGTAAAAATTAAACGCCGTTTAAAATCGAAGCGGAATTTCCTGTTTGGAGTAAATGGCTGGACCAACGGAGTACGTCGGCAAGGCAAGCGATTTGTAAATTGTTATTGTGGTGTATTATTGGCTATAGTTATCCCCCCTTTCGCTTTATAGACAATTGACCAATCGCTGCTGCCAATCAAAGCATCAATCGACCCTATCAAATCATTCATTTAGACCGGAAGTGAATTTTGAACACCGACGATGGCCGATACATGTATAAGTATGAATCATTTTTGTTAGTTTTGTGACTTAAACGTCGTAACTACAGCTTATTCAAACTGTAGATACGTTTACCAATATTTCTACTACTTTATTACAGGATGCTAGCCACAAGTTTTGCAAAATAACCACTTCTAGAAACGAATTTGAGTTTCCTTTCGGAGTCAGTGGGCGTGGCCAGCAGAGTCCGTGACAAAGGTAAAATATACCCCCCCCCCCCCTTACAATTTGAGATAACAATGACATACCGTAGACCCAGCAAACAGCCACTAACTCGAAGAAAGCGATCAACATCAGATTATATGAGCCGGAGTACCAGTCAAACAATGTCAACACGTAGATTCCGCCCTTGAAAGAAATAGTTTTGTATTTATCAACGGCTAACTGCGATACCCTTATCATTTAATAGCATCGAGCGAAAAATGCCAAAACTTTACACATTGTGAAACTTTTTTGAATGGGACTATTTTGTGCGGAAGTAAACAAAATAGCTGCGTTCTCAAAATTATATTTATTGGGGGAACAAATATTTGTTCGACCAATCAGAACGCCCGATTTTTGATAGACGATTGAAATCACATCTGAGTCTTTATAAACAGTCTATGCAGAAATACCAATCTGAATAATGTTTGAATAAATGTTCAATACACGTTAACCTGTTACCTGTTACATGTTACCTGTCATCTTGACGAAGAATCTTCGGAACGATGAAAGCCATAATGGCGCGAAAGCTCCTTCTAGACGATTGCTTGTTACTTTTTCTCCGGTTCCAGTAATAAGAAAAATAAGTAACTACTTTATACTAGTAGATGTACTCAAAAATAATCTTTCCTGTTCAGTCCCTGTTTTTTTGTCCCCTATGTTTATATAGCTGAGAAAACATTGTGGAAAGAGAAGAAATTGCTTGTAACAAGCAGTTTATTCTTTTTCCACATGTTTTTCTATTCCACAAAATGATTATTTTTCAAATAAAATCGACTTTGAACTGCCGTCTGCAAAACCTTTGAACTCGGACAGCCAGGTGTGATTCCTTTTCGCGTCAGATTATTTACCTTTGTTGTCATTGGAATTCCAAGAACAAAGCCGATGATACAACATATGAATGTAAATAAGGCCTTTCTCTTTCGTAACAAGTGAGGCCAGACGTCGGTGGCTCCGCTGATAACGGTCTCCATCATCACAAACTGTGGAAGAGAAATGAAAGTACAGTCTCATGACGTAATGAATGACGTAGGAGAAGAAGCAGGTACACTGCGTCATCGTTTTCAGCGAAATGACTAGGCCTATATTTGTAGTTTGAAAAATTTCTATAAACTGAGTAAAATATTGGAAAGTACTAATAAAATTCGATTTTTAGAAACACAAGAGGCGTTTTAAATATCCTGCCTTCGATTTCCAATAGCAATATTACAATACAGACTGTACCAGTCGATCTTCCTCGAGCGACCTCATCTCTATTAAGACAACACTCCCTTTAAGCGACCACAGCTCTCTTAAAGAGGTGGCCTTAATTGCTTTTAAAAACATATCTTTCCTAAATCCAAAATTATCAGAACTAATTAGATTTTATGTATACAACGAATCAATCCTTAACAATAAAGCTCATTTTGCACAGGAAAATGGACTTGTTCCTCAAATGCGATTCTTTTATCATTTGATTTGCTTTATTCATTTTCTTTCCTCTACCTTTTTTACGCCCCGCGAATTTCATTAGTATAATCTGGATCGCCAATATCTAATCAGTTAAAATCTCGAACTACCAGTCATATCTTTCATTTAGACGGAAAATATAGATTGAACTCTAAAATTCATATCCACTGTCTTCGTTGGTTTGGCGATTTAAACGTCGTTGCTACAGCTTTAAAGCTGTAGTCATAGCGTTTAATTCCCAAAATAACGAATCACTACTTGTTTTATATCCACCACCATATATTTGAAAAAAGTATAATTATTTGGAATCTTTGCCGAACTGCCTGTCGAAGGTTATTCACAAACCATGATGACTAATAGCACTGTCAATCAAAATATCAATTGATAAATAAAATTCCTCAATTAGACTGAAAGTTATTTTCTACCTCCGAAATTGGCCGCCATTTGTGTGAAACATTTTACTTCAGCTTATTCAAGTTGTAGTTACGACGTTTAAGTCGCTAACCAACCATTCTGTTTTTGTAACATGCTACTAGCCATTAATTTTGCTGAATATTGCAGTTTAAAATCGAAGTGGTACATCCTGACGGAGTCTATGGGCGAGTCAACGTAGTACATGGGCGGGATCGATGACTGTTAAATCAAATAAAATCAAATCCGTTTACCTGTGAGTCCAGGCCAAGTGTCAGCAACATAAAGAAGAACAAGAAGGCCCAGAATGAAGAGATGGGGAGACGAGCAAGACCCTCGGGGTAGGCGATGAAAGCTAAACCTGGACCTGAATGTATATAACATAGATACTACTGGATGAGTGGTCATAAAATACTGAACTCATATTACAAGTCACTTATCAACACTTGTCGTGCAGAATTAAATCATTTTAAGCGTTGAATAAAAATCACAGGGCCGAAAGTACTGGTAGCACTTGTTGATAAGTTGTCAAAACTTCTTTTGAAAATCAATTTCATAAAGAACTCTGGTTTCAAAAGGACTAATAGGAGGTGTAGACTTAGATCAGACTGCACATTGTTGAGGTTTTGTCAAATTTGATATTCTATTTATGATCTGACCTCTTTTTGAAATAAATAAATAAATTCTGCGAAACATATATAGCCGTTTGTAAAATGACCTGGTTACGTGGTTTCATGGCTTAATTTTGACAGTAACGCAATGTAGTTAACACAGGCTTCATCTCATTGCACATTATTTGTTAAGAAATAGAGCAAATGTTTTCTTTTTCATTTAGTTATGAACCTAAAAATTTAATAACACTGTATGATTTCGTGAAGAGGATTCATACATCAGTGTGATTCAGTTAAAAACTTAAGAACACCGTATGAATTCGCGAAGATTGTTCATACATCAGTGTGATTAAGTTTTTAAGTTCATACGTCAATGAAAACATACAAAAAATATTCTCTTCGATCATCATAATCCAAAGCTATCAAGCAAAACAACGCAAATAATATGAGCCTGTGCGTGACATCTCCAACAATTTCGCATGTGCGTGACACGCACACATTGAGCACCCTGGACAGCCATTCGGTGCTAATAGAATATTCGCTGATTGTTTGAAGAAGCTTTGGGGGAAGTATCTACCTACAGAGCGCAGAGTGAAGACTCTGATCAGACTGTGCGGATGCACAGGCTGATCAGAGTCTTTACTTGGCGCACATGTGTAATTGTTGGAAATGTCACGCATGCGCTCATATAACAGTTTTGAGAATCTTATTTGAGTATCTACTTTGTGCACAAGCATTTAAAATAGTTGCTTGCTCCAAATTTTGTTCATGGAAGTATGAAGAAAAATATTGATCCAATCAAAACCCTTGAATCTTAATAGACGAAATTAAATTATATAGCAAGATCGTATGATGTGCCGCCTAACAGAACTAACTATAAGAGAAAAAAAAAAAGAAGAAGAAGAAGAAAAACCAGTTACAGGCCGAAAGTAGAATTGAATTTATTATCTGTTCATGTCGTTACAAATGTGCTTTTTTAAAGCACAGTTTTAGAGCATAAAACTCTAAAAAGATAAACATACGACTGCATGGGAGTGACTTTTGAACTCCATTAAAGGTCGGCATTTATGTGAACATTTTTCTTGGTTTGGCAACCAAAACGTCGTAACTATATCTTATTCAAGCTGCGGTTATCGATCTAACGTAGCCAACAAAGCATTTGTAACATGTTACTGTCCATAAATTTTGCAAAGTATCACCGAGTAATATTGAGCAAAATTTACTGTCGGAGCTAAGTGAACGGGGCTAGCGACCCGCACGTTATTTTTGCCATGGTTGAAATATAAGTTTAACAACCCAGTTTTAGACTAATCTAAATTGGAAGAAACCACAGACGAGTATATAAAGTTCATGGAATTTTGATTTTCTTCGTCGTCTTGGATAGAAAACATTGTGAAAAATGAAACAAACAATTTATACATTTTCCCACAATGTTTTCCAAAGTTTATTTTCTTCTGGGTGTAAAAAAATAGATTGTATTTGACTGTGTAACGACGAGAGTTTATAGAGACAAAAAAGACTAACCGCTATCGGCGACATCTTCCACTGCCTGGTTGGTTTGATCTGCCATAAATCCAAGCAAGGAAAAGATGGCGAACCCGGCGAACACGCTGGTACCGCAGTTGATGAAGGCGACGATCAGAGAATCTCTGCAGAGATAATATCAATTTTCCTTCATGGTGTTCAATGAATTATATCATTAGTTACATGGTTACTTGCCGTGGTATATGGCGACTTATTCCCGGCTGGAGAAAATGATGTAACCCGAGCCGAAAGCAAGGGTTGACATTGTTGAAATAAATCGTCATTTACCCCGGCTAGAAACCGTATAACGAATTTATTATACTACTCGTTTTCACCTAATCTTTATACCGTTGATGATATAATTTTCTAAGAGAAATCAATTTAAGATATCAATTTTAACCAAAATACTCATTCCCCAGAGGATCCTCATATTAAAAGGCGTGACGTCATTTATTCCACGAAATAGGTTGACAACCGTATAACGAATTTATTATACAACACGTTTTGACTTATTTTTTTTATTCCGTTGATGATAAAGGTTTATAATAGAAATCAATTTAAGATATCAATTTTAACCAAAATACTTATTCCCCAGAAAATCCTCTTATAACAGGACGTGACGTCATTTATTCCACGAAATAGGATGAGAAAGCGTTGACGTTTTATTAATATGGATTTATAATTAACATGTTTGAACATCATATTTGTGATTATGGTTGAATGTATTTTGGGATGAATTATATCATGTTGGATAAAGCATATGTGTATTTGAAACCATCACTCTCTGAAGTTTCAAGGGTGAACATTCACTTCACTAGTGAGAGGGCTGAGTTAAAATGTGACGATCAGATAGATTTTTTTTTTTTTTGATGGGGTTTTACGCCGCTTTTTAACAATCTTTCAGTTATATCGCGAGGGCTAGAGCACCTAACAAAGGGATCCTTGTATTTCTCACACCAGTACTACCATTACATCCTTTCCTAGCCTCCAGCTGCTATCCAACATAGGTCTAAGATTATCGACCCATTGGTGTGAGTCAAATAGTCGGAAAGGATGAGTGCCACTGTCGGGGATCGAACCCGGGGCCTCTAGACTGACAGTCTGACGCGCTACCAACTGCGCTTTGACGATGGCTTCCAGCTAGATTTACATTATAAAGATAATTTAGATTTAAAACAGTTTCACAGAATTTCGACAGCGGTCTTCTGTAAATTATGTTTGCAAACAAGATATGATCCTTGTGACATTTGACCTTCAAATATACATGTATACACAATATTGCAAAAACGCACCATAATGAAAAAAACAAAAAAACAAAACAACATGTGTTCCTTATGTAAAAGGACCTCTTTTTCAACAAATTTTAATGGACATATGAACTATTACTCGCGTAAAGGGGTTGAAAATTCAGTTTTGTTTTCAATTGACGAAAGGATGCCATTTAAATAGTTTGCTCATATCACCGGCAAGGTTCCCTTGGGAAAATACGTGCCGTCATAAGGCAGCGTACTGCATATGACTTTATGTCAGGTGTTTATTTGCGATAATTTTTTTTTTCAGTTAAATAAAGTGTCATCGATTAATTGTAATATGGTAATTTCACAGATAATCATGTGAATTTTTTTCTTTAGATTTTCGGGCTTGCTTCAGAAACGACACAAATGTACATTGCTAGTGTACAAATACCTGCCTTTAACATTCCCTATGAAAAAAGGAGGAGAATTTGTGATTGTTAGGCATAGCTGAAATTAACTTTCTCCTATATACGCAATACAAATGGTTAACAAAGCATGCATCTAGCAAAATAACCTACCTCAAGCAGTTGTTCTTAAAGTTGTTAAAACTAGCCATGCACAATAAACCTCCAAATCCTGGTCCTAGTGAGTAGAAGATTTGTGTAGCTGCATCGGCCCATACCTGAAGGATACAGATTTAAATACATGTAGTTTCCTCGGTGTAACATCATACATGTTTGGTCATTTATTGCACATAAATAAGATGGCAGAGGAAATTTCATATAATACGACCGGGCTCTTTAAATGAAATGAATTAAATGATATATATAGATTATCATAAAAAGCGTTACCTTAGCGTTAAGCAGTTTATCCCACTCGGGAATGATGTAAAACTTTATTCCTTCCAAATGTCCTGGTAGAGTTACACCTCGGATCAGCAAGACGATCAGAATAACGTATGGGAATGTAGCGGTGAAGTAGACAACCTGTAAGAAAAAAGCGTAACTGTAGAGTACATGCGTACAGCCCGAGAAAACACAAAAATTTTATGATAAAAAAGGCAGCAAATTGTGATATGCGAACTTGGGCTGTGGTTTAAAGGACGAAGGGAGCCGTGGAGATGACAGTCAATGTGATTAACCCATTACAAAACGATAGAATTGTTGTCACAAACTTGTCATTTACCCCGTTGCCTCCTAGTGATAAAAGGAAAATTTTAGCCACCTTAAAGGCAACTTGTGAAAGAAAGCAATTGTAAGGTGAGAGAAACTTGTTCTTTTTTATCAGTAGCTTTCAAATTGTAAAGTTGCTTTGTTGCAATGGTAAAAGGGGCGAGTTTAAGACAAAAATCCTTGAATCAAACACTTTTTTTTTCTTGTCCGCCAAATATTTAAAAAAGAAACTTACTCTAGAGAAGTGCATCAAAAACTTTGGTAAAAAATCATTTTCCAACGAATTATTGCAAATATATGCTGTCCGGTAACTAGGGCAATTATCGGAGCACAAAACAAAAGACATATTGATTTTTGGTGGTATAAATATCGTAACTACAGCTTAGATAAACTGCAGTTACGACGATGAAATCCCCATCATTGAAAATGTATCAAATATATATTTGGGGTCAACATTTCAGATCCGGTCTAAATGAATGATTTGACTGGTCAACCGATTATTGAATGACAGTCGCGACTGAATGACGGTATCTTCTGCGATTTGTAAGAGGTTATGTCACTTTTTAAAAGCACACCTTTCCTGATGATTTGATTCCCTTCATTAGACAGAAAAAGATCAAAACCCAGGCAACCAGCAGACAAAGCACATTCTTCAAACTGATGCCCCCAACATCTTCGAGAGTGTCTGCTTCGTGAAGACGGAGTACAAATCGGCTGAAATTAAACAGGAGAAAGAATAGTAAAGATTAACCTGATACAAAATACTCAATTTGCCCAGAAGTATATAGGGCATGCTTATACTGCTCTATCGTACAAGCCAGTCATACATGAAGGCCTGCGTCGATTCAGACGGGTTCCTGGTTCAAATAAGTACTTGCGAATTACATTTATATAGCCAAAGGGTGATCGCTGCATACGAAGATGTTCCTGATTTCTTTTTCAATTGTAAAATGAAAAGAATAGTTTGTTGTCATTTAAGAAATGGAGAGAATATTTTTTGTTTTCATGGAGGTATGAACCGAAAAACCTAATCACAAGTATGAATACACAAAGAATTTATTCTTATAATTTAATAGCATCGAGCGAAAAAACCCAAAAACTTTACAGATTTTGATATTTTTTTTGTACGGGACTATTTTGTGTGGAAGCATACAACATCGTTTCCTGGCTCAAGATTTTGCTCATGGAGTTATGAATATCTTTTTCTCGACCAATCTGAACGCCCATTTTTTAATAGACGAAACTAAAAATTAAGTTATTGAGGAATGAGCCAAAATTCTTGATCACTCTGTATAAATACCTAAAGAAGATTCATACATTAGTGCGATTAAGCTTTTAGGCTCATACCTCAATGTAACATAACTGTTCTATCCATTTCTCATAGTGTAATGCCATAAAGCAAAATAAAGCAAAATATTTACAAGATTTTAGTAAAGTTGTATGGATCTACTTTTTGTGCAAGCATAAAAAATAGATGCGAGCTAAAAAATTTGTTCACGGAAGAATGAAAATAAAATCAGTCAATCAAAAACCTGGAATCTTTATAGTCGAAACTTAAAGTAAATTATTAGACGATATCATCCAATCAGTTGCGACAAAAACATCGTCACCACAACTACAGTAACGAAATGTTGATCGCCTCTTGACGACATGAAATTAATTTCAACATCATTTTAGCCAAAAAATGTTACTATATATAAGAATTATATTACTAAGAAAAGACCGCAGCCGGCCCGTCCTTTCATAAAGGACAATGCATCTTAATGTCAGTCACTGGAGGCAGACAAGAGTAAATCCATTTCCTTATATCAACTTTTTCCTGTTCAATCCCTGTGATTTTTGTATCAAGCAATTTCTTCTTTTTCCATAATATTTTCTACTCGACTGAATGCTTTTATTTTTCAAATTAAACCTACTTTAAAATTTCGTCTTTAAAACCTTTGAATTTGGACAGATCTAAAGTCTTCCGAAACTGGAAAGGTTTAATACACTTATTAATCTCGGAATCATGACGTATTTTCATAATTGATATGAAATCATGCTAAAGACTCTTACAAATGGAGGCAGCTTAAAGTTTTAAGAATCTGTGACCAAATTAGATATCGTTTTACAATTTATTCGCTAGAATCAATGTTACATAAGTTTTATATAAACAGCCAAATATACTGGCATTATATTTTTCACGAAAACTGTTCCAGTTTCTTTTCACAAATAATGATACCATCCGACATTCGTTTATTTTTAGAAAAAAGTTGGAAAAGAGAGAATTTGTCCGTCACATTGAATTTTTTTTTCTCACACGTTTAAGAGTTTTTTTTATAACAGTTTTTGGCAGATACCGGTCTAGATAGCCACACCTTTGATGATTGGATATTGACTCCTATCAGGTTTGGGCTAGTCTAATATTGTGTCTTTGTAAGGTGACAAACTTACCTCCAATATTCCTCACTAGGCGATACCAGTTTCATTTTACATTCGGAGAAATTATTTTTGAACGTGTCGAAACCGAGGTCGTAGATAGACATCAAAGAAGCATTCGCGGTCGACAAATTCGTGAAGAGGCGTTCAACACAGGGAGAATCGTACATTTCTGAAATATTGAGGGGAAAATATGTTTTACTCGCTACAAGAAAAAAAAGAGTATCGTTGTTCCTAAAGCACCTCAGTGAGTCAATGACGGAGCGAAAATTTTCCGGGTTGCAAACATAGTGGGAAATTGAGGAAATTGCTTATTACAAGAAATTTCTTCATTTTCCAAAATGTTTTCCCAATTTTTGTTCATAAATGGCGTCTCTCGCACAGGTAATACGACTACATCCTTTTCGAGCCTCTAGCTGCTCATCCCACATAGGTTTACGATTACCACCAATGGTGCGGATAAATATCGGAAAGGATATTCGCCGTGGCCGAGGATCGACCCCGGGACCCTATATTTATGAGTCTTATATCGGTTTTAGAATTTACTGTTTTAAACCAGTGGTATGAAAATGTCCATTCTTCTAAACTATAAAGCTACCGGGAAAAGCGAACCGGACACACAACTATGAAAATTCATATTAGTTCCTCACAATTAAAACCTTATTAAAGGCCAAACAAACAAATAAAAAACACGAAAAAAAAGCAAAAAAAAAAAAAAAAAAAAAAACACTGAGTTTGACATAACTTGAGACGTCTAAGTACCCCCCCCCCAAAAAAAAAAGCAATTTCTTCTTTTTCACTTTGTTTTCAGCCCATTAAATTGGTTGTTTCGAACCCTGTTTAAACATGTTTTGATTTGTCGTCTGCAACCGCTTTGGATATGGGTCGGTCCAAAATTATTTAGTCTAGTAAAGGGTTAAATGTACATACTATTTTGTTCCATGATCTTCTTGGTATGGTTAGTCATGCTGTTGAAATCAGGATAGGGTTCATCTCTGCAGTTTTTGGTATTCCATGTATTATTGCAGCCAATCCAAGGGACATCACCGTCGAGGTTGACGAACGAAACAAACATGTAGTAGATGGAATACGTAATGATGACGTTATAGTAGATGGAGACCATACCGCTTATGGTTACCATTCCCCATCCGATACCTGGAAATAGATAAATGAAACAAACGTGTATATATATTAACGACCTTGTAATGAACGGACGCAATAACAATCATTATTGCCAATATTCGCCCCCTCTCGACACCAACCCCACAAACCTAAACAAATCTATCTATTTCAAAAGAAACACTCAGACACTGAAACAAATATCTACCTTAAGAATTGACCAATCGCTGACCTCATCAACTTACTTCGTTGGCCACACCCATTGACTCCAACAGGAAGTTCAACTTCGATTTTAAAAGGCGCTATTTTGCAAAATTGATGGCCGGTAATATATAACATAAAATTAGAATGGGTAGTTGGCGATCTAAACGTCGTTACTACAGCTTAATTATGCTGTAACTACGACGTTTAAGTTGTCTAACCGTCAAAAAATCTTAATAAAAATAGTGGCCAATGTTGAAGTTCAAAACTCACTTCTGGTCTAAATGATTGATTTTATTGGCCGACAACTTATTTGATTGACAGCCGCGATTGGTCAATTACGAAATAATGACGTCGAAGTGAATGGAATACGCGATAATCAGGGCATATGCTGTAGTAGATAGGGTCCGTGCAGCTAAAGTACGATACCCACCCGATGCATAGAAGCATTTAATTTAAATCAATAGTAAACTGGTTACGGCGGTTCAACACCGAAAAGTATTTCGTCTGATTCTCAATTTTGATATAACTTTTAAATAGATATGGACAAAGGACAGAAACAAAATCTCAATCGCTATATAGAGACCTTCAAAAAGGCCTTAATTCATTTTCCGCAGTATTTCTCAAACACTTTTCTTTGGGATCGTAAAAATACAGGATAGTCTGAGAATTATTTGAGATCGTAACAAAGTCATCCTCGAAAAGATAAAGTTGACAGGGTTCTATGTGACTTATACTTTAGAAATCGTCTGGAGAAATTATAGAATTCAAAGAACGATGACTCATGTAAAATGGTTCAAACTTCCGTTTGAACTTATTCCCACACAATGCGTCTCAAGAAAAAAAACAAAAAAACAAAAAAAAAAAAAAAACGAAAAACATTGTCGGCTTATAAAAAGCAATTCCTTCAACGTCCTTAATTTTTCTAACTTGAAAGGGATTTTTTTTAAGAATTTCACCATTCTTAAATTGCCTTGTGCAACATCTAAAATTTTGCCGTGTGGTAATGGGTTAAAGAGTTCATTTTTTCTGTAATCGAATGATTGTTATTACACGTACCAGTCCATACGTGTAGAACCAAAAACTGTAGTAAGAGAATAGCATTTGTAACTTTTTGGTGTTGTAACTTTGAAATGAAGACAATATTTACCTGAAAATTTAATCAAACTGTATGAATACGCGAAGGGGATTAATATATTAGTATGGTTGCGTTCACACCTCAATGAAAATTAAGATATTCTCCCCATTTCGTATGATTTGATGCGATCAAGCTAAACAAAGCAAGTATTTTACTTGATTCTACTTGATAGACGAAACTAAAATTCAACTTCTTCGGTTCAAGGGAGGTTACAAATCACTGACAATCAAGGGGCTGTATTGGAATGCTTGTCTCCCCTACACTATATCATGGCCGTTCCGTGGATCCTCTGCACGGCAAATATCTTGACGAATGTTGAAAAGGGTCATTGTAACACGACCAACAGCCTCTCACCTATAGTCATATGAGCAAGATAATATGACGTTATCATGCTGTGGATTCAACGGTATGGTTTGGCAAGAGGACTGATTTAAATGAGGCCGATAAAACCAAACAACACTTTTGATATTGCGTTCTACCACATGCACCCATCATCCAGTCTTACCGTAAAATAGTGGACTGACTTTCCATACTGTTACAGGACCTTCAGATGCAAACTGTCCCAGCGCCAACTCGAAGAAGAAAATTGGGAGACCGGCAATTAGCAACATTATCACATAGGGAACCAGAAAGGCACCTGAAAATAAACGATTGAAAATAATATACATGTATATGAGAACAACGGTCAGTTTGTGAATTGACCAATCGCGACTGTCAATGAAATATTCAGTCTCTCAATCAAATCACTTACTAAGACCAGAAATGAGTTTGTTTTCCGCCATTGACCGCCATCTTTGTTTAGTTGTTTTGTTGGTTTGGCGTCTTAAACGCCGTAACTACAGCCTATTAAAGCTGTAGTTATGATGTATAGGTCGCCAACCAACCATTTTACCTTTTTGTTATATGCTACTGATCATACATTTTTCAAAAATGCCTTAAAATATCGAAGCGGAGTCAGTGAGCGGGGCCAACGGAGTAAGAGGGCGGGGCCAGAGATTGCTTACCACTTCCACATTTCCCCGACATTTCAGGTTATTTAAATTAACCAATGGCATTGGTATCCAGTGTACGACAGAAGACATTTCAGTGTGAAAAAGCCAAAATGCGGAGACAAAAATTTCGTAACGAAAGCTTGAATAAGCTTCGGTTAATATGTTTTGTTTTTCAAACGAAGACAGGTTGTTTCATAAGTATCGGAGTTCAACATATCATTTCCACACTGAATAAATCAGTCAGGGATCCTCCGTTAGACTATTGATCGCTGACCCTTCCGAATGACCTCCAAAAGGGCACTTCTACAGCGGTACGAAACGAGATTTGAGGTCCACGACACAAAAAGGAAAATCATTGGTTGGCGACCTAAGCTTCGTAACTACAGCTTTAATAATATATACGATTAAGTCGCCAAACCACCATAATCTTTTCGATTAATGTTGGAGTTCAAAGTTGATTTCCGGTCTAGATAAATTATATGACTAGTCTATTGATTTTTTTATTGACATTTGCGGTCCATCAATAACAAGGAAATATTTTACATCAAAAGCTTCCTACAGGTCGCTAAAGAGGTCGTTTCGATGTATCGATGATCTATAACAAAGCGTTAGCCCACGCCTAACAGTGACGCTTTTTGATGCCCCTCGAGAAAAACAATTAGGAAAAACATTGTGCAAATGAAGAAATTGCTTGTAACAAGCAATTTCTTCATTTTTCACAATGTTTTCTTCGCAGAAAGCTGAAAAATATAGAATTTCATAAACGTTAAAGTGTAGTCTGTACCTTTTAATTTAGACCAGTCTAAAGCTTTGCAGTTTAGCAATAGGTTAAATTAATGAAAGCTGAACGTGAATATTGCAAATAATGACTGACCGGATATTATTTTCAAGAAAAAGGAGATAAAAGTTTTTGTTTTCATGGAGGTATCGACATAAAACTTAATCACACTGTATACGCAAAGCCGATTTATTTGTTTGTTTGTTTGAATGGGGTTTTACGCCGCTTTAAACAATCTTTCAGTTATATCGCGGCGGCTGGAGCACCTAACAATGGAATCCTGGTATTTCTCACACCAGTACTACCATTACATCCTTTCCTAGCCTCCAGCTGCTATCCGACATAGGTCTACGATTATCGACCCATGAAGCCGATTCATACATTAGTGTGATTAAGTTTTAAGGTTCATACCTCAAAGAAAACAAAAGATATTGCTTCATTTCTTAGATTTAAATGTCATCAATAAAAAAAAAAAAAAAAAAGCCAACATTTTGCTAGTTGAAAGTAAATTTTATTGGACTACTCTGTGCTTAATGCATACGAAATAGACGCATGCTCTAAAATGTATTCATGGAGGTACGAAAAGAAAACAAATCAGCCAATCAAATAATTTGAATCTTGACAGACAAAAACTAAAATGAAATTATTTCATAATGTAGCGCTATTTCGTGGTACTCGTCGAGACGATTTTAGAAAAAGATTACCGTCAACATCAATCGAAACACACTCGGCCATTCCAGTAACTTTGGAACAGACAGCGGATGTGTGGGACAGTGTACCCCCCCCCCCCCCAAACGCCCACTCAGGACTCCTCTCATGCTGATCTACACCATAGCCTGAGATCAAAATACCTACCCCCACCATTTCTGTAACAGAGATATGGGAATCTCCACACATTTCCAAGACCCACAGCATATCCGATACAGGACAGCATAAAGTCCAACTTGTTGGTCCATGTCTCACGAGCAATCTGTTGCTGAAAACAGAAAAGGAAGAACACTTAACATTTCTCTCCTTGATAGTTTGAGTCTGACCATTGCAGACGATAATAAAGGGAGTGCAATTTGAAAAGGGGCAAAAATTTGCGAAAAAGAAGAAATTGATTGTTGCTTCTTTTCGCACGATATTTTCTCAAGTATTAAGTCCCTGTTTTTATACTTGAGAAAACATTGCGGAAAAAGAAGAAATTGCTTGTGACAAGCAATTTATTCTTTTCCTAAAATATTTTCTACTGATATGATTTTTTTTCAAATCAATTCTACCTTAGATTTTCGTCTGCGAAATCATTGAATGTGGACAAGTGTTATTTTTGAAAAACAGTAAAGAGTTGAATAAGAAGGACGTAAAATACAAGGATCGTACAGGAACAGTAACACATAATCCCGCTATTTGCGCCCAATAGAAATAATGAGAAGAGCACTGTGATAAAAAAAAGACATTACATGATACAAAGAAAAGAATGTGGTCGAGAGGAAGAGCGAAGACTGAAGGATCAACAAGTCCCGATCCGGGAGCAAATACTGATTTGGGTTCAATCATTAACCCACATGTTCGGCACAAGCCCTGGTGTATTCTCCTTAAAGAACAAAAGAGATGGATAAAAATAAGACGAAAGAATTTATTTTACATAAATGCAATTTATTGTCTTCCCACTCCCTGTCGGTTTACATGATTCCTTACTTCGTATTGTAACAAACCTTCTACAAACTGTAACAAACCGGTCTACAATGGCCTGTCGCAAGCGAATGAATTGAGCAAATAAGCTTTACAAACAAGTTGTACACATATGAAGAAACATTTGGGATTAAGTTCGATACCCATGCTTAGAATTATTAACAGGCTATTTTCCCTGTTGATTGGTATAAACGTATGGTGACCAATGTCTCGTAACTGCTGTTTATTCAAGTTCCACCTATTACCAGACAACAAAAAGATTTTGGTCGGGTCCAAATGGAAAGAAGTTGCATACAATATTTCAAAGTGTGTTAAATTTGAAAAAAATAACTGAATATGATTGAAATCATTGTGGGAAAAGGAGAAATGGCTTGTGACAAGCAATTTCTCCTTTTCCACAATGTTTCCACCAGTATTATTCTACTTATTCTACTGGGGCACCAAGATACGTTATTTGGTAGTAATGGGTTAAGTTTTTGGATGTTGAAGGCCCTATGACAAATGATTTACTACGCAAACCGATTTTGTAATTTGTAGGAATAGAAATGGAAAGAATCAGAAAAGACTCGATATTTATTTAGAAATCGATACATAGGACCAGCTTTATTTACATTTGTTTACTATCCCTGGATCTTTATATTTCGCGTGATTTCACACCATTAAATTAACCCTAAACTAAGATTTATTTACTTGAATAGGAGATGACCATATTTAGGGAGGTCATTGAAACAGTTTACCTCCTCCCCGAAAGGTCAAGTCAGTAATAACGGGTTTCCAAGGTATTTTTTAATACCTGCGGTATAGTCAACTTCAATTGCCCGCACACTGAGAGATGTGAAAAGCTGCCCCGGGGCTGATATCATTAAAATACGATCAACCCTTGTATATTTCGGCTATGTGAACATCTATTTCTCGATATTTGAACTTTCATTTAGATATTGAAAACGGCAGTTGTGTAGTTGCATCTTCTTTTTTGAATATCAGAGGACGTTGGTATAAGTCCAAAACATCGTAACTGTAGTTTGAACCAAGGTATGGCTGTGTGAATTTAATCGCCCGCTTAATATATTTTCTACCATCAATCCAATGCGCTAAAAGTGTTTCTTATTGAGTGTACGGTTTACCATTTTTGTGCGTGTTAAACAACCCTGTTCAGGCTTTCACATTGAACGAAACTGTCCGTTTGAATGAAGGAATCATCTCTCATTGAAATTTACTTGACTAGTTGTATTTACAATTAAAGGTTTTTAACAGAATTACTCTGCACTAACACTTGAAATGTATGGCCCCTCCCCTGAATACAATTGATAATTCCAAGAAAATGAGGTATTGTCTTTGCTGCAAACAGCACTTTAAAAAAATGCAGAGCGTCAGTTGTCGACCAAATCCTCGTAACTACAGCTTATCCAAGCTGTAGTTAAGAGTTTGTGGTCGCAACAGACGAGATGTTAAGGCGATACAATTTCTATTCATGATATAAAAATCGTTACGTTTTTTGTGATAGCTGGTACATCTCACGATTCGGTCTTTTTATACTTGGGAACAACGTGTTACCAATAGAACAGTATGATATCTAATCTGGACGTACTCAAATATCATGTCATTTGACATAAAAAAGATGGCACGATTTTTTAAGATTAAAAAAGAAAGAGATTGGTTTGAGATTTAAGAGAGATACATATTAAGCCTAACTCTTGAACCAAATCAAATGCGGATTTCAAGGATATGCTGCTCGCGACTATTAGGGATATAATGTTTGTCTTTAAAACTGATTAAGAAAGTGAGACTTTTATAAAGCTTGATAGATACGCTAGACAAGAAACTAAATTCTCTGGTTTAAAGACTCTCTGAAATGAGCTTTCAAAAATAATGATAGCACACCCCACCCCCTTTTTTATGAAAATAATTTCAATTACCAATTTCAAATTAATATTGCACGTGTTAAGATGATCGAAAAGATAAGTGTTATACTAGAGATAGATCGTGTAGTTGTTTCGAATCAATGCTTGAACAGACTTTTTGGCTTCACCTTCGAATTTTACGCACGTGCAATGGAATTCGAAAATCATGACTTAGTCTACAATTTGCCGAATAGCCATGATTAAGTGAATTTTATTAAATCGATAAAATTGATCGTTGGCGCTTAACTGACCGATCCCGTCTGTCAATCAAAGAATCAATCTACCAATCAAATCATTCATTCATACCAGAAGTGAACGTTTAGCTCCGACATTAGTAAACATTTATTTACGTTGGTTGGGCAACTTTCATGTCGTAACCAAAGCTTATTCGGGCTCTAATTACGCCGTTTAAGTCGCTAGCCAACGAATTTATTTTTGTGACGTGATTCAAGACATATGCTTTTGCAAAATAAACCCGTTTTAAATCGGAGTGGAACTTCCTGTCGGGGTTCAGTGTAACCGAAAAACCAACGGCTTATATATTGTCAGTGACATAAAAACAAACAACAAGTAATGTATCGTCTCGTTTTAACCCATTCCCACACACTCCTTATTCATCTTCGCTAGCCAAGGGTTCTAACTCCACCTTGTTCCTTACGAGCGTCAGGAACAAGGTGGAGTTAGATCCCTTGGCTAGCGAAGATGCCCCTTATTACGCACCTTAACAAAAATGCTTTGGAAAATATTGTGAAAAATATTGTTTATGACAAATGATTTCTTCATATTTATTTACCCTAAAGGACAAGGATTTTTTTCAATATCACCAACTTAAATTTGTTGTCTGCAACTCCTTTCAACTTGGACTAAAGTTTTCTCATCTAGTAATGGGCTAAGCAACCTACGCATTGTACTGCAGCTACTAGCGAAAATGTAAAAATTACAGAATTTCGTTAGACGCGTCTTCCTTAACTCAGCCCGCATTTTTTGTTCTCTTCTTAACCCATTCCCAGACGACCAAATTTTAGACTTGTCCAAATTGAAAGAGGTTGAAGACGACAAAACAGAGCTGGTTACCATTGAAAAATACGGTTAGTAAGGGGTAGAACACGTTGCTAGAAAAGAAAAGAATGCTTGTAGCAAGCAATTTCTTCTTTTCTCACAAAAAAACGGGATTATTTGGTAATGGTTCAACGTTATGCTTTTCTTTTGATTTAAGATCTTGGTCTTTGGTTTACTTTTTAATTGGTGAAGATTAGCTCTTGTAAGTCGATATTTTGACATGAATCTAGATACTGCATGACGTAAATGGCTGTTGTTATTACCCCAAAATGCAAATGTCTTTTGTTGATTGTTGAAAGGTATATCTGTCAACACTATTAAATTGTAATTCAATATGTCTGTCTGTTATGCTTACTTAACGTGCACTGTCATGCGTACGTAATGTGAACAAATATTGTAATCTAGGGTAGTCTAGCTGGGTTTCTAACACAGATTCTAGACAGCGAATAGCATGATCCTATCGTCGACCATTAGTCCATCCATCGCTTTGTATATGCCATCCATCCATCCATCCATCCATCCATCCATCCATCCATCCATCCATCCATCCATCCACATCAATCCCAATCAATCCATCCCCATCCACAAATCCACCAATCCATCCATCCATCCATCCATCCATCCCCATCCATCCGGCCGTTCGTCCGTCCGTCCACCTATCTATCCATCCATCCATCCATCAATCCATCCATCAATACATTAATCCTTTCTTTCTTGCCTTCCTTACTTTCTTCCATTATTCCTTCTATAATTTCTTCCCACCTTTCTATCATCTTTCTCCGGCTACAAAAATTGTCATCCTGCACATTAGAAAATTTACATAGTCATTTTTTAAATACTGTTTTAATGAAAACCCTTAAAAGTACCCCGACAGTTAGTTGTCTTATGTACCAAACACCAATCTTAATCGGAGACATTACAGAATATCATTTATGTCTGAACTTACGACGATTGGATGCTATCGACCAATCTTTTACACTAGAGCAAAACAAAAAACATCCCAGCCGTGATCTTATTGAATGATTCGATTGCTCATTCCGGACCGGAGGTGAACTTTAAACTCCGACTTTGGATGACATTTCTGTGAAGCATTTGTGTTGGTTTTGGCGACTTTTAGACTGTACAGCCTTTCCAAGCCATAGTTACGACGTTCAGGTCGCAAACCAACCATTGTACCTTTTTGTTACAATATTAATGACAATAAAATTAAAGGATACAAAAAAAAAAAATACCCATCCCTTAAATGTGGAGTTCAAGGGGCGGGAATAGCAGTCCAACAATAAATAAAAAATAAAACAAAACAAAAAAACGATACCTACATGTAAATAATAGACCAATCTCTGTTCCCGCCCACTTACTATTTCTGACCCCTCCCATTGACTCCGACAGTAAGTTCCGCTTCGATTTTTCTAGGAGTTTTTTGCAAAATCTGACCAGTAGCATTTTATAAATAAATAGAGTGGTTTGTTGGCGACCTAAACGTCGTAACTACAGCTTAAAAAGTTGTAGTTTCGACGTTTAAGTCGCTAAACTAACAAAGACGTTTTACAAAAATGGGGCTTATGTTGGAGTTCAAACCCTAGTTCCGGACTGAATGATTGATTTGAATGGTCGGTTGATTTCTTGATTGTCGGCCACGATTGGTCAACAACACGATTCCAAGATGCGTCGTAAATGAGACGATGCTAGTTAATTTATTTTTCAATCCCCGCGAAACTGATACATAAAATACGGAGGGGGGGGGTTATTTTGATCTTGATAACAGTATTTCAAGTGGTCTGAAAAAATGTATTGTGTATCATTACAATCTCACGGGACAGTCAAATCCTGGTACGAATTGGGACTATTTATGACTATTTAGAATTCAATCTTGATCACAATACTCAGTTTCAAATCAACGACCAACACATACAATTTTAGAATGATTTATTAAAGTAGGATCTTATTTCAATAGACTTTTATAAACCTATAGTTTAATTCTAGTTTCGGCTATCAAGATTATAAACTATAAGAAATCAAGAGATTTTTGTTTGTGTTTCCATTGATGTGTGAACATAAACAAGAAGGTAAATATGGTCCAAGATCGCACAACGGAATTTACTTTCTCACGCTAACTAATCAACTTAAATTTGACATTAATAACAAATTAAATTTCAAAGTCAAATGTATAAGAAGAAAAAAAGTTGTGATTGGATGAGTAGATAACTGATAATGCGACTAATGCCAGCTTTTACTTTATAAATAACATGGAATGTTGATATTTCTTCTTTCATGACACGACAAGCATTTTCACAAGGCTTGAGAAAGATTGAGCCAAAGGTGACCCAAGTAGAGTAGTAACAAGGCCCTTGAGTAAAAATGTTACCAGAGTCAATAGGCTTCTTTTTTATGCCAAAAGAAACAGTTTAAGCAAGATTGAGAAAGACTGAGCCAAATGTGTGACCTCTATGGCGGTGACAAGGTCATTATCAATAAGTCCCCCTTTTCCATGATATTGATAAGAATGTAACCATACTCAAAAGGGTTCTTCCTATTGACAATATGAACATTTTCAGCAAGTTTGAGACTGTTCGAGACAGTTCAGGCTAAATTTGTGACCTCTGGGGTGGTAACAAGTTGACTGTCAACAGGGCCTCCTTTTCCCTTTATATTAGTCAGAGTGTCACCATGATCAGTAGGGTCTTGTTAATGACGACGAGATTTGAAAAAAATAGTCGAAATTGAGATCTCTATAGTTCAAACAAGGTAATTGTGAATTAGGCCCTCTTTCCCCTGATATAAATCAGGGTTTGACATTTCAGCAATTTTGAAAAAGATTGAACCAAAATTTTCACCCCTACAGGTCAGGTTTTTGTCAGTGTGAACTGAATGTTTCTTATAAGGAAAATTGGTAGGTATATGATAAATCGTCGGTGTAATTCCAAAACATCGTAACTACAGCTTGGATCAAGCTGTAGTTACGAGGTTTTTGAACTACACCGACGAAATGGTGGTTTCGTCGATTTTCCAAATGCTTCTATTTTCGGTTGAACCGCAAAACTTTCAATTCTTTCTTAAAAAGGATTAAGTGTGATTAGGGTCTTAAATGAGTAATGCCTGTAAGTCAATTATTGATAATAACGAATAATGCCTATCCTAAAAGAATATTCTATCGATCTAATATAAATTAGTTTAATCTATAATACAAAATCTATTTCTTCATATAGTTATCGGTCGAATGTTATATTGTTATCATTTTCAAATCCATTGGTTCAATTTCTGAATGATGAAAAAATATATATAACACAAAATCGACAGTCTCATATATCGGGGTCAAATGTTTTATAATTTACAATAGTCTGGGTTAATTGTGAGACATAGTGGAAATTGGGCCGATTTAACAATCTTATTTACAAATAATGGGGCTTTTTGTTAAAATTTTCCATTCAAAATGTGAGTAAGCAAAACTCACTGACCCATGAAAATGCGACCTTTAATGGTACATTTTATGAAACAGCACTGAGTTCATTCCCGTAATAAGAACGGTCATGTGTCCTTAGTAGACTTAAGTTGGGCAAAATGTACATAGTTATTTTGAAAACGGAGTGCTTTGAAAAATTTCACTTCAAGATGTCTCCAATTTACGTGTTTTATCACTTTTACAAAAAATACCCACGAAATTCACATCGTCATTTTGAGTTTTGGAAAGTAATTTTGAAACGATAAATGCGTTATAAAAATCGCTCATCTATGATATGCCAATTTACATACATGAATATGTTTTACGCCATGCATAATATCGTAGGCGACCAAATATCGTTACGCCATCTTATCTTAGATGCAGTTACACCATTTTGATCGAGCATTTATGAAATTATGTTGAATTGTATTTATTATTCATCAATTCGTTCGTCTTCATGTAAGGCAGAGAGGGGTTAAAGAAGATTCTTTGAAAATAACATTGAGGTGGTGGTAATCTTTAGCCCTTGAATGTTTTCCCCAAAAATTGTGCCTGTCCGAATGCAAAAATTTTGCAGTCGAAAATTTAAAGTGGACTTAATTTGAAATATAATCATTTTAGAAAGGTAGAAAACATTGTGGACAAGGAAGAAATTGCTTGTTACAGGCAATTACTTCTTTTTCTACAGTGTTTTCTCAGATTATTTAAGCTGTGTTTTGGTCAGCCACCGACGGATAACCGACTTTAACCATATTAGTTATTAGCATCGATTCTTTCATAACTTAAAATTGTCACATCCATCCTCGTTTGCACCATCTTCAGAGTGTATTTATCCCTCTAAAAGTCTAAAAGTTTGCCATAGTTAACTATTTTCAAGTAATTAATGTAAATTCATTTATATTACTGTGCACATTGTCCTTATTGTACCTTGTAAGAGCTGGACGAAATAAAAGATATCGCCGTTAGAATTCCAAATCTTCGTAACTACAGCTTGAATCAAGCTGTAGTTACGAAGTTTTAGAATTACAACGACGACATATTCTGTTCTGTTCTACCAAATAAATCAAGTGAATTTGGGATTCATTGACGGATCGTCGCTGCTAATGAAATATCGATAGACCAATCAAATCGAACTTAGAACGAAAGTGAACCTTGAAAATTGGCCGACACTTATGTTAATTACTTTTTTGGTTTGTCAACTTAACCTATTACCAGACGGCGAAACATTAGACTGGTCCAAATTGAAAGGAGTTGGAGGCGACAACAAATATTGATGAAATTTTGTGTGTTTTCCCCCCTAACTTTCTCGATAGAAAACATTGTGAAAATGGAGAAATAGCTAGTTGAAAGAAAATTTTCTTTCTCCACATTTTTTTCAAAATTCCTCTTCAAGAGGTCAGAAGGTGTCGTTGTGTTGGAAACCGTTTAACTTCGTAACAACAATTTTCGAAGCTTATTCTTGAGGTTCAAATCGCCAGATAAGAATTTTTCTTTGTTTGTTACATGTATTCTACAAAATAACGCCGTTTGACAAATAAGTCGAAACCCAGGTCAGAGGTCGGTGGGCGTGACCAGCGATCAGTCAACTATAATCGGTCACACGAAAAGGGTATATCTGAGAAGTTCGACATGTTTCGACACTCGTCCAACTGCATCGACTGAGCGGGCTGATCAGACCTGAAACTGTCCGCTCTGGTCCAGCTTTCTAAAAACGAAAATTGAACAATCGCTAGCCCCGCCGACTTACTCGATTGGTCCCGTCCATTAACATAGACAAAAAGTTCAGCTTCGATATTTTTCAAATTTTATGGCCTGTAGCATGTACCAAAGAGGTAGCATGGTTCGTTGATGACATAAACGTCGTAAATACAGCTTGAATAAACTATAGTTACGACGTTTAAATCGCCAAACCAACAAAAAAGATAAACAAAAATGGCTGCCAATGTCGGAGTTCAAAAATCACTTCAGGTAAAAGTGAATGATTTGATTGGTCGACCTAATTTTTTTATAAACATTCGCGATTGGTCACTTATATCCACCTCGCTATTTGTCCATTCTTGCAATGCTCATCTCATTACCACACGATAACATTTTAGACTTGTCCAAATTGAAAGGGGTCAATTCACAGACGATAATTTCAAGTTGTTGGAATTATACTAACTCTGTCTTTTTGGGTAGAAAACATTGTGGATAATGAAGAAATTGCTTATGATAAGCAATTTCTTCATTTTCAACAATGTTTCCCTAGCCTTCATTTTCGGGCATCTAAAAGAGGGATTGTATGAAAATTGGGTTAACTTTAATGACCTATTCTTGATCCGATTTTTCTTTTTCAAACATTCCCGTTTTATCTTATAAAGAAAATAGGACCAAACTGGTCGCATTTGAAGTAGTTTAAAGAAAATTACATTAATGATAACACTCAGCTTGAAAGAGATATTACATTTTATTCCTTCTGTTCTTGCGAATTGACTAATCATTGTTACGAAGAGCAAAAATCTTATTTTAAAAAAAGAATGATTTTCAAACTTAAGTTTTCAACTGAATCGCAAATATTTGCACTCGTAGATAAAACTATCTATCTTTGGATTTCGACCAGTTTAAACTTTTGTCGTCTGGAAGTGTTAGTTAGTAGTAGTAGTGCTTAACTTGCTACCAGACGACCTCAATATCTCTAAGACCGATTGAAGTTAAAAGAAATTGCAGACGACATTTCCAATTGAACTAAAATTGGGAAAAAAAGTAACAAATAGGGCTGAAAAATTGCAAAAAATGATACAAGCAATTTCCATTTTCCCACAAAGTTTTCCATAATTGTGTTTCTTCAGGAAGTCAGAAAGCGTCATTGTATGGTAAAGGGTTAAAGTATAGAGTCATCGCTCTTTAGTGAAGTAATGATTACCAAAACCAACACGCAGTAGTTTTGTAATACTTTGATTGATCTATCGATTTGACCTCTCCGAACTTTTGTATTTATGCAATATCTGAAAATCTGTTTTGCACCGAAATTTGGATTCAAACGAATAATAGACCTAATGTTACCTGTAACCCTTTTCAACACATTCTCGCTTTGACTCCTCTCAAGAAAAATAACCCCGGGAAACATTGTGGCAAATGAAGAAATTGCTTGTCACAAGCATTTTCTTCATTACCCACAATCTTTTCTACCCCAAACAGACAAAGATTTGTGTTATTGTATCAACTTAAAATTTTCGTCTGCAATTTCCTTAAATCTAGACTAGTCTAAAATTTTCTCGTGTGATAATGGTTTAAACCAGACAACTACATTTTCAGTAGACAAGACCCAAGTTGACTACATTTCAAAACTGCAAGAAAAAAGTAAATGCACGTGCACCGTGCAGAATAGAAATCCTCGTAAAAAGAGATTTTCTAATTTAAAAAATATATGTTCTTTTTCTTCTCATAATCGTTTCACTGGTATTAAACTTATAAAGCGTAAATAGTATATACCCTGGTAACAGTTCGATTTACATTGCCTATATGATCCTATAATTTGTTATTCTATACTACTTTATTTTAGCTCGTTTGCGTCGAAAGCTTTAAGCACTGCTATCCAATCTTACAGGTGGGTAGAGGCTTGCTATTAAGTATCACATCCCGATGATGGCGGTGCTCGAACCCGTGACCTTTAGATCACGAGTAAAGCACCTATACCACTAGGCCATCTAGGCAGTCGTTCATCACGAGCACAATTGCATGTAAGAGAACTGAGCATTGTAATCTTTGTTTTTCATGTTTCATTTGGAGTGTTCTATCTCTGTCTTCATCGAAGACGTATTCAGTTTGAAAACTCTAAACAGCAAGGAAAGCGTAAAATTTATATAACAGAAGAGTAAAATGGTTCGTTGGCGACCTAAACGTCGTAACAGCTTGAGGAAGCTGTATTTACTACGTTTAAGTCGGCAAACCAACGAAAGTGCTTCACATGAATGTCGGCCAATGTTTGAGTTCAAAGTAGACCTATGTGGGATAGCAGCTGGAGGCTAGGAAAGGATGTAATGGTAAAACTGGTTTGAAAAAAACCAGGATTCCATTGTTTGGTGCTCCAGCCGCCGCGATATGACTGAAAGATTGATGAAAGCGGCGTAAAACACTATTCAAACAAACAAACAAATAAAAGTTCATTTCTGGTTTCAGTGAATTCTTTAATTTGTCGATTCAATCAAAGAACAATCCACTTATCAATTTTTACAAGCAATATTCTTCAATTGCCATCATGTCTGCTCAAGCCTTTTTCTTGTCCGGCCGCAAATATGCGGTAGCGTAGGAGCATGGGTTAACTGTTTACATGAACTAAAACCTCTCGCATTTTGACAGACAGAAGAAAAAAATATCCTTGAAAGCATTATGAAAATGTGAGAATTTGCTTTCAATATCAAGCCCCGATTTTCAACTTACATGTACATATTTAACCACGGCTTGAAACGTAGTTTATAAAATGCTTCGATTTGACAAGAGCGTAAGAAAATTTGGTAGTTTGTCGCTAATTTGGTTAGCCGATCCCACTAAACCCCACTTTTTTATGCGCCTCATGAAAATAGCTTTTGAAAACATTGTCGAAAATAAAGAAATTACTTGTTACAAGCAATTTCTTCATTATCCAGAATGTTTTCTATCCTAAAAGAAGAAAAAAGTTAGAATGTCGTCGACTGGAAATTGTCGTCTACAGCTTCTTACAATTTGTTTGATTGATTGATTGGGGTATAACGCCACTTTAAACAGTATTTCAGTCATATCGAGGAGCTGTTTGGTTTTGTTTTTATTCAAATAGGCCAAACAGTCAACATGACCCATTCTTGAAATAAAATAGACGGGTCAAAGCCTTAAGCCTTTATTTAACCAGCCTGTGTTAAATTTAACATCGTCTTGAACTTTTGAACTTTGTGAAACATCCAAAATACAAACCCTGCTTACTGAAATCAGGTATTTTAAAACCGTAGGAAATTTTGACGTATAAATTTATCATCGGAGTCCGACCAAAGACAAGTAACTACAGCTTAAGCAAGTTGTAGTTACTTTATTTTGGCTGTCCCTCTGACGATATGTAGTTTATATAATGTCTCGCGGCCACTGTGTAATACATTTTACACAGTTAATCCCCTTTCTTTCGAGGTGTGGCATCGAAAAATCGTTCACTCTATCCACAGTCTATTGTTAGGTTTATTTATAATTTAGTTTTATTTAAAGAAAAGAATATGCAACATATACGGGCATTATCGTCTTTGGGTGTGCATAAATATCGCAAATACAGCTTTATTCAAGCTGTATTTACGACATTTTGCACGCTTGACGAAGATACGAGTCTCGATTATGTTTAAAACCAAGGGATGAATGTGACCGAAGTTAGTCGGTTCATTGTAAGACGGTTGACACTAATGATATACCAGAAATACACATGTAGTATATCTGTCATTCTTAATTAACACTCCTCTCTTCATTAACCATCTGTACCCTTTGTTTGATTATTTGAATGGGCTTTAACGACACCTTTAACAGTATATCCTTCATATCGTGGTGTCTGGAAAACCTAACCATCGATTTCTCACACCACTACTACTCTATACCCTCAAAACAAAATAACACTTCTACGTCTTTCAATATGGACCAGTTTAAAAAATTGTCGTTTGGGAAAGGTTTAAAATGCAAATGAATCAAAGAAAAAGAGTGTTCAATTTGAAGGATCATATACAAATAAAGCCAGCCCAGCGAAGATAAACAACTCCAAAATACTTATGATAATTAGAATGGGGAATAACACTTTTGCGCCTTTACACTAATACAGGAGTTATGGATCTTGCATATCTTTCCCGGAAAACATCTTTATTTATACCACGAAGTTACACGTAGGAAACTGAATAACAAACGTTGGAAACATTTCCGGAATTATCACTTTTGGATGACGTCATTATAATAAAACTATAGTCGCTATCTTTTGTGTGTGTGTGTGTGTGTTTTGTCAGCCTCATGAGTTCGGTTGGAAGAGCCCTCGACTTCCAACTTCTAGATCTCGGTCCGATCCCCCTGGGCTTACCAAAATGACTGTCTTTCTTATGAGACGTTAAACCGATACCTCGTGTGACGGGCTATCCATCGAGCACGTTAAAGAATCAGGCGGGGCTCTCAGCAGTTTCGTACTGTACGCTTGAACTATCCCCATCAACAGTTAACTGTCTCCAGGGTGCGTCGCTCGTTCGAGCATGTGCTAAGGTAGATACGATTAAAAAAAGAACAAAAAAACTTCGATCGCCTAAAGAAGCTTTGAGTTGATGGATATGTTTAAAGAAAAGTCTGATGTACGGGTCGCTCTGGCACATGTGAAATGCTTGCTTAAATGTCATTTGCACTCTTCGCTTAACTCTTGTCACACTGAATCCGGTTTACCCCTCTTTTGGTAGGAGGTATAAACAAAGATCAGCCTACACCTCCTTTTTGTTCAGTTCAAGCCAGAATTGTTTATTAAATCATATTTAAAAAGAAACACTGACCAATATCTTCTGTTTCCAGTGTTTTCAGACTTTTAATTTCAATTCTGAACAAGGATTTAATTCAGCATGACAAGACTTAAAATGACACTTTAGTAGGTGTAGACCTTACACCGTAAAGAATTCTTTTCAACTTTACAATACGTACAAAGTATTGTATGGATAGCACGACGAAACGCTGGAAAACCAAGTGCAATCATGTCACTATCCTAATATCCACCTTCTCGAAGGTTAACTGTCCCAGCGACCTAATTATTATCTATAAGGATTCCCATCACGATTTACGACGTGTCACTCATAATTAAAGATTGATCATTTGTATTTGCATTTCTGTTCTAAAAGATGGGGGCGCTTAATACAATATAATATAATTCAAAAAATGTTATTGAATTAAACATGTTTACAGCAAAAATCAGACAAAATGAAGGTAAAACATGGATTAACAGAAGAACATTTACGAGAACATAACTTAATGTCTTCGCAAAGATGCATAATACAAATATTTCGCCAAATTGAAAACCACAGACTTTGATCTATTTGTCATACGATTTGCGAGTTTTTGAACCCTTGGCCTAGTATGATAGTAACGTTTTAGATATTTGGTTCTAAAAACAGATTTTTCGAGCAAATAAGTATACACCGGAATTCATTTTCGATCATGTTTTTATTACAATGTTTACAAGTTCTATCTTTCCTCTCAAAGTTTAAGTATCGAGCATATTCAGTATCCAAATCATGAGACGAAAATCTAAGTCTAGTAAGTGAACATCTGATCTTTTTTATCTCGTAGAAAGTCAAGGTAAATTTAAAAAGCAAAATCGTGTTTGAAGGGGGAATATGTTTCAAGTCGATTTGTTTATTTAAAGCTGATAACTTTTGTTGTATTAAATCATAATTGATTTGTGTGGCAAATTAGTTTTGCCACATTCGTCTATGATACATTTTACTTGGTTCCCCACGTCGTTGGTATAGTAATTTTTATTCATCAAATCCGTAAAATGTAAAGTTTGCTCTCTTTACCCTTGTCATGCTGTACAGATTACCTTACTGACTTGCTGTCAAATCAAAGGACTGAAAGCACTGATAGAACCTGTTGTTCAAAAATCAATATTTGTTTTAGAATCAACTTTATAATTAACTCTCGCAGGATAAGTACAAGCAGGAGGTATAGACTAAGACTAAGATCAGCCTGCACATAAGTTTAGTCTGATCTCAGTCTACACCTCCTGCCAAAACGGGAATATTCCGGGTTCAGCATGACAAGGGTTAATAAGATGGCGACTAAAATAATGTATCAACATACTGGAAATTGCTAGTATCAGCCGATCGATAGATTGATTTGATCTTTTCGGATACTATAATATCAAGCAAGAATAAAAACTTTCAAATTTCTTAACTCAATGAAACAATGGTTTGGGCATGTGGATCTGTCGATATTCGACTAGTATTGGAAATCATAACTGTTGAAATTCAACTTATGTACGACGCTCCGAAACTATCAAACATACATTATATATTATATCAACTAATTCTGTATGTATCAATATGCAAATGACTTTTCAATGCAAATACAAATCTCATTTAAAGTTAGAGTATAAAAAAGTGATATATTTTAATGGTCGTGATTTAAGAGATGTTCGTAAATATGTGCTTGAATGTTTAAGACTGATGTCCTTTAACCGGTCTTTTTAGCTCTCCTGGTCGAAGTAAAAAAAAAAAAACATCTCCATTTAACAAATGAACGCATTTATATGAACCAAAAATGATTTGACCATCCACATGGGCTACAATAGCACCTAAACCATTGTCATGCTGAATTAAAATCCTGTATATAATTGATTTAAGTCTGACAGTCCTCGAAGGTCTAATGTGGGCCAATATTTCTTTTGAAATGTAAATAATTTAAATAACTCTGGATTTAACGGGACAAACAGGAGGCGTAGACCAAGATCAGACTGCACCTATGTGCAAGCTTATCTTTGTCTATACCTCATGCTATAACAGGAATATTCCGGGTTTAGCATGACAAGGGTTAGGTTTACGGAACAAAACTTGTATACAAAAAGAACCCTCTAAACCTTCAATATGACCTACTCAGAGATATATTTCGGCAAAAAACGAACTCTTTGAATAAATATTTGACCTTCTTTATTTCACAATCCTACTTGAAGCAAAATTCGAACTGTTAAAGCAAACAAGAGACTTTTATCCAAACGCAGCGAAGCGTTTTAGAGGATTAAACATGATTGCCTCTCTCTATTAATAACTGGACCACTATAAAAGGAGCACCTACGAAAAGTTTCTGACATGCTAAGCCTGTATAGCGGAGAAAGACTGTAATGTAATGTGTTTTCGTTTATTTATCGTCACTACCGTAACACATGCCCAATATGAGCGACGCCCCCTGAAGACGGTTAGTTGTTACAGGGGATAGTGCAAGGATACAAGACGAAACTACTGAGAGCCCCGCCTGGTTCTCTTACATGCTCGGTGGATAGCACCGTCACACTGGGTCTCGGTTTAACGTCTCATCCGAAAGACAGTTAGTTGTTAGTTGATATAGTCAGCCCAGGGCTCGAACCCGTGAGAAAGACTGATAAGCGTCTAAACGTTTACACTGGTATCGCTGTAAACTTGACCAATCAAATCAAAGCCACTTTGTTAAAGTCGCAGCGGCACCAGTCTATTTATATTTAGCGAGATTATTTGTTTGCTTTGCGGTCTTTTATTTTACTAAAATGTCATTACGCAGAGTATTCATACATGTATTATGTCCTGTTTTGACTCATTCCTACAACACCCCGCATTGTGACGTCTCTAAAAAAAAATAGGAAAACATTGAGGAAAATGAAGAAATTGTTTTCTAAAAGCAATTTCTTCATTATCTACCATATCCCCCCCCCAAAAAAAAAACAACACAAAAAAACCGATAAAAATCATTAAATAAATAAAAATAGAATAAATAATGATAAATCAATCAATCAATTGAATTTCATCAAGTAAAAATTCTCATCCGAGAAATATTTAAATTTAAATCGATTCTGAACAAATGGTCGTGTGGTAATGGGTTAACACACATGCTTTTGGTAATGTTCTTTCACTTTTCCGCAGGTGCCCGAGTCGACATGACATGTCAAATATGAAAATCTATTACGCTTTATAGAAAATCCTTTAGAAAACTTATGAGCAGTATATCAAAAGCTTTTCGTAAAGCTTGTCAAAATTTATACAGCTAAAGTTTACCCCGTTCAATCAAAAATATGTATGGTTTCAGTTTTCTTTCTTTCGGTGTGCCAGATTTGCGAGAAGCTGACCTTAATTTGGATCAAACATTAACGAATGGGTCATTTGACATTTCACCTACACATGATGGGAAACAATCGCTCGTCACAAATATGGTGTATCTGGTCCCAGTATATCTAAGTAATTCCAAAACGACAATATTCTAGTCTGGTTCAAATTGAAAGAAGATCCAGTCGACAAAACAATATGGGTTTAAATCGAAATATAAGGGCCATACGAGGTAGAAACATTGCGAGAAAAGAAGAAATTGCTTGTTAAAAGCAATTTCTTCTTTTCTTACAATGTTTCCAAATGCTACATTTCTTCAAGCGCGTAAAAAGTCGGTAATGTGTGGTAATGAGTAAATAAGTAGACAGTTTTTCTTGATATTGCTGAAGCAGTTTAAACTAGTTTCGCAGTAAAATTGCCTTAATATGAATCATGTAATGTATCTATTTTTTTTACCAAGCCAACAGTAGATAGTAAAAGAAGAACTTAAAACGTGGTTCGCTGGCATCCTACTATAGCAGGCGCATATTTTTCATTAAAGGTTCAGTGGCTCTCTTTGGGACAATATTTCTGACCAAAAGAAATCCACAAATCTTCGTTAAATCGTTTACAGGGTCCCCTATAAATGATTTCAGAATAGGTCATAAGCCCACTATTGAATGCTTTGCCGAACAGAAAATGAAAAAGAAATTGTTGATAAACGGGTCTGTACAAAATGTTAAAGAACATTTTATAATTGCGTTTGTCCCAACGAGAGCCGAAGAGGCTTTAACCCATTACTAGACAGCAACATTTTAGTCTGGTCCAAATTGAAAGGAGTTGAAGACGACAGTTATCTTCATCTTTCTGTTAAGAAAACACTGTGGATAATAAAGTAATTGCTTGTGACAAGCAAATTCTTCATTTTCCACAATGTTTTTCAAGGCTTTCTTATTCTTGGGGGTGTGGAATAGCGTCACTGAGTGGGAAATGGTTAAATATCACGAATTCCATTATCTTGGATTGCAGCCTTGTTTATACAAATTGGAGCTCTGAACTACCTTTCGCATTATACAAATTATAAAAATAAATAAATAAATAAAAAAAATGCAAAGGTTCCTTTAGAACGTACTTTATTCAAAGAGTTACGCTTTAGGTCGTTTCAAACGTGCCGTGCAAATATTTTGAAAAATTGTCGTCGCTCACGAAGTCAATTGAATGCTTTTCAATACAGAGTAATCACGCCACAGCTGATAGTTATCTACTTCGCTAGATTCTATACACGAACCAGCGAAAAATAATTGAAAAATGAAATGTGATCTACATTCGGTTTATATATAAACACATTTATATCCTTGTATCACTTTGTGAAAATAGAGGAAAACTTCAAACACACTAATTATCAACGATCCATGGCTGATGAAAAAGAAAAATGATGCATGACGTAATAAATCTTGTTGAAAAGAATGTCGGGGAAAACTGTTCATGTATGCTTAAATCTGTTAGGACTAGTGTTATTTCCTACCTAACAGTATTTGTTTGGTTGTTTAAATGAGGATTAACACCACTGTTAACAGAATTTCAGTCATATCGGTGCGGTTGGAGCACCTAACCAAGGATTCCTGGCATTTTTCAAACTAGTACTACCACTACATCCTTTCCAAGCCCCAAACTGCTGTCCCACTTTGGTTTACGATTATCAACCCATTGGTGGGAGGTACCTAACAGTAAAAATTACTGCGCACCACCAATGACTGATATAACGCTACTCCATAATACCATATAATCGAAGACCGTCCGAACTGATCAACAAATTCGAGTTTGATTCACGTGGCTCATCACGGATTATCGCTTTAACTTTTTATAAAGTCACAAACATCTAGACCGGTCTTTACAGACTACAATTTCAAGTACACGATTCTTTTTAAATTGTTTGTCTTTTGAGGTAGAAAACATTGTGGATAATGAAGAAATTGCTTGTAACAAGCAATTTCTTCATTTTCCACAATGTTTTCCAAAGCTTTATCCGTTTGGCCGTCAAGTTGCGGGATTGTGTGTAAAATGACAAAAAATATTTGAATATAGACATCGATCCAACTATTTGGAAGACCGCTGTCTGAGAGTCTCAAGTATCAGTGCTTTTGGTTAGTGAAGAAAGAGGTTAAGGCTTTCTGTCTAACATAATTCTTTACTACGGTAGACTGTTGAACCTGTCCCATCTACGTAGACTTGTAAACATGTCCCATCTTCGCTGCTCTCCGATATTGGCCGCTCGCCAGTCAAGACTGCGGAACCTCCAACATACAATTTGCGCGCGCAGTTCTAAAGTATACTATGTACCAAAACGCCCTTTTCCATTTCGTTTTATTTTGTCATGGACAACTCTAAACGAGCCCAACGAGTGTAAACTGCCACTGGATGCTTAACCACCAAATCGATGGAATGCCTACGCTATAAAAAATAGTACTTATAAATTTCAGGAATATTGCAAACTCTATTGAATTTGTAGAGAACTCTATTAAAAACGATATGCAACCTATTCCAACTCAATTCTGCTTTTTAAGCATCTCAAGAAAAAAGCTTTGGAAAACATTATTGACAATGAAGAAATTGCTTGTGACACGCAATTTCTTCAATGTCCACAATGTTTTCTACCGAACAAGGGAAACGTTTTCTAAATTCAACCATGCTTTGCTAGCTTACAGTACTTGCAGTCCTTTGATCTCACCTTTCTTGGTAGAAAACATTGTGTACCATTTTTTACGCTCGTGAAATTTAACTTGTATGCCTTACATATATTTAACCAGTTCGCATACAATCACCTATTCTTGAGCTCTAGAGAAAAATGCTTTGGAAAATATTGTGGAAAGTGAAATAAATGCTTGTATCAAGCAATTTCTTCACTATCCACAATGTTTTCTGTCCAAATAGATAATAAAATAATGATAAAACACACACACACAAAATATATCATAATTCCGTCAACTTGAAATTGTCGTCTGCAGCTTCTTTTCAATTCGGACCAGTCTAAAAATGTATGGGAATGGGTTAGGTTAGCTTCGATTTCATCTGTCTGTCATGCATGTGGATAATCAAGTCATTTGCCTAAACAAGCTGATATTCTAAATGTTGTGAACGTATTTCATTAAAATCACATGTTAATCAAACAGGTTATTTCTAATAATATAAAAATTCTCACTTCTTTTTTCACACAGAAAATAGATAAGAATAACTTTCTTTAACCCATTCCCACACAAGCCCTCCTTTTTACGCCCCTCAAGAAATAAGCTTAGGAAAATATTGTGGAAAATGAAGAAATTGCTTGTATCAACAATTTCTTCATTATCCACAATGTTTTCTATCCCAAAAGCCGACAAAAAATAAAATTCCATAAATTTGAAATTGCTGTCTGCAGTTGCTTTCAATTTGGACCAGTCTAAAATTTTGCCGTGTGGGAATGGGTTAAAGCAATTTATCTGTAAAAGCGACCATGTTTAAAAAGATAATTAAGGTTTATGTAAGAATCACTTTTTCGGTGTAATTCGGTCATCGATATAAAAAAATAAAAGTGAACGTTTTCAACATTTATTGGACTATAAACTGTGATAAAGATCTTTTTGGCGGTCTAACAATTTGTATTCTCTCACGAAAACCATCAAAATATACAAATATGACATACATTCCAATTTTGCTTTAAACGATCCCTGGTTGAGTTATTTTCAACAATACAAACTTTGCGAGGAAACTTCAAATACTAATGTAATTTATTGGTACTTTGTCGAGCCCATCGAAAAAAAAATATCAGCTTTGATTATGTCAAATATTAAGGTCTTTGAACTTGAACTGTTAACTTTTTGCGAATGTTTCAGCTTTTTTTAACCCATTCCAACACGATGACACTTTTGACGCCCCCCCCCACCAGGAAAATAAGACTCGGAAGATATTGCGGACAATGAAGAAAGTACTTAATACAAACAATTTCTTCATTGTCCACAATGTTTTCTACCCAAAAAGAAAAACAATATTTTAGATATTTTCATTTACTTAGAATAGTCGTCTGCAACTTCTTTAATTCGGACCAATCTGAATTGTTGTCGTCTTGAAAATGGATTTATTAGACCGAGACTGTCCGTGAGATGAACGTTTGAAAGTACTTCTATGAGGAACTCCATTGACACCCCTTGATTCTTCATAGCAGTATGTTTCTATTTGACTCATTCCGAAACAATTCCCCGGCATTTTTACTACCCTCGAGAAAATATTTGCTGAACAAAACTGTTGGAAATGAAGAAATTGCTTGTAATAAGCACGTTCGTCATTAACCAAAATATATCATACTCTGTAAGAAATACATTTTTGAAAATGCGTCAACGAAAAATTATCATTTGTTGGTCCTTTGTAATAGGGCTGGTCTACCCTTTTCGTAGTCTGGTAATGGTTTAAGATGAGGGAACGCAGGACAAAATTCACATTCATGAGGAGAAAAAACATACATAAATATCGTTTTTTATGTACACCAACGGAAACTCCCTTTCAGTTTACGAATATGTCGTCTTCACGCACGTATGACTTAAATATGCGGTTTAAAACCTCGTTAGTGACGCGTTGACATCCGTATTTCAAACCAACAACATTCAAGTTCACGACCGCTTGTTGTTGATATTTAATGGGAGCAGTTTATCAACCCTTGCAAGGTTGTGTCGTACAAAGGTTGTGTCTTACATAACAGCAACTCGTTCCAACACAAAGAAAAATTCTAGACTGGTCCAAAATGAAAGAAGCTGTAGAAGATAAATTCAAGTTGATGGAAGTTTATTTATTAATTGATTTGTCTTTTTGGACAGAAAACATTAATGGATAATGAAGAAATTAATTGATACAAGCAATTTCTCCTTGTCCACAATTTTTTCTAAAGCTTTTTTTCAGGGGCGTAAAAGGGAGGGACTGAGTGGGGACGGGTTAAATATTCTCTCTGGATGGCGTTACTACATTTTGACATTTCCTACTTTAATTTCGACTTTCTTTTCTCTGTCTCATATGTCCCTTTCTTACCCTCATAGGTTAGCTAATATCGATTCGTTCCTTTTGCTACATTAACAGAATTCAATACACGTTATCCCAATCAGAATAATTCGATACATACAAGGGCTTCAACGTCATGTTTTTACTTCTTGGTGACAACATTTCCTAGAAATGTATCAAAAGTAATGAAATAAAATACGTGTTCTTTGCCGTAATGACGATTAGGCGTTAGGTTTTGGATTGATTGATTGAATGGAGTTTAACGCCGTTTTTAACAGTATTTCAGTCATATCACGGCTGCTGGAGCACCTAACAATGGATTCCTGGTATTTCTCACACCAGTGCTACCACTATATCCTTTCCTGGCCTCCAGCTGCTATCTCACTTAGGTTTACGATTTTCCAACCATTGGTGAGAGACAGATGTCGGGAAGAATGTGTGCCGCCGCCGGGGATCGAACCCATGACAACCCATGCTTGAAGATAAGGAGTCTGACGTGCTACCGACTGCGCTAAGACGGCGGCGTTATATCTCCGAACCAATTTCTTAATTAAAAAGGTTAATAAGACTGTTATTCAAACCAAAAGGTACACCCACCTAACATTTCATCATTTGTTTGGACTACAATTGACCAATCGCGGCTTTCATTCAAAGATCAAATCGACCAATCAAATTAGATATGTAGAAAGAAAGTGAACTTTGAACTTCGAAATTAGCCTATGTTTATGAGAAGATTTTTCGTTGGTTTGTCGACTTAAACTTCTTCACTACAGCTTATTCAAACTGTAGTTACGACGTTTTGGTAGCCAACAAGCAATTTCAAAAACCATTTTACATTTTTGCTTCATATTACCCGTCATAAACTTTGCAAAATAAAGCCGTTTGATATATAAGAAGAAATTTATGTTGGAGGTAATGGGTTAGGCTATCGGAGTAAGTGGGCGGGGCAAGCGATCCGTCAATTAGTAGGGTAGATGCCTGTAGAACTTCGTACGGATCATTATGGTCCTTTTAGCATGACGAATATCACACAATTGAGATAGGAAGCATCTTTCATCATAACGTTTGTATATATCAGCTAGGTTAAAGAGTTTTATACTTGTCATATTTCAAATGGTCGCCTTAGGGCATTGTTTTAATGAACGTGACAAAAAAACTTATTCAACGATCCTTACATAGACTAAGCAAAATAAAAAAAAAAAACTTCCATTCGTTTTGCGAAATCTTTCCTGTCTTATCCCTTGATTTTACGTCTCTGTGATGATTTTATAATTGGGAAAATATTGTAGAAAAGAAGAAGTTGCTTGTCACAAGCAAGTTCTTCCTTTTTCCAAAATATTTTCTACCCTACTGAATGGATGGTTCTCAAATAAAAAACACTTTATACAGATCTAATCTTTGAATTTGGACAGGTCCAAAATTTTTGCCATCCAGGAAAGGGTTAAAGATAGCTATTCTTATAAAGCGTATTCTCATAAAAAAGAAAAGTCGTTATTATTCAATGTAAAACAGTGATTTAAGATGTTTAAGATATTTGTCTTATCATGAATCATACATTTTTTTCTTGCCACAACGTTTTGTAAATTTGAGATGACCATAATTTTCATTCCATTGATTGGCGTTCGTTTCATACCTCCACGACACACACAAACATGCGCGCTGCCCCCCCCCCCCCCCCCTAGCGCCACTGACAAAAACCCATACGCATGTAACAAACAAAACAGCGCTCAATTAAAAACGAAACTTTTTGTATCCTTGTAGTCTCAAAGTAAAAATGTTGTTTCTCAAAATTCCATTTCTTGTAACAATTTTATCATTAGTTTTTGCTTTTCTTTTTATTTATATTTTTGAATATTGAAAATGATATGAGAAACGGATAGGGTTGTTTTTTTTATTGCTTTCAATGATTTATGATACGAAAAGCTGTATCATACTTCCGAGTTATTCCGTTTCTTGACTTCATAAAGTTTATTTGTTTTTGTTGTTGTTGTTGTTGTTGTTATTCTTCATTGAAAATAAAAATATTGTCTCCATCTCTTAAAATATTTTTTCTGCTTCTTCATTTGACCGATCGCGGGTGTGTAACATGAAATCAAACGACAAACCAAATTAAGATCAGAAGTGAACTCTGCACTCCGACATTACAGGACATTTATATGAGGGATTTGTGTTTGATTGGCTACTTAAATATCGTAGTTGCAGCTTAGTTTGGCTGTAGATACGACGTTTAGGTCGCCAATGAACCATTTTGCTCTTTTGTTACATGTTACTGGCATCAAATTTTGCAAAAGGAATCCGTGTAATATCGAAGTCGGACTTCCTGTTGGAGCTCAGTGTGCGTGGCTAGCAATCCGTCAAATAGGAAATATGGGACCTACTTTGAAAAACAAAGTTTTTGTGAACCCTGTTTATATTGAGAATCCTTACCCTACATTAACCCTTTCCTGTTGTTGTTTTTTGAAAAATTTAGACTTATCCAATTTCAAAGAAGTTGCAGACGACAATTAAAAGTGAGTGCAATTTGAAAAGTGACCAACCTACAGGGTAGAAAATATTGTGGGATAAGAAGAAATTGCTTGTAACAAGCAATTTCTTCTTATCCCACAATATTTTCTCAAGTATAAATACTCAGGGACGTAAAATCCAGGGGTTAAGCAGGAAAGAGTTAATGAAATTGATTCTTTTTTTTTTGAATATGAACATGGACCCTTTCTTTATTGTTTGGCCTTTGTTCTTGTGGTGAAGGAACAAATTGTGGTGAAGGAACAAAGTATATATATATAAGTCTCTCTCCATATATATATATATATATTATACTTTATTTATGTTGGAGAGAGACTTTTGATTTATAGGATCAATAAACTTCAAAAAACTCAAAAATCATCTGATATACGCGTACAATATTCTCGCTACATATAAAAGTCACTTTGAAATTGAATTTTAAATACTTGCGCCTGCAGGGGTTTCACATTTACGAACACTTCGCGGCCGTGACAAACGAAATTCTTCAATTTGTTAGTGCGACTTTGGTGATATTGTACATCAAAGAACATAGACTGTCCTTTTAAGTTCCTGCGGAACCAAGCTTAACTTTGATATTTTTGATAGTAAGAAATATTGACCCCCCCCATTTTAACATCTATCCTAAGTTAAGTAGTGGTGTACATGTACACACTTAAAATTTATGCATACGCGTAATAAAACGAGCCTGCATGCGTAAAACATGTATGTCTGAGCGCATAAAACATCCTGAGCATGCATAAAATGACAGTACTTACTATTTACGCATGCCCGTTCTATTCTTTGGAGGTTGTGGGGGGGGGTAGTGCAAGTGTTTAGTTACGCATTCTCATCTTCGACCTCAACTTTTGACGCTCACTCATAATTTTTTTGTACCCTTTTTACTTTCGCAGACATTCGTTCTTTTATGCTTACATAAGGTTGAATTCTGACCAAAATTCTACACCGTAAAAAGAATCTTACCAAAAGTCCCCTTTAAAATTTATCACAGAATATATTCATCTATTCGGAATAATTACCCATTACTGTACAATCCCGCATTGAACTTGCGCTTTCAAGAAAATTACCAGTGGAAAACATTGTGAGATATTGAGAATTTCCTTGTAACAAGCAATTATTTCTCTTCAAACAACATCTTCTACATTATTTGGCACTTTTCAGGTAACAAGATTGAAATTGTAATCGGCAGCCTCTTGACTGGTAAAGTTTAAAATTTTGTCGTCTGGTTATGTCTTTAGTAAACATATGACAAGCCAAACGAAAGTAAACACCGTGAGGTAAAAAATTTGAAAAAAAAAAAAAACATCCGATAGACAGAAGTCAAACAGAGGCTGCCTTTCAGGAAATACATTAATTGAAAAATCGTGACTGTCAATCAAATATCCAGCCCACCATTGGAATCATTCGTTTGGATTGGAAGTCGACGTTGTACTCCGACATTGACCGTCATTCATGTGACGCGTTTTTGTTGGTTTTAGCGATCTTAACGTCGTACCTACAGCTTATCCAAGCTGTAGGTACGACGTTCAGGTCGCATACCAACCATTCTATTTTTTTTTTTGCTATCTATATTCGCTGTCATAAATCTTGCAGAGTAACGCCGTATAAAATCCAAGTGGAAAATCCTATCGGGTCAATGGGCGGGGCTAACGGAGTAAGTGGGTAGGGCCAGCGATTAGTCAGTTATGGTAGAAAATTAGAAAATATAGACCTAAACGTCTACCCTACCAAGCCTACGTAGATTTCGCAGATTAGCTAGGATCATTTACTATCACATTTTTGGACGAACTGTATCAAATATATTAACCCATTCCTGTACAAATCCGGGATTTTACGATGCTGTGATTTTTTATACTTGAGGAAATATTGTTGGAAAAAGGAGAAATTGCTTGTAACAAGCAATTTCTTTTTTTTTCACAATATTTTCTACAACAAAGGATTGTTTCATTCCAAATTTGCATCTTATTTTCAATGTCGACTGCAACCTCTTTGAGTTTGGACTAGTCTTAAATTTAAAAAAAAGGGGGGGGGGAAAGGGTTAAGGTTCGAATACACTTCAAACGATATAAAATATAATGTTACAGTCTACACGGAGTGATTGATGGCTGTCATTCGGTCATTAACTCCACATTTCATGTTTAATCACATTTCGATTTTTTTTTTCAGAAGCATAATTCATAAGTACATATATGTATTTAACCCATTCCCACACAATAACACTTTTTGATGCTCCCAAAGAAAAAAACACCGGGGGAAAATTGTGTCAAATGAAGAAATTGCTTGTAACAAGCAATTTCTTCATTTACCCAACGTTTACTACCAAGAAGGTAAAAAAAAAAAAAAAAATCATAAACTTTAAATTGTCGTCTGCAACTCCTTTCATCTTGGACCAGTCTAATATTTTGCCGTCTGATAATGAAGGGGCTTATTGAACGGCAAACACCATTTTGAGTTTAAAACTATTTCCTCATATAATATAAATTTAAATACCATTTTGTTATTTCAAGATTTCATTATAATAATATTTTGAAATGTTCCTTAAGGTTTTGAACTCTAGAGTAAACTGTCCAACTGTACTTTCAAGTTACATTGCCCAGGACTTCAGCTTGGGGATAACGAAATCTACACACACGTGAGTGTAATGGCGGTATATCCAAATATGTACAATTCATTCAGAACAAAGATACATTGTTGGTAAAAAAATGAAGGTTATGCCTGTAAAGGTTATATAGAAATTGGCGTATTCGTCCTTCAATTAAAAAAACAACTTCATGACGATGTATAGCATAAAAAACGCGTTTTACGTCAAATTTCAATGACGTTCGTGTCACTTTAAAGGCGTGTGTATTGTTTTCCGCATTGTGAATACTTTCCTTTGTTTTTGTTGACACGATGTCTTTAAAATTTGCCGAGGGGCGACAAGGATTTGGATAATGGACAAAATTTGAACAGGGTAAGACATAGAAATGATAGAGTACAGAGAGAGTCTGCAAAAGACAGACAGCATAAATACATCTGTAATCAAGTTATATGATAGATCGCTGGCCACGTCCACTCGCCTCCGATAGGGAGTTCAACTAAGATATCAAATGGTGGTATTTTGCTAGATTCGTAGTGAGTTACACGTAACAAAAAGTAAAATACTACGTTTGAATAAGCTTGAATAAGACGTTTTTGTCGCAAAAAAAGATGTGATTGTCTTAAAAGTCGACTAATATTGGAGTTCAAAGCACACTTTCGGCCTGAATCAATAATTTAAATTATCAATTCGTGATCAGTCGTTATTTTGCAACATTTGTAGCCAGTAGCATTTGTGCTTGAATAAGCTGTAGTTACGACGTTCATTCCAAAAACCAACAAAAACGCTTAGCATAAATGGCGGCGTATTGCAGAGTTCAAACTTCACTCTATATCAATTGAATGATTTGTTTGGTCGATTTTTTCTGAAATTGACAGCCGCGATTGGTCAGATTGGAGAACCACATAGCTGTTCATATTTTGTATTCTCTTGCTTATATCAGTAGCTTCCGTCCTCAACTCTAAAATTCCTTCGATGGACACTCTATTGTCATTTAGGTGTGATTTGGATTCGAACCCCTAAAGCGTTAGAGTCGTTAGAAGGTGTTATACTCTCTGAGTAGCCAAAGCTCTGAGGTACAATTAAATATAGCATATGCCCGATCAAAATGGCATAACTACAGCTTTAACAAATAAGTCATAAGGGACTGGCTAAAGGAGTAAGAAAGTGTAAATGATTTAAAGGGAGAGTAAATTGACCAATCGCGGCCGTCAATCAAGAAATCAATCGACCTATCAAATAATTTATTCAGCCCGGACCTGAGCTTAACAACTCCAAAATTGGCCGCCATTTTGTTTACCTTTATTGTTGGTTTGGTGACTGAAACATCGTAACTACAGCTTATCCAAGCTGTAGTTACGACGTTAAGGTCACAAACCAACTATTCTACTTTTTTGTTACATGCTACTGGCCATAAATTTTGCAAACTAACGCCATTAAAAATCGAAGCGGAACTTCCCGTCGGAGTTTACTGGCGGATCTTAGGGAGTCAGTAGGTAGGGCCAGCGAATGGTCAATTCCACATGAATACGGGCATAATTTAAAGGTCCCTAATTAATGTACCATATTCAAGTCACACATCTCTTACGCCAATCAAGTTATGCAAATTCACGAATGTATATATCATACATAAGGATTCACCTTTAAAGCAGTAAGATATTCATATTTTAGTACAAAACAAAGCACAGATATAAGAGTCTTGAATCAACAGCTAGTTGGTCACTGAGACAGTTTGTTAATTGATTGATAATTGATTGATTGAATGGGGTTTAACGCCACTTTTAACAGTATTCTATTTATATAGCGCCGACGTTCTCGCAGCTCCCGTGCACCGACTCAAAAATCCCTTCAATGGACACGCTATTGTGATTAAGGTACAACTTGGATTCGAACCCATAAAGCTAAAAATTCGTTAGAAGGTCTTATACTCGGTGAGTAGCCAACGCTCTGCGTTATAATCAAATATAGCATGTGCCCGGCTGAAACACCTAACCATTTATTCCTGGTCTTTCTCACGCCAGTATAACCACTACATCCTTCACGAGCCTGCAGCTGAAGAAAGAATTGCCAGTTCTGCGGTTCAACCGCTTTGAAAATTGAAGCATTTTGAAAAATCCACGAATGATACCACCATTTCGTCGGTGTAATTCTAAAACATCTTAACTATAACTTGAGCTGTAGCACCTAACCATGAATTCCTGGTAATTCTCACACCAGCAACTACATCCTCACCGAGACCCCAGCTACTCATCCCACTTGGTTTACGATAATCTACCCAGTAGTGGTAGACCAATATAGGGAAAAAATATTCGCCGCGACCTTGGATAGAACCGGGATCGCTTGATTGAGGGTCACCCACGATTAATTGATTAATGAAATGAAATGAATGTTTCTTAACCCTTCCCTGTACAATCCCTTGTTTTCACGTCCCCGTGAATTTATACTTGAGAAAATATTGTTGGAAAAGAAGAAATTGCTTGTCACAAGCAATTTCTTCTTTTTCCACAATATTTCCTAACCTGTAGATTCGTCACATTTCAAAATGCACCCACTTTTGATTGTTGTCTGCAACTCCTTTCAAGTTGGACTGGTCTAAAATTTTGAAAAACGGGAAAGGGTTAACTAACCAATTGACGGATCGACGATGTAATTGAAAAAAAAAAAACACAAAAAAACAAGGATGAACTATTTAAACCTTACATTCGGACAGAAAGAGGTCTTTCAACTGCGACACTGGTCGCAATTAATGTGATCCTTTTAATTAGTTTGCCGAGATAATCGTCTTAACTACAGCTTATTCAACTTTGAACTGCGGCACTGGTCGCAAATTATGTGACCCTTTTTTGTTAGTTTGCCGAGATAACCGTGGTAACTACAGCTTATTCAACTTTGAACTGCGACGCTGGTCGCAATTTATGTGATTTTCCTTGGTGGTTTGTCGAGAGAACCGTTCTTTTAAATCAATGTTTGAAATGCCGGCTCCTTATGACTCATGCATGTATTTTCTAATATAAGTCATCATGCAGAAAAGATCCAACTGTGGACTTCTTGACATTGATTTTTGTTTAAGAATAAAATTCAAGCAGATGTCAGGCAGAGTTTACATTTTAAAATGAATATCTATTAAGTTATATTGAGCATTTCATATTTAGAAAATCTAAAGAAAGTGATGCTTTATCCGTGTCCGCTTGCACAGCTCGCTGCTGACTGTGACCGATACTTGTTCATGAATGACCCTTTTCGTTTGACGGGCATTAATTAAACATTTGTATCGCGAAATTCGAGGACGATCTGTTTTTTTGTTGTTTTTTTTTACTAAAAAATAACTATCTAGAACGTTTTAATGGATCGACCGATTGGCTAACGATTTCTTTAACAAAGATCTGGATTTGGGTTTATCAACAATCCTCAAAAGAATTCTTAAGTTCCGATTTGGCCCATTGTTTCTATTGTCCAAACCCGTTAAATTGGTTCTCTGGTTTACATTGTCTTCATAGATCATATTGTTCGAACTAGTAGGGCAAGGTCAAACCCAGCCCAGACAACCTTTTTATACCGATTATTACATATCGTCGTTTGGGGACCAAACTTTTTAAGAACAATTTAGCTCTACGCTGTATTTGCAACGATTTAGTTCCAAAAACAACGAAATATTGAATGTATTTTCGTAAGGAGGAGTACCCCTTCATCAAATAAGTAGTCGGTGAGCGTTCAAAATGTCGTAGCTACACCTTTAAAAAGCTGTAGTTACGACATTTTGCTCGCGCTTCAACCAAAATGTCCTAAATAATGTGTAAAATAAAGAAATTGCTTGTTAAAAATTTCTTCACTTTACATAATGTTTTCGTAATTGTCTTTATTGGAGGGCATCAAAAAGCGTCAATGTATAGGAATGAGTTGAATGTTCATAAAGACGCAAAATCCATATGAATGGTTTACATTAGCACAAAACTCCAATAGGACCAATACAGACAAACGAATTTCTTGACCATTTACTGGAAGGTCAAGCGTAGGTTTCTAAAAAGGGTTCCTTGTTTTATTTAATAATTCACACACTCCATTGTCGTTTAGTGTTTTTTGCAGCCTAAGTTATTTTTAATTGTATTCTTCCTAAATGATACTCATATCTCATATTTTTAGTTATCATTTCTGTCTGCGACCATTATCGAATTTGAACGACATAAATTCTGTGGTATTGGAATTACATTTGATCTCGTTTGAATCAGTTAAAGACTCCTTCCTTCCCGACATTGGTCCCTTTGCAAAGTCTAAGCTGTGATAAATTATATTTATATAACATGCATGCTATAAAGCATTCGATATCTTATTTCATTTATTCAAGTGCGCTGGGAAGATTTATGTACTTTGTGAATACCCGTCTACACTTTAAACCGGTTTTTATGCTTTTTAAAAGGCTTAATCAAATAGCTTCTATATTTAGGAATAATAGAAACAGACTGTCAATAGGGTCTTAAAGTTTTTAAACCGTTTCAAACAATTACATGGTCGTTAATGACAACATATACATTGCATGTCTTGCATATACGTACACGTGAATAAAATCAGTGCGTCGTTGGGCGTACAAAATGTCGCTTGAATAGAGCTGCATTTACGACATTTTGCATGTTCAACGACGAGGGGATGTAGAGACCTCAATAGAAGATTTCCTGAATCAAGGCCACCTTACAAGATTTTTACAAAAAATGCGAACAAAAAGTAGGTCACAAGGCTGATCATTCAAACTATTGCATTGCATTTACACTAGTTGTTACCATATATTGTGTCTAACTTGAAAGAAGGCCAAAATTAAACCTTGAGCTTATTTCTAACCGCACACCATGAAAGAAAAACTTCCAAGTTAAAACTAGGTCGCGACTTTCCTCCGACGACCACCTTAAAAAATGCTACAAAAATGCAAAAAAGAGGTGCACAATGCCGATCTTTCAAACTACAGCGTTTCATTTACACTAGTCTATATTGTCTAACTTGAAAGATGGCCAAAATAAGACTTTGAGCTTTATTTAAACCGCACAACAAACCAATAGTTTCACACTTAAAATTAGATTATGCGACTTTTCTGTACCCGACTTTTGGTACTGAAGGAAATTAACGGAATATGGCTATCAATCAAATAATCGATTGTCCAATCAAATGATTCATATGTTAAACTCGGATATTTATCTTACGTATTCTTTATGCTTTTCGGTATTCTAATGCCGCTATAGTTGCAACATTTAGTTCGTAAATCATTGAAAAAAAACTAGCTTTTTAGCTAGCAAAGCTACAGCTTTGATAGCTTAAGATAACAGACGAAATTTTGAGGTCGTCTCAAAGTTCAACGAGTGCAAACTGCCATTGGAGGCTTAACCACTAAATCCATTAAATGTCTACGCCATTAAAAGTAGTTTTCATGTATTTCAGGAATATTGCAAACTCTATTCATATTGTATTGAACTCTGTCAAAAACACGCTATCTAACCCATTCCCAATCAATTCCGCTTTCGGAAAAAGGCTATGGAAAACATTGTGGACAATGAAGAAATTGCTCGTTCAAGCAATTTCTTCAATGTCCACAATGTTTTCTACCCAACAAGGAAACGTTTTCTAAATTCAACCATGCTTTGCTAGCTTACAGTACTTCCAGTACTTTGATTATTCAATGTCCCCCGAACTTTAATAGAGTGAACTAACGTCGTTGAGCCGCCGTCACAGCGCAGTTGGTAACGCATCGGACTATCAATCTAGAGGTCCCGGGTTCAATTCCCGACGGCGGCACTCATCCTTTCCGACTATTTGTCTCTCACCAATGGGTCGATAATCCTAGACCTTTGTGGGATAGCAGCTGGAGGCTAGGAAAGGATGTAATGGTAGTACTGGCGTGGGAAATACCAGGATTCCATTGGTAGGTGCTCCTGCCGCTGCGATATAACTGAAAGATTGTTGAAAGCGGCGTAAAACCCCATTCAAACAAACAAACTAACGTCGTTGAATGATTCAGTCGGGTTGATTTATCGGAGGTAGACGTGGCGATCCGTCAATTTATTTGGCTAAATGCAAACTTATGCTCTACACAAATAAGAGGAAGAATCCGCGTAGGATGCTTCCTTAAAATGACGGATCGCCAGCCACGCCCGTTGTCCTCCGACACTTTAGTTCGACGATTCTTTCCCACTTTTGTGAACTATGTAAATATTTGAAATATGCACAGGTCCTTCTTTTGACCTCATTTAAAGATGTAAACGTATCTGAACACAAATCTTTGGAGACAGAGAGGAGGGAAGAGGGGAGGGAGGGGGGGGGGGGGCTTTTAGGGCGAAAACGTAGTGTTGACAAACATTTTCAATTCCATCCTATCTTGTCAAGATAGAGAACAGAATCAAAGTACTGAAAGTACTGTAAGCTAGCAAAACATGGTTGAATTTAGAAAATCTTTCCCTTGTTAGATAGAAAAACATTGCGGACATATCAATTGTTACAAGCAATTTCTTCATTGTCCACAATGTTTTCCAAAGCTTTTTTCTTGAGATGCTTAAAAAGCGGAATTGGGTGGGAATGGGTAAAATAGCTTGCTTTTGACAGAGTTCTCTAAAATTCGAAAAGAGTGTAAGAACTATTTTTTATTGCGTAGGCATTCCATGGATTTGTGGTTAAGCCTCCAGTGGCCGTTTGCACTCGTTGAACTTTGAGAAGACCTAAGACTTTTGCCTGTTAACTTAAGCTATCAAAGCTGACGCTTTGCTAGCTAAAATGCTAAATATGTGACCAGCAAATGCTTAAAAATTGGACCGAGGTGAAACCTTGACGTCCGGTAAATAGAACAAGGTTCTGTGTTAGTTGGTGTGCATTTGGTGCAGAACTTAGTCAAATTACGGTAAAATTGACATTTAAGATTTGTATTTGTATAGTCCCTATTCAAGATACTAAACTTACCGTGAAACAATAACCTTTTCCGAAAACATTTGGGGTTGTTATCTGGGTTGTAGGCCAATTTTTTTCGATTTTTGTGACACAATTACGAATTTCTCTTCCCCCCCCCCCATATTTTGCGTTTCGTAGTCCTAGTAAAGAAAGGTTTTGGCTCTTTTTCACTAGGAGCTCATCGGGAAGTGCACAAAAGAATCTTTGATTCGAAGATCGAAAACAGTTTTTCGGGTGATATTTGTTGTTTTGAATGGTATTAACAGTATTTCAGCCATATCGCGTCGGCTGGAGAACCTAGCCATGGAATCCTAGTATTACTCACACCAGTACTACCTGTTACATCCTGTCGAGTCTCTAACTACACATCCCACTTAGGATTACGATTTACCATCGATTGGTTGGAAACAGGGAAGGAATTATTGTCGCACCCGGGTATCGAACCCTGGACCTCATGATTGAGATTCAGACGCGACATGGCCGAAGAGAGAGAGAGAGAGAGAGAGAGAGAGAGAGAGAGAGAGAGAGAGAGAGAGAGAGAGAGAGAGAGAGAGAGAGAGAGAGAGAGAGAGAGAGACGGATATCCTATCCGTTAAAAAGATCCTGATTGACCTTTGTTTAATCCGACCTCATTTTTATTAATATTTCTATTATAATCATTAAGATATCAGTTAGTTTGTTTGATTAAATTACAACGTACCAATCGATGTGAACATTTTGTTAATTTAGACGGCATGTGACATAGGAAATATACTATTCAAACTGTAATGAGTCAGAATTTGCAAGGTATATAGATGTTGGAAATTTACACCCTTATTGAAAATCGGCACGGCATTATAAAGACCTGCTCAAAATTCATTTTGTATGTAAATAATATGTGTTTCGCAAATTGATATCTTCTTTTTTCATTGGGCATGTTATTCTTTTTCCAAAGACGTTCTTTATTGTTGGACCGGTAGCAACGCCTTCTGTACAGTTTAGCGTGAAATATCGAAGAACATAAGTGTGCAAAGTAGATGGTCGGGGCATGAAATAAAGCAAGTCGCTAGTAGAACATAGTAACGGTTGTAACTACAGCTCCCATAAGATGTAGTTGTACTTACGACGTTTAAGTCTTCGACAAACGATTTTAAATGCCGAGGGTCTACATTGCACTTCCAATCATGCATTTTGATGATTTTTTATCGATCGCTGCGTTCTGGCATTTCTTTAAACCCACGGACGACATTTCAAAGTTAGTGTAATTTGCAAAATAATGACTGCCTCTATGGTAGAAAAAATTTGGGGAGAGGAGAAAAGGTCTGTTACAAGCCATTTCTCCCACAATGTTATCCTGGGTATTATTTAAGAAGGGCGTCAAAAGGCGTCGCTAAGTGTTAATGGGTAAAGTAATACAAACCTCAAGCTTGTGTTATCGACGAATCAAAGCAGCAATAAAAGATAGGCTTACCAATCAAATCAATCATTCGCTCCGGAGCTGCAATGATCGTATCCCAAAGAAGATTGGTTGATGTATTCAGTAATCCATCAATAAACATGTTAACCAATTACCCGACAATAAAGTTTTAGACCGGTCAAAATTGAAAGAAGTTGCAGAAGATAATGTCAATTTAATGAATTTTCTTTGGCTTTCTGGGTAGGAAACATTATGGATACTGAAGGAATCGCTCGTGAAAAATAATTTCTTCTTTTTCCACAGTGTTTTTCAAAGATATTTTCTAGGAACTGTTCAAAGATTGGTTTGTGTAGGAATGGATTAAAGGATCGGACCTCTCCCTTTCAAAGTCAGGGAGGCGATCAAAATGACGTCATTGTGCGACGTCAAAATTGATACTACTTCGTGGTTTTGGGTGTTCTTTCAAACCACTCCTCTTTCCATGAAGGCGGATATAGCTCTCAACCACTTAGATACAACTCATTTGTTTACGAAGATTTGAAAGAAGATAAATAACGAAGTAAATTGATTATTTTAAACATCGCTAGACAACCGTAAAAAAATGACAAGCATTCAATGTTACAAACATTAAGGAATATTTTAAACAGTACATCTATGTACTTGTATATTTGAAAAAAAAATAAAGAAGAAGAAGAAAAAAGTATTGCTTAATATTACAATGCGAGCGTTCTGATCGGCCGAAAAAATATTTTTACCACCATAAATAAAATCTTGAGCACACAGCTATTTTGTACGCTTGCGCACAAAATAGTTCCATGGAAAAATGTATCGAAATTAAAGAAAAATGCCGCTAGGTGTCAATGAATTATAACGAATGAACATTTTCTTGTTTTCATGGAGGTATGAAACGAAAGAAAGAAAAAACCTTATCAAAACTTTGTATGAAACCGCAAATAGTTTTTTTTCGTTTCATACCTCCCTGAAAAACAACAACAACAACAAACATTATTCACTTCATCGCTTAAATAAAGACAAGAGGAAACCTGGGAACAAAATCTGAATAATCGACTGTTTAGATGTTCGTGTGCAAGTATAAATAATTCAACAAAAACAAGGTAAGTTTTGTTGGATAACAGTGAGCGTGGACAGCGATCCGTCAATTGACCAATCGCATGCCCCGCCCACTTACTTCTTTGGCCACGACGTTTAACTCATACAGGAAGTCCCTCTTCCATTTTTAAAGACGTTATTTTGCAAAATCTTTCGCCAGTATCATGTAACAAAAAAGTAAAGTGGTTGGTTGGTGACCAAAACGTATTAACTAAGGCTTGAATAAACTATAGTTACGGCGCGTAAGTAGCGACCCCTCAAAAAAAAAAAAAAAAAAAAACAAGTCAGCGAAAATGGCGGCCAAAGACGGAGTTCAAAGCTCAAGTCCAGGGTGAATAAATGATCTGACTGGTCGGTTGATTCCTTGATTGACAGCAGCGACCAGTCAAATTTGGGTCATAGAGTCAATCCAGAATAATTTAATTTTCAGTTTCGTTTATCAAAAATGAGCGTTCTGATTGGTCGAAAAATTTAATTCATAATTCCATGAACAAACTTTTGAGCATGCAGCGATTTTGTATGCTTCCACACAAAATAGTCCCATACAAAAAGGTATCAAAATCTGTAAATCTTTTGTTTTTTCGCTCGATTCTATTAAATTAGAAGAAATGAAGAGAATACTTTTGTTTTCATGGAGGTATGAACCGAAAAACCTAATCACACAATGTATGAATCCGCTTCGCGTGTTCATACATTGTGATTAGGTTTTTCGGTTCATACCTCCATGAAAACAAAATTATTCTCTTCATCTCTTAAGTAATCTAGGATAGCCCGGACGTACGAGACACTTTTTGACTTTTGAAATTCTCGAAATGAAGAATGGCCAGTCTGTTTTACTTTGTGTTCTTTTTCTTAAAGAGCAACCCTTAATGACCTACGCTGAATTCGAGCTCCTTTTCAAATATTTGCATAACGAAGTTCCTTTTCGCATGACGGTTGACAACGAGTACATTTTGACATCAATTTACATCTTTACGAGCGATACATACAGCGTTCTCGGTCCTTGGTACGACCATATGATCATTTCATTGCCGATGGTGCATTTTATTTCTTCTCTATTACAACCTTGTGTAAAATACATTAAATAACCTTTTTGTTGATTTAAGTTTCACTTCGTATTAGATTTATAGATTTACATAACAAACACATGTGTTTGTATGTCTCGTTAAAGGTTCCTATTTACACAGTGTCTGATTTTCAACAAATGTAAAGAGAACGAATATTGGACTCCATTTCGCTCGGTCTATACGGAATATTACGTTGCGATAGCGATCCAACATCTTGTATTTGCTTCTTGCTGCGGTGAAAAATTATATTGCTAGAGATCGAAGGCCGTATAGAATATCAAAACTTTGCTCCGCAGCGAGAAGATGATACAAATGTTGTATCGTTATCTTATCTTAGAAATACATATTTTTTTCATTAAACAAATTCGATAAAGAATAAAAAGAATCTGCATTTTTCAAATATTTAGCTTCTTCTTTACTATTCCGATTACATTTATTCGCATTATGACGTCATATACATAATGGATATGACGTCATCTAAGACTACTTTATATGAAACCGTATTTGACACTATCAGATACTGACTTTTTCTCATTTTTTCCGATTTCGTCCGTGTTAAACCGGAAGGAAATTTGGGATATATTAAAGCATATGCTCTCGGTCGGTCATTTGCGCCGTTCACACAAGGTTATTTAGTTATATTATTGGTTGGCGACATAGACCTCGTGCTTCAGGTTCTATCAAAGTCAAAATGAATGGTTTGATTGGAAAATCGATTTTTTTTATTCATAGCGGTTAACTGTTTATAATCATTTGAAAAAAATGTACCCCTTGAATATCTCGTGACTTTAATGTAGCTTCCCCTTGATGAAAGTGATATTCTGAGGTTGCACCTTCTAACCAAGAAAACTTTAGTATTTCAAGTTTAATTGATGGATCGCTGATATCAACCACACAACCAATAAAATCTTTGATTATTCCGGAAGGCAATGTTGTACTTCGACATTTATGTCCAGTATTTAATGTCGGTTAGGTGACTTAAACGTCATAACTGTAGTTTATTCAGGCAGAAGTTACAAAGGGATAGATCAAATGTCAGTCAGCGTTTCCTGCAGGAACGATCTGTCTACCCCAAGAAATCTTCTAGACGCGAAAAACTTCTGAGTTAGTGAGGTTGGACAGTCCGTGCGGTTTGACCTATATCAAAGATTTTCGCAAGTCCTAAACGGTCCGTTTTCTTAAGACAGTTAACAAGGTCACACATATGAATAAATCAGTGATCGTGATCACCAATAAAGAATTAAATTTTCGACGTGTCAGTTGACTGACGACTGGTCCAATTCACTGCTGTCCGACAGGCAGTTTGTATGAGACATCAAACAAGATTAGGTTATCAAACATTATGATCGGATTCATCAAAGGAGAATCATAGTATTAGTGAGCGACATTTAACGTCGTGACCACAGCTTAAAAATTCTGTTGTTTCGACATTCAAGTCTGAAGGCGGACAAAATATTTTCACTTGTACGTCAATGATCAAAATTGCACGCGTATGGATTAGGTATTTGATTTATCAAATATATTTTTCATAAACAGCAAGGATCTGTCAATTGATCGATCGTTGGCCCCGCCCATTGACTCCGTAAGCCCCGCCCAATGAGTCCGAAATAAAAGTTCCACTTCGACATAAAACTGCGAAGTCACGCGGTTTTATATCGAAGGGGAACTTTCTGTCGGAGCAAGTGGGCGAGGCCAGCGGACTAAATGGGTAGGGTTCCTTCCGTCAATTAACAAGTCCAATAACGAGAAAGTGACATGTTTGGAATAAAGGGAAAAATCGCATAACTAGTCCGGCTAGTGTATGTTAATTAAAAATGCCATCAAACTATTCGACTGTGAAAGGATTCGAACTAATAAGCCAACCTACTTTATGATATCCATCAATATAAAAAACAGAATACATCATCATTTGGGTGACCACAATGTCATGACTACAGCTTTATTCAAGTTGAAGTAACGACAGGTTGGTCGCCATCTGACGATTTGCTAAGGTAGAATGACAATTCTGATACGAAAAACTGTGATAGAGATTAGGTCGTGTTAGCTTGAGCAGTTCTCACAGTTTAATCGACTGGCCGCGGTCATAGCGCAGACGTGGCGGTCGCGACATATCGTCGTTGTCGTTCTAAAACGTCGTAACTACAGCTTGATTCAAGCTGTAGTTACGGCGTTTTAGAACGACAACGAAGATATATCCTTTCCGACATTTGCCCCCCACCTATGGGTGGATAATCGTAAACCTTAGTGGGATGAGCAGAATAGGGATCGGAAATGATGTAGTAATAACGTTAGTGCTGTCGTGCGCAATATCAGGAATCCATAGTTATGACTGACATACTGTTAAAAGTGGCGTTTAACCCTATTCAATCAGTCAATTATAGTTCAATTGAGATCAATGCTTTCCGTATTGCTGAGTCTAAGACATTTTCTCTGTATGCGTCGGGTCAAAATTGAAAATTACATCGGGTACATCGTATATTTGAACAGATGTTAATATTTGATTAACAACAATAATTACAACAACAACAACATGAAAGGCTTCCCCTCTCCCCAATTGAAATTCGTTACGTGAGATCGTATTTTCCACTGATGGTTTTATTTTATCTTATCATATTTTTTTAACTGGAAAACTAAGAACTTTTTGCGGAATTGAGCGATCGCTGGCCCCGAAAACTTACTCCGTTGGCCCCGCCCATGCATCCCAACAGAAAGTTTCACTTCGAATTAAATCGGCGTTATTTCGCAAAATGTAATGGCTAGTAATATATCGAGGGCTTAGAGCAAAAGATACAATGTATAGAGCCATACTATGTTTTTCCTCTAAGCCCTCGAAATCATGAAAAGTAGAATGGTTAGTTTGCGACATAAAGGTCGTAACTATAGCTTGAATAAGCTGCAGTTTTGACGTTTAATAACCGAACCATCAAAATTATTTCACATAAATGTCTTCTAATGTTGGAGTTCAATCCTCATTTTCGATCTAAGTGAATTATTTGATTGGTCGAATGATCCTTTGGCTGACAGCCGCGATCTGTACAGTGTACAGCACCGGTAAAACCGTGAGCCGTGCTCAGATGTAAAACCCGGCTAGTGCAATAAAATGAAAAAAAAAACAAAACAAAAAAACAGACGATAATTCTTTTTTTAAAGAAATTCATTTACGGTTATAATAATACAAACAAAACCTCCTCCTAAAAAAAAAAAAAAAAAGCCGAGCTTAAATAAGCATCTCCCTCTCTAAGAGATCGAATCCAACTGAAAACCAAAATCAGGGGTCTAGATAAGAGTGGGTAACAGCATTCTAAAATCCTTATTTCTCAACGGAACCCTATGTTGTTGGTACTCATGTGAATCGTCTCGACGAGACGATTCACATGAGTACAAACAAGATAGGGTTTGTGGCAGTATCGATGAAATATCTAAATCTAAAATACAGTTTACGCACTCTTTCTGTAGCTCTGCAAAATATTCATTTTCTGGCAAATAATGTAAAAATGTAAAGTTGTCGTTAAGGAGTATTGAATAAACATAGTTAATATTCATCATCGAGGATTGTTACAGAAATTAATTTTATATAAACGAAATTTCAACGGACAAAATATCGTGACGTTTATCAAAATTAAAAGACGGACTAAATATTGTTAATTAAAAAACCAAACTGAAATACCTAGAGGGATTAAAGTTCGACTTTTTTCAATCGATTAAAATATTTATACAAAAATCCTACCTGCGGCATGGTTATTCACTTTAAAGCCGCGTTTTATAAAACAAGTCCACTAGGTTGACGCATAAACGTGAGTTTGACTGGGCCCGCAAAGATATTTGGGACCAAAATGAAATCGACCGTAAAAATCTTAGCCCCTCCCCTATTTCGGGGGGCTTGTCAAAGTAGACTTCGTGTTTGTGTAGGACGTTTGGGAAGATATTGATTTGAAGCTATGAATGAGTTCATCGTGACGGTAAACAAGGTCTTATTTACAAAATGGAAACTAAAAATTGTATTTATTTCGATATAAATTGACCAACCGTGATGTCAATCAAAGAGAGAAAAAACGCAGAATCAAACCATTCATTTTGATCGGAAGGGATATCCACATTTGCCGCTATTTATGTGAAGCATATTTGTTGGTTTGGCGAATTAGATAGTGGCGTCGAATAGTGGCGTCGTAACTACAGCTCAATCAAGTAGTTACGACGTTTAGGTAGCCAACCAACGATTATACTTTTTTTTGTTACATGTTCCTGGTCATACAGATTGCAAAATTCCTGCGTTTGAATTGAAGTGGAACTTCCTGTTGGAGTCACTTGGCGGGTACAACGGAGTAAGTGGGCGGGGACAGCGATTAATCAATTACAAAACAAACAACAAACAAAAACAAAGCAAAACGCTCACACATACAAAAGTGGTTTAGATTACGTGTAGTCGATGATCAGATGACTGACATCAGATTTTGGACAAGGGCTTTGCTCTTTATTTTTCTCCCCCCCCCCCCAAAAAAAATGTTTCACTAAACGTGCTTTTAATACATCTGATAGGAATAATTGACTTAAACAATTAGAATAAACAGCATAATCAGATTACTAAAAATTCTATTTGACGGGATGATTGTAAGGGATATCGAAACCAAATTACCTTATTTTGATATTGACTGAAATCTGCAATTAAAATCAAAACAATTTATCATTTGACCAAATTGAAAACATACGCTTTTCTGGTAAAAAAAGTGAACACGATCACGAGCTCCTTAAAAAATAATGATTATAGCTGTATATTTCATTAAAATCTGTCCTGTCTAATCCCTGGTTTTTACGTCCCTTTGTTTTTATACTTGAGAAAACATTGAGAAAAAAGAAGAAATTGCTTGTAACAAGCAATTTCTTTTTTTTCACTATATTTTCTATCCCACTGAATGACTATTTTACAAACATATTCCGCTTTAAATTGTCGTCTGCAAAACCTTTGAAATTGGACCAGTCCAAAATTTCATAAACAGGAAAGGGTTAAGCCAGAGCTGCTTATAACATTGATTAACCTGTGCTATGCTGAATAAAATCCTCTACAGAATGGAATAAAAATCAAGGGAATGTATTCACTTGAAGTTCCTTCTTGTCAGCCAACATACCATTTGACTATCAATTCTATCTAAAAGCGTCAAGCAGAAGGTGTAGACTAAGATAAGATTGCACATATGTGCAGTCTGATATTTGTCTATACATCCTACAAAAACAGAAATATTCCGAATTTAACATGACAGTGGATGAAAATAAATTTGGAAACACAGACAGTCCTTTGGTTTTTATAAATTTGTTCAGCAGGGTAAGGGATAAAAACTGTTTCTAGAGCCGTGTTCGTACAACCACTTTCGATGTGATGGCAGCATAAAGAAAGATTTGTGATTATTGCAGAGTTCATGGGCGCCAACGACCTTGATGGAACTACTAGCAATACCTGCTTAACTCCGACACTCCAAATTGTTGAAGATTTCACACTACGTTGATTTGAATAATTATAATACTAAACAAAAGAAATAAGCAAGAAAGGCCAAAAACGACGAATAACAACGATCACAAAACCACAAGGAAATCATTATTTGGCGACTAAAAAGTCGTAACTAAATAAGCTGTGATTACAATCTTTTAGACTCCTACCAAATAAAACGACTATTATAACTGGCACAGATCTGGACTAATCGAATAAGCATTTGTCGATTAGAGGTAATTTTTTTCTTTCGAAAACTTACATCTGAAGACGGATCCTTCGAAAGAATTCTCGGTTGTGGTCCGTGCGATGTTGAATAGGGAGTTGGGCAAAACAAAGGGACCTGATAATCACAAACGTTAATCTTGAATTACCTCCCTTGTTAGGTGATTTTTTTACGATTTTTATGGACATCATATGGTAATATCGAGAATATAATTTATTCAAGTTTTACTAAAATGGCGATGACGAAAAGATGTTTTGTCACAAACACAGCTGAGCTGAAACACGTCCGTTAAAGATTCGTCGATGATGATAATGTAAGATGTTTTATTACTAAAACCTTGTAACTTCATCTTAATTTACGGATCGCTGCTGTCAATCAAAATATCGATAGGCCAATCAAATTAAAGCTTAATATTGGACGTTAATTTTGAAATCGGCAATTCTCACTATTTATATTAAGTATTTTTTGTAGGGGACTTAAGAGCCGTAACTACAGCTAATTAAAGCTGTAGGTACTACGTTTGATTCGCCAACTGACCATTTTATTTTTTAGTGACATGTGACTGACCGTAAGTCTTACAAAACAACGCTGTTCAATATCTAAGTTGAACTTCCTGTTGGAGTTCAGTGGGCGTGGCCAGCGATCCGTCATCATGCTTTGGAAACAATTGATAATATGCTAGTGATTTAATTGATATCCTTAACTTATCCTCGACTTATCGACTTGAAAGTGACAATACATTCTCAGAAGCCACAATATATCCTGTATCTTTATCAAAGATACAATAATTTTAAAACCACAAAATCATGCACTATCTAGGCTCAACGCGCCCGAGGGAAGCGGAAAGTGTCGCCGTGCGCGGCTTGTAAATCGTTATTTTAAAAATATTTTTCTCAAAAATCATCGTGCCAATTTGGCGTGGAAGGAGGATAGCATTTTCACTTTGACCCCTTTAAATAAACGACATCTTCTTGTCTGCTAGTTCAATGAGGATCAAACGTTGCATAAATAGGTTTTTAATGACCCTTCTAAAAAATCGTCGCTATACATTTATTAACCGATATATGGGCATGCATGACAGGGCGATTATAGCTAGCAAAGCGTCAGCTTTGCAAGCTTCAGTTAAAAGACGAAATTTTGAGGTATTCTCAAAATTCAACGAGTGCAAACTGCCATTTGAAGCATTCGAGGCTTAACCATTAAAACAATTGAATGCCTACTCCATAAAAAAGAAGTCATGTATTTCGGGAATATTGCAAACTGTGTTCAAATTGTAGAGAACTCTTTCAAAAGCATGCTATTTAACCCATCCCCATCTCAAGAAAAAAGCTTTTGAAAACAATGTGGACAATGAAGAAATTTCTTGTTACAAGCAAATTCTTCATTGTCCACAATGTTTTATACCTAACTAGGAGAAAGATTTCTAACTTCAACCAACGTAAATTTGCCGTCTGCAACTTATTTTAATTTGAACCAGTCTATGATTGAGTCGTGTTGTAATAGGTTAACTCCTAGTTTACTTTAACCTCGTTTATTTATCTTGATGACCTTTAGCAAAGAAAAATACTTAACAAAACTATGCTTCGCTGGCTTACAGTACTTTCAGTACTTTGATTTTACGTTGATTTCGTTTACTAATATTTCGACCTAAATTATTGAGCATTATTGAAATAAACTTTGTCTGAACGTTTCTGAATGGTCAACATCCAATCTTTAACTACTGGGACAAATGGGCCCAAACTTTGACGGAATGTTCCTAGGATGACCCCTCTTGAAATTATTCGATGGGCTTTGATTGCCGTTGCAGGGTAGGATATTTTTTCACTACAGATTCTTTGAACGACATCTCCTCTTACCCGGCTTCAAAAAATAAAACAAACTTTGACGGAAAGTTTCTTGGTTTACTTTCTTCAAATAGTGTATACAAAGATTTTGATTGGCCAGAAACTATTGCCGTGGTTGGGAGCCCCCTTTAACTTTGATTTCTTAAATGACATATCTTCCTAAACCGCCGATCCAGAACAAACAAGTAATGTTTCTTAGTTCACCCTCTTCGAAGTTGTCCGTGACCGGGTTTGGCTTTTTCTCATTGAATTCTACAAACAAACGAATCTTCCACCTCAACAGCAGGGTTGAATTAGACCAATATTTGCTGAAACGTTCCTTGCGTTTCCATTCTATGAATTATTCGCCGAATTTTGATTTCCCAATAAATAAGGGAATGGAAGGGCGATTTTTTTTTTCACTTAAACTCTCTAGAAATATCCTCTCCTTTGCTGTCTGGCTAATTCTGCTAAAATGTTCAGACAATTTCCATTTTGGTCATTTGATTGGAATCTTCGAGTGGTCAATTATTGTGTGCGAAATGTTTCGAACCTGAACATTAGACTGGCCTATAGGTTAGTACACATCACGATTGCGAGATTGTCCCTTTTCGCTGGACGGATCACGATTTATAATTTGAGAATATCCTTTATTCAGTTTGTTTGAATATTTGACACTGAAATCAAACCTTTTAATGGAATAATATAATCCATGTTATCGAAGAATTGGAGATATTAACTTTAATCTGATATAATGTATAAGAATATGTTATTTTTTGATAAGATAACTGTAGAAGCCATTGAGTACTAAATTCTCTCGATATATTGTTCTAAGCACTTAAGCCGGTTCCTACAAAAGTTCATATTTATACAGTTAGTCTTCTACGAGCAACCACTTCCATTAAGCTACCCCTATCATTTAGAGACCGAAAAGAAAATTACCTTTCAAAACGCAGAAACTCTTAAGAAATGGACGTATCTGATCATTAAAATATCGCGACTTATTTTGTTGAATCCTTGTTTCTTTAGAACTGAATCCTTTTCGTTAGATCTAGTAAGAATTATCTAAATTAGACGATTTTAATGAGTTCGAACAACATGGGATTAAGAGATAATTCTACAATTGTCTATGTGCCTAATCTAATCGGTCCTCCTTAGTCACCAAAAAGTGTATTAATCCATTACTCGACAACAAAAGTTTGGAATGCTCTAAATTGAAAGAAGATGACTTTCAAAATGTGTCAAAACTGGGGGGGGGGAAAGTGCAATGCAGGATAGAAAACTTTGTGAGGAAAGGAGAAATTGCTTGTTACAAGCAAATTCTTCTTTTCTCAGAAAGTTTTCCATGGTTGTATTTCTATAGGGCGTCAGAAAGTGACATTGTATGATAATAGATAAAGTGACTACGTTGTATTTTCTATGGCGTCTACTGTCAGTCAACCAGGTTAGTGGTCACTTAACGCAAGTTTTCACTTCAGGAATGAAAATAACACTTTTTTTTTCACTGAGATATGGATCTAAAAAAAAAAAAGAAAAAAAAAATAACCAGACAGTTTTACGACACACAGCGGATTCATACTTTAATGTGATTAAGTTTTTGGGTTCATATCTCTATTGAAACAAAAACAATGTTGTCTTCATTTCTTATAATTTAATTTCATCAAGGGAATCTGAGAACATAATTAGATTTTATGGATCTATCTTTAGCGCACGCGTACCAAAATGATTGCTTGTTTAAATTTTTTTCATGGAAGTATGAAAAGAAAAATGTAGCCAATAAAAACACTTGCATCTTAATAGACGATACTAATATTAAATTATTCATGGCTAAACAAATTAATATATATGCTATGTTCATCCCTCTGTTAAAACAGTGTAATATCAATAATAGGAAATTGAACTTCAGTTACAAAAGCAATACATTTATTGTCTGTAAACATATTTTTCTCTATTAATGATACTTTTTTCTTTATTGTTGAAATAGATTCATATTTCATATTTTCCTTCACTGTTTGTTTATTGCTATGGTTTTAATCTAAACTTCATTTGAAATATATGTTTGCTGTTAGAAAAAGGCTTGTCGCAAATATCGGAGGTCAAGGTTCACTTCCGGTTAAACCCTTTCCTGTTTTTGGAAATTTTAGACTAGTCCAAATTGAAAGAGGTTGCAGACGACACTGAAAACTGGATGCTATTTGAATTGAAATCATCCTATGTGGTAGAAAATATTGTGGAAAAGGGAGAAATTGCTTGTTACAATCAATTTCTTCTTTTTCCAGAATGTTTTCTCGAGTATAAAATCACAGGAACGTAAAATCCCGTATTTGAACGGGAAAGGGTTAAATGAAATATTTGGTTGGTTGATCTGGTTTTTTTTTTATGACGTTTATCCGTCAACTCACACTCCATTGGCGCAAACTTTCCATAGTGCTCGTTCACGTTCAGATCTTGCCTCCCCCCCCCCCATTTCTTATCAGAGACTGGTCGATTTTCTGCGTTAACTACACTAGTACGGGTATGAAGATCTAGCAATACGCGTTTCAAACCCGTGGCCGTAGATGACGGATCGATAGCCTCACTCTCTCATATACTAAACGGCGGTATTGTACAAAATAATTGCAACGCTTGAAACAAAAACAAAAAAAAAAAAAAAAAAAAAAAAAAAAATCGGCCTAAATTTCGTAACTACAGCTTGAATAAGATGTAGTTACGACGTTTAAGTCGTCAAACCAACAAAAATGATGCTACATAGATGTCTAGTAATGTTCGAGTTCAAAGTTTATTGCCTTTCAAAATGTATTATTTGATTGATCGATCGATTTTTTGATCGACAGCGGTGGTAAATGTCCAAATTTTCATTTTGATCGACACAATTGTCCACGCAAACAGGGCAAGGGTCATAAACCAGTTCCCTGAGATAGTTATTTTACAGAGAAAGGACTGTCCTTGGCCGAGGGCCTTATCTCAGTTTTTCATGTCTGCGACATTTTGCAAACTTTAATATCTATCAGCTAGATCAAGCTAAACATCCTTCTAAATTGACTGGACCAGTCGGCTAAAAAGTCTATAATGAAAATACCAGAAGACTTGACAGTCATTGCGACAACATTCCCGAGGAAAAAATCAACGAGAAAGGATAACACACGCAATACGGTGGCGTAATTGATCGCCATCACCAACAGACCTCCGAATTTTTTGTAAATCATTGGGCCATTGGTATAAAATAAAAGACAAATCGTTTTTAGAGACCTAATATCGTACATATAGCATTTATAAGTTGCAGTAATGACGTTTTAGTCACAAAACCTACAAAACTGTTTAACCTTTGTCATGCTGATCCCAGAATATTTCTGTTTTGGCAGGAAGCATAGACAAAGATCAGCTGCACATAAGTGCAGTCTGATCTAAGTCTACGCCATCTGTTTGTCGTCTTTATTCCAGAATTGTCAATAACATCGTTTTCCGAACTAAATATTGACCCTATCAACAAGACCTACAGTACCATCAGCGCTTTGATTTCAATTTATTTTTTTTACAAGGATTGTATTCAGCAAGGCAAGGGTTAATATACATTCAAATGTAGTTCTAAGTTCAAAGTTACTTCCGGTCCAAATGAAACGTAATCGATTTTTGTTTATTTCGGTTCTATATTTTGAACAAGGATTTTAATTGGCACGACAAGGGTTAAAAGTGATCCTTTGCAAATGTTGAGTTGTATACCGTCTGTATAAAGCTGCAGTAACGACATTTTGCTCGCGCACTGACGACATGTTTAGGTGTTTAAACTGACAAAATATAAACCCAAAACCGAATTTTATTCTTGGGAAATTTGGCGTGAACTGTTTTATGAACCCGTAAAATCCTTCTCTGCTTTGATCAGTCTATATATTATGTTGTGGAAAAGCTGCGAAAGAAAACATAAAAGGGTTATGCTGAATGATTTAATATTTTAAAATTCAAGCTTTATCTTGAAAGGTATGTGTATTTTTATTGTTACTTTTTTTCTATCTCTTAATGTAATTTTGTTACAAAACCCATTTTATCATCCACCCTTAAAAGTTTTCGAATATTTCCTTTTAAGGAATGTGAGGTATATTCACGCAAGCTGATCAAGTTGGCAACTTTACAAATCACAAGCCTGTATGAAGTCAGGTCGATGGATGCACTACACTTGATTTCCTTGATTTTGTAATGAATAATATTTGTAAAGCATTTTTTTTCTATTTAAATTTAACCCTTGTCATGCTGAATCCAGAATTTACAAGCAATTTTTCACTATCCAAAATACCACCAAATCAATCATGGAAAATAGAAAACAAGAGGCCCATGAGGGCCTGAGACGCTCTACTGGTTATCAAGTTTTCCGTTAAAGAAATCTGGTATTTAAGGAAGTTATTTGCTCAAAGAAGAATGCATAAAGAAAAAAAGGAGCTTTATCCCCTTTATCATTTTAAGCAACAATCCTCAAGGCCCCTTTTCCCATGTTTCATGACGGATCCACTCCATTTCCAAAAGAAAGTTACCTTATGACCCTACAATCATTCTGTGAATATTTCATCAGAATCTGACAATTATTGTGGACTTTATCACATAAACAGGATTGTTTTGAATGAAAATCAATAAGGCCCCTTTTCCTGTGTTTTCTGATGGATCAATTTCATTCCAAAAGGAACTTTCCTTACAACCCGACAATTGTCCTGTGAAATTTAAAAGACAACTTGATAATGATTGTGATCTTCATCACATACACAAGAATGTTTTGAATGATAATCTGTAAGGCCCCTTTTCCTGTGTTTCGAATGCCACAATTACTCCATGTATCTTTGAAGAGAATCCAATAAAACTGTTGACTTTATTGTGTTAACAAAGATATTAAATTCAAGTTCTCATAAGGCCCCTTTTCCCGTGATATTTTACTGTTGGTTTTATCATTCTATGAAAGTTAAAAGTAAATCCAATGAAATATTGGGAATTCATTATGTTTATTAGAATATTTAAAAATCAAATTGCCGTACGCACTGTAATTGGTCGTCACTGAGAAATTGGACATATCGTTGCATTCCGACTTTAGAATTAGGGTAAAACAACTTTAATTTCTATAACTTTCACAACAGGTAGGTTCTATCCTAGGGTATGATATTTCCGTGAATGTCAATTAGAACTAATATTATTTTACACGAACGTAAGACCTCGATGCAACATAGGTACCGACAAAAAGCAACTTTTTGTGAAAAATAAATTTTTAAAAATTCTCGATTGTTAAATAGTCATGGTTAGATCATCCCTGCAAGCTTTTTTATGAAGCCAAAACAGAAAAAATATGGAAATATGATAACTTAAGTGCAAATGCTGACAGCAGGTTCATGAAATTTCAAACCCACTCTTTTTCTGGGCAGAAATTAACAAGTTCCTAAACAGCGCTGATTATAAACAAAGGAAAAAACAATTGATACTATTCTTTGGGCGAATTCTTTAGACAGCTTGAAAGCATAATAATCAAATTTGCTCTCCAGAAGAACTTTCAGTACTTTGATTAACTTATGGCTGGAAAATAATTGAGTGGCAGTATCATCTTTGTTTACACTTCGATATGATTGAAAGAAAGGGTTGGTTAGACGCGTTCTTCACCAGCGGAAAATCCTTGAAGCATTCATCTTTAAAGCGTGTGACCGTCCAGTTTTCCTTCACTCCTTTTGATAATTCTGAACTTGTAAAATGAAATGATTTTTTTCTGTTTTCTCGTCAGAATATACGTCCAGTTGTCTAAAGGCAGTTTTGGTAAATTGCAGCGACACAATCTTGAGTTTATGGTTATATAAATTGGTCTACGACCAATTAAAAATCATATGTCCCCTTTTTACATGATACTTGATGGATTGTACCCAGTTCTGAAAAGAACCATCTAAGTATTTGTACAATCATTCTGTGAAATTTTGAAGTGAATCCGGTGAAATCAAGGGACATCATTGTGTTAACCAGAATATTTAAGAGAGTTTTTCATAAGGCCCCTTTTTATGTGACCCTTGCTATAGTCAGATCCACTGTCAAAATCAACAATTGGAATGATGGTACAATCAATCTGTTAATTTATTGTGTTAATGAGTTTATGGTGAAATCTTCATAGGGCCCCTTTTCTCATGATACTTTACAGAACAAACCAAATTTCAAAAGGAACAATTCTAATGAAGGTGGAATCATTCTTTAAAAGTTAAAGAGAATCAATGAAAACAGTGGACTGAATTGTGTCAAGAAATTTTGTAACAAAATTTTCATAAGGCCCCTTTTTCCGTGAAACTTAACAAATCAGACACAATGTACAAAGGAACAATCCTAAGATAGTTTGAAGAAAATGATAAAGACTGAGGACTTTATTGTAATAATGATGTAATCAAATTTGTAATGAAATTTTTATAAGGTCCCTTTTCTTGTGTCACTTAACCAATCAGACCTAATTTACAAAGGAACAATCCATATGATGGTACAATCATTCTATTAAAGTTTGAAGAGATTCTGATAAAGACTGAGGGCATTGTTGTGTTTATGAGGATTTGGTAATAATTTTTCATACAGCCCCTTTTCCTATGATACTAGACAGATCAGGCCCAATTTGGAAAGAAACAATCCTTATGATGGTACAAACATTCTGTGAAAGTTTGAACAGGATCTGATGAAAACTGCAGACTTTATCTTGGTGTCAAATTTTTAAAATAAAATTTTCATAAGGCTCCTTTTCCTGTGATACTTGAAGGATCAGGTCTCATGTCAGCATCAACAATCGTGATTATTGTACAATGATTCTGTGAAGGTTTGAATAAAATCCAATGAAAGCTCTGGACTTGGTTACAAGGATTATAGATAAAATTCTCTAAAGGCCCCTTTTCCCATGATACTAGACAGATCACGCCTAATTTGAAAAGAAAGAATCCTCATGATGGAATAATCATTCTGTGAAAGTTTTAACAGAATATGATGAAAACTGTTGACTTTATTGTGGTACAATGATTTTAAAATTACATTTCATAATGCTCCTTTTCCTGTGATACTTGACGGATCAGGTCTAATGCAAACATCAACAATCATTATTATTGTACAATTATTCTGTGGATGTTTGAAGAAAATACGATGAAAGCTCTGGACTTAGTAACAAGGATTTATAAATGAAATTTTAATAAGGCCCCTTTTCCTGTGCTTCTTGACAGTTCAAACCCTGTTATGAAAAGAATCATAGTTATGACCTTCCAATCATTCTGTGAAAGTTTCACAAAATCTGATCAAAGCTGTGAGCTTTATTGTGTTAACAGGGTTTTATTATTTATTAATCCTTATGATAGTACAATCATTCGGTGAAAGTTTGAAGGGAATCCGATGAAAACTATTGACTCCAGAGTGTTAAAGAGTATTTCTTAAAAGATTTTTCGATTAGATTTTCATAAGGCCCCTTTTCCCGCGTTTCCTGATGGATCTGACCAAATTCCCAAAGGAAGAATCCTTATGATGGAACAATCATTCTGTGAAATTTTAAATACAATGTGATGAAAACTGTGGACTCTAGATTGTTAACAAGAATTTTGTAATTAAATTTTAATAGGGCCCCTTTTCCCCTGCATCAAGACAGATCAGACCCATTTTCGAAAGGAACGATCCTTATGATTGTACAATCATTCTGAGAAAGTTTGAAGAGAATCCGATGAAAACTGTGGACTCTATCGTGTAAACGAGGATTTTTAATTGAGTTTTTAATTGAATTTTCATAAGGCTCCTTTTCCCATGTTTCTTGACGGATCATACCCAATTTCGAAAGGAACGATCCTTATGATGGTACAATCATTCTGTGAAAGTTTGAAGAGAATCCAATGAAAACTGTGGACTCTATCGCGTAAACGAGGATTTTAAATGGAATTTTAATTAAATTTTCATACGGCCCCTTTTCCCATGTTTCTTGACGGGTCATACCAAATTTCAAAAGGAACGATCCTTATGTTGGTACAATAATTCTGTGAAAGTTTGAAGAGAATCTGATGAAAACTGTGGACTTTATCGCGTAAACGAGGATTTTTAATTGAATTTTTAATGAATTTTCAAAAGGCCCCTTTTCCCGTGCTTCTTGGCGGATCATACCCATTTTCGAAAGGAATGATCCTTATGTTGGTACAATCATTCTGTGAAAGTTTGAAGAGAATCGGATGAAAACTGTGGACTCTATCGCGTAATCGAGGATTTTTTAATTAAATTTTCATAAGGCCCCTTTTCCCGTGTTTCTTGACGGATCATACCAATTTTCGAAAGGAACGATCCTTATGTTGGTACAATCATTCTGTGAAAGTTTGAAGAGAATCCGATGAAAACTGTGGACTTTATCGCGTAAACGAGGATTTTTAATTGAATTTTTATTTAAATTTTCATAAGGCCCCCTTTCCCGTGTTTCTCGACGGATCATACCCATTTTCGAAAGGAACGATCCTTATGATGGCACAATCATTCTGTAAAAGTTTGAAGAGAATCTGATGAAAACTGTGGACTTTATCGCGTAAACGAAGATTTTTTAATTAAGTTTTAATTAGGCCCCTTTTCCCGTGTTTCTTGACGGATCTGACCCAATGTCGAAAGGAACGATCCTTATGTTGGTACAATAATTCTGTGAAAGTTTGAAGAGAATCCGATGAAAACTGTGGACTTTATCGCGTAAACAAGGAAAAGTTTAACGGACGGACGACGGACGGACGGACGCACGCACGGACGCACGGACGCCGGACGGGAAAAAGCCATCGCTATAGCTCTAGTGGCCTTCGGCCAGTAGAGCAAAAATGCTTGTTACAAGCAATTTCTTCAATATCCACAATATCTTCCGACGAAAGATTTTAAAAAAATTACCTATCGGAAAGTGTCATCTGCTACTTCTTTAAATTTTGACCACGGAAAAAATTCTATGGCCTCGTAATCGGTCAGTGTTCTAAAACGGTTGTAACTTTGTCACCTCCTTTTCATATCATTTCATCTTCGTCAATCAGAAAGTTAATTATTACAAAACTAAACTGGTCAATCATTCATTCCACACCAAAGGTAGGTTAAGTTCTATCTACCACTTTAGACTATTCGTTTAAGAGTCGAGTCATTCTATTTCATATATCTCATTTGTAACAACCAATTTTCACTGTCAACACTTTCAACCCTATTTAGTACATATTTTTGAATACTCTTGGACTTGTCGGCTAAAATTTCTTCGTTTTTGGACCAGTCTGATCATGGGAGAAGGTTAGGGACTAGTCTTAACTCTTTCTGATCACGGGTGAATGTTAAGGACCAGTCTAAAATTGTTCTAATCATAGGTGTATGTTAGGGACCAGTCTAAAATTTGTCTGATCATGGGTAACTGCCCTAAGATCTATCGATACTAGACTCTCACAGACAACGGGCAACACGTTTGTGATCGTGGGTGAATGTTAGGGACCAGTCTAAAATTTGTGTGATCACTGGGGAATGTTAGGGACTAGTCTAAAATGTGTCTGATCATGGGTGAATGTTAGGGACCAGTCTAAAATTTGTGTGATCACGGGGGAATGTTAGGGAACAGTCTAAAATTTAACTAGTCATGGGTGAATTTTCGGGACACAAATATTTACAAAAATGAATATATTGTGTAGGAGAGAGATTTCAACCGAAGTGTGATTCAGTTTTTAATGCAAGTTTATGGCCCATTTTACACGAAGAATGTTTGATCGTATCTTTATAGTTTTGTAAAACTAGAATAAGTGATTGGTAAACAAAACTAAGGTAAAATGAAAATGGGATTGTGTGGTGTTTATAAGGGAATTTCACGGAGAGAACGCAATAACACGTTTTATATTCAGAAAAATTATATGGGCCTGTGCGTGACATCTAAACCAGTTGCAAATATGGGCCAACTAAAGACTCAGATCAGCCTGTGAGTGTGTGCAGTCTTATTAGAATTATCATGTTAGTACTTACCCTGTAGGAAGAATATTCTACATACACTGAGTAGATGCCAATAGTGCTATATAATCTGAGCTTAGCGAACAGAACAAAATTTTCGTAACGTCCTATACATGCTCAAATCGTCGTTAGGCGAGCAAAATGTCGAACATACAGCTATTCAAGCTGTATGTTCGACATTTTGCTCGCGAAACGACGATATACATGTATAAGTTTTCAATCACGCAAAAAAAAAAAAAAGAGTATCGAGGAAGGACTGTAAAGTAATGACCGAAGATATTCTCAAGACGATTTTAAAAAGTACTATTAACAAAGGCTTTTAAGTCAAATTATATACCTTCTTGCCTAGGATGCTATATAACATGTCCATAAGGACGATCTCATCATATGACACGGCATTAATACGACAACGGATTGTCGTTAGAAAAATCGTGAATACGTGTATTTATACAGTGTGATTAGTTTTTTCGGTTCATACCTCCATTAAAACAGAAAATAGTCTCATCATTTCTTATAATTTAATAGCATCGAGCGAAAAGAGCAAAAACTTCACAAATATTGATACTTTTTTCTATGGTACTATATTAAGCGGAATCATACAATATTACTGTGTGCTCAAATTTATGTCTATGGAGTTGTGAATATTTTTTTCCGGCCAATCAGAACCCCCGTTTTTTGATTGATGAAACTGAAAATTAATTTATAGCGCACTCGAACAACAATTTGCGTTGGACATAAGTTAGATCATAATTTATATGGCATGGGATTTCTTGAAAATGAACAGTTGGGAAGGTATGCGACCTTAGAACAAAATCAGTCAAGTTCTGTCGGCTCTCAAACAGACAAACAAACAAAAAAAAAAAAAAAAAAATAGCTTGCGAAATAAAAAAAAAAAAAGGCAATTATTGCTGAAACATTTTCTAACGAAAGATAATATATTCATCTATTCTAATCATCATTGGTTTCGCAATACATCGAAAACTACGAGTTGAAATTTGGGGAAATTTCTAAGGATGAATCACCTTGTGTTAATATCATTTTTATTGTATCTACAGTTCATCAAAAATTCGAGATGACATGCAAATCTCAAACAATGGGTGAGGCAGCATGTTCTAATTTACAGTTACATATAATATAGGAAGCTAATATCAACCACATCCTTTCAAGAAAACTTAAAAAATCAGAACCAAAGATGATAAACATTGCACCCAAAATAAAGCCGAAAATAAACGCAACAATAATATAGTGTTCGGGACAAAGGAAAAGTCTCGAACTTTGTGGAATGTGTTGCGAACAATCATGAAGCTGCTGTTCAGGGTGGCGTGCTTTATGTCTCACTGAAGTGCTGTTGGTGTGTCCTATAGATGCAGAAATACGATTCGTGAATGTTACATATGCGTTGGTTATATCTTCTCCTTCTTCATCCTCGACGATCGCTACAGTAGCACGACTATTTTCCTGTCTTATAGTATCCTCACCAATTTTTGAATTTCTAAATTGCTTCGAGCGTTCTTTTTTAAAGACGGACTCTGCCATAGATATGTTTTCACTTTTTGTACCATGTGCACTTAAATTTTCAGCGTCCGTGTCAACGTGGCGTACGGTCTTGATGTTGTCATTTCCCGAATTTGTCTGAGTACCTTCATAGCTTGTTGATGATATGCTTTTGTTGTTTTCATTCGCAGCGTTTGTGTCATTACCTCTATAGCTTGTTGATGGTATGCTGGTGTCCGTACTTATCATTGACGATGCACATTCTGCGGTCGATTCTAAGTTAAATATGACAGAAAAAAATGCTTTTAAGCATGGCCGTAATAAAATGAAATGAAAGTAAATAAGAAACACAATTTGAAGGTAGAATATGTTTCAAACCATTACCAGACGGCAAAACGTTAGAATATTCCGAATTGATAGGAGTTGCAGACGACATTTTAAAGTTTATGAACTTTTAGATTTATTCAACATTCTGGGTAAAAAACATAGTGTGAAATGACGAAATTGCTTGACACAAGCAATTTCTTCATTTTACACAATGCTTTCCCTGTTGTTTTTATAGAGGGGCGTCAACAAGCATCAATGTACGGGAAAGGGTTAAAACATGACTGAACTGAAATGAAATGCAGTCAATAACAAACACAATTTGAAGGTTAATTAATAGCACAGCACGAAGATACCACAGTTAGCTTAATGTCTTGCATAGTGAAAAAAATTCTCAGAATAAATAGGCACATGGACACGCCATCCTCTTAAAACATCCTGGTAAAAATACAGCACTTAATCAAAAGCACCGCATTCGGATTCCAACTGTCTGCTTTTCGAGGTCTTGACAGTGGGCAGAAAAGGGGCGTAATTCGTTCCTAAACACATTAAGAGTTATTTCTCTTGTTTGTATAGATTGCCTATTTGATGTTTATACATTCTAAACTTCAAGTGAATATGTTCAGTAATTCATGTAATACCAGAGCTATTACAAACGGAGTTATTATTCAACATTATTGTTAGTAGGATGAAACAAAAATAGAAATGTTGCCAAACCAACAAATATGCGTCACAAAAATGACGGCCAATGTCGGAGTTCAAACTTCACTCGCTGTCCAAATGAGTAATTTCATTGGTCAATTGCTTCTTTGACTGACAGACTTGATTGGTCAATTCCAACAGACTTCCCTTGTCAAAAGATCGCTTTTGTCATCTTGTATCCATGTTTATGCAGACTCTTCAGCCCTGTACAACATGTCTGCAAAAGACTTGGGATAACGAGAAGCTTTTGTAGGGCGAGTCATCATTCTCATAACCAATGTAGGCCGTATTCCTAAAAAGTCGTCCGAGCTGTAAACGGCGGCTTGTCGACGTCATGGCACCGATATTGAAGTCAATTTTTAAAACCTTGGATTGATGAGATTGGACTCTGAAATTTCACCTTTCGTTCGGTTCACCATACCAATTCAGTTCTACATGTATAAGCATAGAAGAAAACAACAGCAACAACTAAGTAATCATTATGGGAAAAGAGGAAAGTGCTTACAACTAGCATAAAACCAGCTTATTCTCCCTTTTCCCAGAGTATTTGCTAATTTATTCAAACTCTTTGTATTGACCAGAAATGATCTTTGAACTCCGACATTGTCCGCCATTTCCGTAAACCTTTTTTGTCAAATGTATCTGACAACGGCGACGCAGACTCAGACGACACCCAGGCTATAGTACTACATCTAAATGACCAATCGAGTCTGTAAATCAAGGAATATATCGACCAATCAAATTAATCATTCAGCCCAATTTGAGATTTATATTCCAACATTGGCCGCCATTTTTGTGAAACGTTATTGTTGTTTTGCGACTTAAACGTCGTAATTACAGTTTATTCAAGCTGCAGTTACGACGTTTGAGTCGCCAACCAACCATTTTACTTTTTTGTTATATGCTACTGGACACAAAATTTGCAAAATAAAGCAATTGAAAATCGAAGTGGGACTTCCTTTCGGAGTCAATGAGCAGGGCGTAGCGAGTAAGTGGGCGGGGCCAGCGATTTGTCAATTTGAACAGCCATTCGGAGCATTTGGCTGATCCCCTTTAATTCTTATCATGCTGAAAAAATCCATGTTCAAAAGTTTACTAAAATCAAAGCTCTGGTGGCACTGTAGGTCTGGTTGTCATGTTTAATATTCGGTAAGGAAATTGATCTTACTTCAAAAGGACAAATAGGTTGTAAAAACTAAAATCGGTCTGCACATTTGTGAAGGCTGATCTTTGTCAATGCGTCCTGCCAAAGCAGGAATATTCCGGTTTCAGCATGGCAAGGGTTAAGAAGCTTTGAGTCATTACCTATTTATAGAGTGCTTAGTGAAGATATTGATATGACTACTCGGTTGCACAGACGAAATGATTGGAAATGTCACCCAAGGGGTAAAAGTTTGAAGACATTAAGCAATTATTTGCGTGTTAAACTCTCGTCAAATGCGTTCGAATTTAAAGGACTATCAGTTTACAAACTCAATTCAGAGTATAGGTATTTTAAATTAGGTTACGATATTTCATTTCTTTTTACGGGCTTTTGTCCAATATCTCTTACGAGCAACTTTTTTCGGGTATTTGTATTAAGACCAAGTCGTGTCAATAATAATAATAATGAAAAAATAGATAAAATCACGTAATACTCTTGCTGTATATAACTCAGTACAAACATTCTATCAAGGATAAATTAAAGAGAGATAGCATTTTGTCAAATTTCAACCCTTTCCTGTTCTATTCCTAGACTTTACGTCCCTATGATTCAATAATTGAGAAAATATTGTGGAAAAAGAAGAAATTGCTTGTGACAAGCAATTTCTTCGTTTTCCACAATATTTTCTACCCTCTAGAAAGGTTATTTTTCAAAATTAATTCCACTCTAAATTTTCGTCTACAAAACCTTTGAATTTGGAAAAGTCTAAAAGTTTGCAAAACAGGAAAGGGTTAAGATATTTCAACAAAAGCTGTAGCCTCTAGACTATATTGAAGGTTTTTCAAAGGCATGACATAGTATCCTAGACTTTGGTCCCAAGTGACCTATTATCGAATACGTCCTGCATGTAGATATCCAAAAACAGAAATTTTGATCGTATATCAAGATTATATAGACAAGCATCTAGAGCGCACTCAAAGTGTTCATAATATTTGACCTAGTAAATTAATTTGCAACTAACACGACCAAATATCGAAATGTTCTTAAACATCATTGGAAAAGACATTCTGACTAATCATCCTGATATTTTATCAAATAATGTGGCTCAATGAGGTTCCTAGTTTGAACCTAGTGACCTACTTGTTATACCCATATTGACCTTTACAGAAAATGTCAAGGATATTATTGAAACAAACATTCGGTGGTTATACCAAAACATTTTATACAAAAATGTTCCCTCTAGAGTGCCCACAATGTGTTTATAAGATTACACCTAGTTACCTTTCTCTTGACCATGTAAATAACCAACTTGTCAAAATACTATAAAGACAAATGATCTGACGGAATATTAAGACAAGCTAAGAATGTGGCGTACAAAAAGTGCTAAAGGTACTTCTAAGATGTGATCCAGTGACATAGTTTATCACTCCATGCTATTTTATAAGAAACTTTTCCAACCAAATATCTAGACATTGGAGTAAAATTATGGCCTCTGAAGAGAGGGAATTAACCTAGTTTCGATCCCAATATTGAAGTTGTCCGAGATATCATGAAGGCAAGCACTCTAACTAAATTCAAAGATATTTAAGGCAAAAAGTGCCATCTAGACTGCACACTGCAAACAAGGTATTTCTAAGTCTTGACACAGTAACCTAGTTTCTTACTCCAGGTGACCCAATAACAAAACCTTGCTTTGCTAGCATACAGTACTTTCAGTTCTTTGATTTTTACTTAAATCAGTACATGTCTTAAGGTCACTAACTTTAAAAAACAGAATTAATCGATATCCTCGGCCTTGAGATTTTGAATATTCTATAGATGAAAACATATATAAATGATTTAACGTGCCAAACGATTTTTAAAATAGAAAGCTGACTTCACAGAGACATTTCTTTGTCTAGGATATTTGAATATTGCTTGGGTCTCATATTACCAAAGAACCTCTAACGAAAAAAAACCCTTTGCCGATTACGACCGATTTCGAACGAGATGCAGTCATTGAATGCATATAAATCTTTCTTGAAGAAATATCTCTAATTAACCAATCGCATCTAATCAACCAATCGCGGCTGTCAATCGAATAATCTGTCGATTGACCAAATCATTCATTTACACCAGAAGTGGGTTTTGAAACATGAATTTTTATGAAGCTTTTTTGTTGGTTTGGCGACTTAAACGTCAAAACTACATCTTATTCAAGCTGTAGTTACGACGTTTGGGTCACAAACCAACCATTCTGCATTTTTGTTACATGCTACTGGCCATAAAATAGGCAAAATAACGCCGTTAGATATCAAAGTTGAACTTTCTATCGGAGTCAATGGGCGTGGTCAACGAAGTAAGTGGGAGGGGCCAGCGATTGGTCATTTACTCTGGATAATTAATAATATTCAATTCAAATGCATTTAGAATGACATCCCTTGTTGGTACAGGCTGTTCTTTTTTTTATCAAGAGCGAATCCAAACTTTTGTCTCGGGGGAGGGGGGTCCAGACGAAATCGTCCTCGTCTTGTTATCGTGACGGTCAGTGAGCAAAATATCGTACCCACGACTTAAATAAACTGTAGTGACGACATTTTGGTCGATAACTAAGGGTGTGATATATTGATATCTGGCTGTACTTAATTTGATCACCGGGCTCCCTGGTCCCTCCTTTTCGATCAGCACATGAAGTTATTACAAGTTTCGGCTAATAATAGTTACAACATATAAAGGAAAAGATGTAATTTTTCATGAAGATGTAAGTTTGTTTAATTGTGTTTCGAGGGTTTTGAATGGCTGATCAAAGTTTTTCATACTTCTTTATACTAAATATGAGCACGCAACTACTTTGTATGCTTGCACACAAAGTAAGTCCATTATATTCTACTCAAAACTAGTAAACTATTAGCTTAGTTTTCCTCGGTGGGTTTAAGAAATGGTACGAATCTACCGCAGTCTGCGCAGACTAATTCGGATCTATACTTTAAGCAACTCCCTAGAAGGTCCCTTTTCTCCTAACGTGTCATAAATCCTTTTTAATCAGTAGTTGAGAATATCTCAATTTGAATCGAAACTCCCCGTGGCCGTTTGACTGTGGCAAGCTTTTGTACATATATAAACCATGTCATTTTATGTTTAATCAAAGTACTCAAAGCTTGATTTTAATAAGTAATTTTCTTTATCAAAGGTTATCATGATTAGTGGAAGTTAGACAACCTTTGCCTTGTAGGATAGAAAACAGTGAGGACCATGAAGAAATTGTTTTTTACAAGTAATTTCTTCATTGTCTACAATTTTTTCAAAGTTACTCTCTTGGGATGCTTCAAAAGCGCGATTTTGAATAGCACGCTTTTGAAAGAGTTGTCTACATTTTAAATAAAGATAATTCATGACACCATAAAAAGCAGAGGCAGAGTTTGCACTATTCCTGAATAAGAACTACTTTTTATAGGTATTCACTAGATCTAGTTATTAAGCCTCCAGTGGCAGTTTGCACTCGTTGAACTCTGCGAAGACCCCAACATCTTGTCTGTTAACTTAAGCTATCGAAGGTGACGCTTTGTTAGCTAAAAGGCAATGTACAATTGATGGATCTCTGACCACGCCTACTGGCTCCGGCAGGAAGTTCGGCTTAGATATCAAACAGTACTTTTGCCAAATTCGTGGCCATTAACAAACATGTCAAGTAACAAGCTTAGATAATCTGTAGTTACGACGTTTAAGAACGATTGCTAGAGTTTATTTTGCCGATTGACAACTCCCTTTATTAGCGACTCCAGCAGGTTATTCAACTACTGTTAAAAATCAACCAAACTTAATGGGTAGTCATGGATTATTTTTAACATATTCAAGGTATAAACCTTACATAATGCATTCGTGTTATTCATTAAGTTCACAATACACACACTTTTCATTTTGTTGAAGAACAAACCCAGTAAGATCATTTTAAGAAACGGAGGAAACGTGAATGTTTAATGTTTAAAAATGATCGAGTATAAGAATGAATTGAGCTTATCAACCTCTTTCACAAATTGCCTGATCCCCAAAAAATAGATTTTTTTTTTTCAGAAAAACAAACCCGTTGACCTGCAGATATTAAGCCTTTTGTTAGAAGACAGTGTATTACTTCATTTGAAAGAATGAGAAAAATCTAATTTATACTGTCTTTTAACAAATTCTAATTTTGCACTATTTTGCATTTATTTCGATAAGATTGCAATTATCCTAAAAAGTAGCATATATTTTGTGAAATATACTCAAGTTACTGTTAAGACTTTTTTCACCTAATTTAATGGTTCAGAATAGAACGAGTGAAAAGTTGCTGCTGATTTTCCTGTTTTATACTAATTAAAGAACTTTTCATGGACTTAGTTTTCCATATTGAGTGGTGTGAAAGTAAGGTGTACTTGGAAACATATTATTATTTCTTTCTTCAGCTGGTGACCCCATATTTTTAGATATTATTATGACAGGAACATAGTTAACTACTAGTAACCCATAAGAAGATATGATGAAAGTCTGGATGATATGGGGAATCTGTAGCGATTATTCTTAAGCCGCTAATACGACTAAAATACGCAACAAATGCCTAAATGTTTCTGGTCTAAATGAATAGTTTTATTGGTCAGTCGATTTTCTTATTGACAAACGCGATCCGCCAATTTCGATGGTAAGTTCAGCATGAAACAGATGTCGTCGTTACTGAGACGATGTTCACATTTTTTGTCATTGCAAGGTAGACAATAAGATTTCTTGACGTTATCTGTGGAGAGCGATTATTTCCCTTGCAAGATTCGCTTTTTGTTGCTAAATATTTTTTGTTTTAAAAATAATAATAAACAAAAACGTTGTATAGGTAACAGTTGGTATTTACATAAAAGAAAACAAGTTAATATTTGTCAAAGGAATACGAAATCATTTTTTAATTCACGGTCTGTCCGTGCAAATGCATGTGTGTATTTCCTTTTTTCTTAGAAATTTAAGTGACTTTTTATATGACCCATTACAAGACGACGAAATCTAGACTGGTCCAAACTGAAAGGAGTTGCAGACGACGTTTTAAAGCCATTGCATATGTGGAGGGGGGAGGGCGTTGTGTTGTTGTCGTTGTTTTTATTTTTTCTGGGTAGAAAACATTGTGTAAAATGAAGAAATTGCTTGTGACAAGCAATTTCTTTATTTTTACACAATATTTTCCAAACCCCTATTTCTCAAGGAACGTCAATAAGCGTCATTGTGTTGGCTTAGGTTTAAACAGTATAAAAAGGAAAATTAGACCGAGAGAAAATAAACGCATTGATTTCTTATTGAGACTAATGGGGGCTTTACACTACGTGTTTTTTCATATCTGCTTTTTCAGATTACGTCTGAACCTTTTTACTTGTAACAGGTAATTAGTGCTTATAGGGACCTTGAGAGTATTCATTTTCGAACATCGTTGGAAACAAACAAAAAATGAATAAAAAAAAAAAAAAAAAAAAACACCTAGAGGTAAATATTTCTCTCATTCACACACAAAAAATGCAAATTTGTATCAATATCTTAAACAAGTTACAATGATTTTTGTTCGTTAACTTTTTTTTACTAGACGACAAAAATTGATATACAATGGGAGCCCACAGGAACTCCTACTTATTACACCAGGGTTTCCTCTAGATTATCAGGAATCTCTCATAAATACACATTAACTCATTTCCACACTACCCAACCCGTTAAAGCCCCCACATGAAAAAAAAACATTGAAAACATCGTTGAAAACGAAAAAATTGCTTATTACGGGCAATTTCTTCAATATTCAAAACGTTTTCTACCAAAAAAAAGACAAACATTTTTTTAGAACTCCATTAACCTAATAAAAAAGCGTCCTGCAACTTCTTTGATGTCGGACCAGTCAGCTATTTTATCGTCTAGTATTTACTTAAATGTCAAAAAAGGACGAGTTAAAATGTACCGAAACATCTTCGGCTAATATGGAGCGTTAGTTGATACATTAACCCTAAACACGGGATTTTACGTTCCTGTGATTTTATAATTGAGAAAACATTGTGGAAAAAGAAGAAGTTGCTTGTGACAAGCAATTTCTCCTTTTTCCACATTATTTTCTTCCACATAGGATGGTTTCATTTCAAATGGCACCCATTTTTCATTGTCGTCTGCACCTTCTTTCAATTTGGACCAGTCCAAAATGCGAAAAAAAAAACAAACAAAAAAAAACAGGAAAGAGTTAAGATCCTTTGTACAACAGAACTATTGAAGGATCCTAACAGAATCCCTAGCCTAGAACTTCTGAGATCCTCCCAGATTTTTTAGGATCCCGGGACACTCTTAGTGTCGATCGATTCGAGTGTAGAATGATCTCTTCGGATAGCGAAAATCTACCGAGGGCGACAACTTTCGCCCCAGATATCTTTGCACAGCATATACAAACTCGCCAAGGTCGACAATTGACCAATCGCTGGATCCACCCACTAACTAAGTTGGCCCCGCCCATTCACTCTCGCTTTGATTTTAAACAACTTTATTTTGCAAAGTTCAAAGCCAATAAATGTAACAAAAATGAAATGGTTGGTTTGCGACATAAACGTCGTAACTACAGCTTGAATAAGCTGTAGTTACATAACTACAGCTTGAATAAGCTGTAGTTACATAATTACAGCTTGAATAAGCCCAAAACCCCTAAAAATGTTTCACAAAAATAGCGCCCAATGTTTAAGTTCAAACTTCAATTCCCGACTGAATAAATAGTTTGATTGGTCGATAGATTCATTGATTGACAGCCGCGATTGGTCAATTACCACGCATCTTGGAAAGTCATTTTTGCCTGAGGTATCATATATTTATTATTTTACCTTGTTTTGTTCCTCTAGCCAAATTTCGAAGTTTCCTTATGGGCCATGTGGCTGCTCCAGTCATGGTATACAAAGCGTAAATCGGGTGAAATACAGGTTTAGTCTTTGTTCTATCTTGTGTTTGCGTGTCCCCCGTTTCGATCGTCGGTAGGGTTCGACTATTTTACATAAAACAGAGAACAGTCGGAATGTTATGATGAAGATCGATTTTTTTTCTTTTTGAATGGGGCTTAACGTCGCTTTTTAACAGTTTTTCAGTCATATTGCGGCGGCTAGAGCATCTAACAATGGATTCCTGGTATATCTCGCACCAGTACAACCATTACATCATTTCCTATCCTCAAGCTGCTGTCCCACATAGGTTTACGATTATTCTCCTATCGTAACAGAGGAGCTTATTCTTAGATAAGTAAAGGCTGCTCCTTTGATATATATGTATGATCCGTCCTCTAGGAAAACCTGCATATCATTTTTTTTAAATTCATGATAACATAATTATCTGTCAGTATCTTACAAAATGAAGAAGTTACACCTATTTCTGTACATTCAACCATTACTAGACTACAAAAGTTTAGACTGGTACAAATTTAGAGAAGCTGCAGGCGACACGTTTTAATTGATGGGATTTTTAAAACCTGAATTTTGTGATAGAATACAGCAATGATAAAGGAGAGGTTACTTTGAGCAAGCAATTTCTTCATTTCATCCAATGTTTCAAACGCTTTTCTTAGTACAAGTTGGAAAGAGAAAGAAATATAGATGGGATATTGCGCTTTATTCAGTACTTTCCTTTTAAAATATAGCCTCCCTTATATAGCAGAAACATGATTTAATGAAACCGTCGTAGGGTCCACACAAGCTTAGATGAACTGGATTACGATGTTTTGGCGGCAAAGCGACAACTTACTGACTTAGTGCTTGCAACAATTTAGAAAGGCTATGTAGACGTAACAGCATGTCTCTTTGGTCAAACAGATGACCTTGGTATCTGTCTAGAACGCCGAGTTTAGTGGCTGCCAGTTTCAACCGGGTTATCGTATCCTCTACGGCAATGCATTCTTTTGAGTCTATCTGTAGATATAAAAGGCGTGTCATTCTTACAGGCTTTTAGAGTGACGCTCTTCGAAACATTGATTGTCATATAAGCAGGGAATATATTCTCCAAAGTCCCCGTAGTACATGTAAAGGCATATTTATATGACCGTCAGGGGAAAAGGGGATTAGGGGATGTTTCGTAAAATAAATAATTGACCAATTGTGAGAAATGGAATTTGAACTCCAACATTGGGCGCCATATATGTGAAGCATTTTTGTTGGTTTGGCGGCTTAAACGTCGTAATTACAGCTTTTCAAGCTGTAGTTACGACGCTTAGTTCGGGAAATATTTATCTCCAACAAATAATTCGAACGATACCGGGCTCGAAAAACATGTCATACAAATAATATCAAATCATATCCACAAATTTAATTATTAAATCTTTATAAAAAAAAATCTGATAGCATCCGATTCTACTACCTATTGGCTTAACAGCTATGTGGTTACAAACTTATCACTTAAGCCTAATGCCCCATTTTTGTAGGAAATGCAGTAATGTCGGTTGGTTTGGCTGGGTTGTATTTACAAGAGAGAGATTGGGCCTTTGCAGCGATCAGATATTTATATCCTATGCTGCACTGCAAAATATTTTTGACCTAATACCCATATTATATTCCCTTTGTCCCTTAGTAGTAATTCGGATAAAACTTTCTAATTTAGAATTACAAGAACGAAACATTAGGTTTAGATAACAAGTTTGTTGATATTCATAGTAATGGAATGTAAGTAGTCCTGTATTATAAAATAGAATTGACCAATCGCTGGCTCCGACCACTTACTCCTTTGGGCACGCCAACCGACTCCGACAGAAAGCCCAGCTTCGATTCTAAACGGCTTGTTTTTGCAGAATGTAACTTAAAAGAAGAATGGTTGGTGGCGACCTAAACGTCGTAACTACAGATTGAACAAGCTGTAGTAATGACGCTTGCGTCGGCAAACTAACCAAAACGTTTCACACAAATGGCGGTCAATGTCGGAGTTTAAAACTTAATTCCAGGCTGAATGAATGATTTGATTGGTCGATATATTTCTTGATTGACAATCGCGATTGGTCAATTCTACATGTATAGACAACTGATGGATTGCAGGCTCTGAAAACTAACTCTACAGGACGTTTGACTTAGATTCTGAATGGCGATATTTTATATGATTTGATAAAATTCAATGATAAATAACTTCCGACAAAATGTAAAATGGAGGATTTGCGACCTAAACATCGTAACTACAGCTTGTTCAAGCTGTAGTTATGATGTTTTAGTCGCCAAGCTGTAGTTACGACATTTAGGTCGCCAATCCAACAGCATGCTCAACACATATTTTAGAGTTCTAAGTTTATTTCCATTCTAAGTGAACAATTTGAGTCGTTAATCGGTTGACAATCGCGATTCTTCAATTTCGAATTCCTGCTTGAACTAATAAGCATCGGGGCATGAATTGAATTGTTTTAAATAGATAGTCCTGCATATCCGAAATATGTCTTTCATGTGACATGTCGTTCTAAAGAATTTGAGAACTGGTTACCTTTTTTCAATGAAACCTTGACCCAATCTAGACAGCAAGGACAAATTAAATGAATTTTCACTTACCATCTTTTTAAGGTCCTTTTCAGCCTGTCTTAACTTAGAGTCCCACTGCTTTCTGTAAGATGATTTTTGTTTCAACGTTTTTGATATTTCTTTTGTCATAGATATCATTTCAGTCTGTACCTCTGGAAAAAGGGAAAACCATTTCAAATGTATTTGTTTTCGGAATTTGAAAATAAACCCTAATTTAACATAATATCCAGACTTTGGCTTTTATATCTCATTGAAAACAAAAACAGTAGTATATTCGTTTCATTTGACCATTATATGCATGTACAGCAGCAAAGAAGTCAAACGATGTGATATTCACGATTTTTGTCTTACGGAACAACTTCAAAATGATAATGATATAAAAAAAATAACAAGAAGAAGAAAAAACGAGTACTATCAATCTATCTTAATATGACTGGCTCGGTCTCCGAGTGGTTAGAGTACTTGATTGATGATCTAGAAGTCACGGATTCGCGCCCCACCGCCACCAAGGTCAGTCCCAATTTGCCAAGCTGTATAATTGGGTAGCAATAGGTTAAAGCCATTGCTTATATCGCGGACACGAATCACATTGATTGTATGTTTGATTGATTGAATGGGGTTTAACGCCGCTTTAAACAGTATTTCAGTCATATCGCGGCGGCCGGAGCACCTAAAAATGGATTCCTGCTATTTTTCACACCAGTACAACCACTACATCCTTTTCGAGCCTCCAACTGTTATCCCACTTAGGTTTACGATTATCCACCAATTGGGGAGAGACAAATGTTGGAAAGGATATGTGCCGCCGCCGGGCATCAAACCCATGACATCCTGATTGAAGATTATGAGTCTGATGCGCTACCGACTGCTCTTTTACGGCGCGCTGTATGTTTGAGAACAATTCCATTGGCTTAAAACTATCGTCACAACTTAGCTAAAACTAACTAGTATTAACCAAAACTTACCGCTCCAAAGCTCAATCCGTTCGCGCTCTTGCAGGTTTTCTGTCATCAAATTTTCCATTAAAAACAATATCTCATTTGTTTGGTGTAGTTGGGACATCACTTTCAATTCATAATCACTCTCAAATTCCTTTGGAGGGGTTCCTGTGCAATCCGATCTAGAACTATTTCGAATTTGTTTTTCTCCTTTTTGTTTCTTTAACTCCTGATTACCACCCCTTTGTTTATCGGATGAACTGCGATGAGTATACGTGCTGTTCTCAAGCAATTTCTTACTTTGTTTAAAGTGATCGTTCAATCTATCAGATAGGGTATGTTCATTATCCTTCTTACTGTCATCGTTTGAATTCAATATCTCAATGTTGTCGATAATTTCCAAACTAGTGTTTTCTTTATCGTTGCAAAGAATTCTTTTCATTTTTCTGATTCGAGGTGAAAGAATAATTTCAACTGTCGATTTATCCGAATACGTGTTGTAAATGGACTGGTCTAATTGCTTTTGTGCTTCGTTTAATTGTGCGAGCACGTGTTGACCGTGATCTAACTCGGCTATACTATTTACTGTTGCCTCTTTCATTAAACTATCTCCTCTCTTGTCATTAGCAGAATCGTTATTGGTTATAATTTTCATATCCGCAGATTGTTTCTCATTTGAAGTTAAATTAGACGTCATGTAATTATTACTGATAAGCGGCTGATCAAGATCTGCTTTGAATCTAGATTTCAGTGGCACATTATTTTCAAAGCTTTCTCTAATCGTATCGTGACCTTCGAAGGACACTGGTGATGTTTGTTTTGATTTTGCGGTGTATCTGATTCCATATGCATCTGGATTTTGCTTTTCTGTTAAATTTCTTACATACGTACCATCCCTTGGGACACTAGTATTTTCGTCATTTAAAGGACTTTGGACCAATATTCCTTTGTTAAAGTATGGTTTATTAGATGAAGTTGAATCAAATGTCTGTAAGTTTGTGTCTGTAACATCTGTGGTATTTTCACCGGTCCCAAGTCTAATTAGAAGATCATTATCTGTGTGTTGCTTCGGAAAATAACTACTTTTAACTTTATCAATATGTTGGTAATTTGACTTTTCAAAGGATAAGTTTTGTCTAACTTTACCACTTGCATCACATACCAGGTTAATTGTTTCTATTTCTTTTTTCCCAGAAATTGGATACGCTTTTTGAGGAGTTGACATACTGTTTATACCTTGGCGCCAACGCTCGAGTTTGTCTGCATCTGCAGTATAATCATTACTATCGACTATTGTAGTTTCGTTAGTTTCGTCAGAAGCTATACTGGGTTGGTTACTCGTATTTAACCGATAGTTGTTGCATTGAAGATGGTCATTCCGTGACTGATAAGAATAAATTGTATTAAATGTATGGTAGGAAAAATCGTCTTCCAATCTTTCGATAATAGGGTTTGTACTTTCTGACAGCAAATTGTCCTGGATTATCTCTTGTCTCAGGTCTTCTTTTTCATCGTCCACGGTCATATCGGCACGTTTTTGTGCGTCAGTACACGCAAATATAGAAATATCTATTTTTTCGTCTTTTGCCTTATCGGAAGTTTTCACCTGATTCAACGACATGTATGGTGACCTTGACCTATACATACTAGCAAAAGGCATGTTTGTACATATACTACCATCCACATGTTCTTGTCGGCTGCTGACTGGCTTTTGTGGAATTTTGGTATTTCCTGTTAAACTGTCATTTTGTTCATTACTTTTCAGTGATGGAGTTCGAGGTGTCAAATGATGTCGCATTGGCAATTTAGATGTACCTGTAAGAGTTGCACCGATTCTCTCTGACCTTGAATACGAATTTTCCTTGAAATCTATGTTGTTATATGCACCGAGTCCGGTGGAAGATTTTGTCGACTCCATTTCCTTCTCATCTGCGTATTTTGTTTCCATTAAACTACCGTTTTTCGGGTTTGTAAAATACAAAATATCATTAGAGTTTAGTACCTTTTGTTCTTTATTTGTCTGGTTAAGACATGCGGTATTTGCCATATCGTCGGCTTCACGCAACTTGTCTTTTTGGGTTATTTGGAAATTACCTATCTTATCTTGGTAGGGCTGAGTAACACATTGTCCATCAACAATGTTATGGTTATTATCTGTTATTCTACCCAGTTGTAGCGTATTTTTCAAGTTTGCCTTGTGCATAGTGTCGTCAGGGTGAGTCGGCTGATCAACCTGGCTCTGTTGAACCATATTTTGTTTTGCAGTCGTGTCGTCCTTTATTTTTGCGATACCTGGAAAATCTCTTTGGATTCTTGATAGATTTTCAATACCTTCCATGTTAGCAATTTTATCACTTTCTCGCTTTGCACCTCTTCGTAATGGATTCGTTGTTATATTTTGATTTGCAATGCATGGAATTTCAGGATCTGGTTTGCCTGCAGGAGAAGCTCTTTCCTTCTCCTCCGCGAATTTTTCACTCTGTCTAGAGGTTTCTAACTTCAAATACTGCAATGGCATGTAGTTATTTTCGAATTCATTGTCGTTATGACACAGTCGTCGAGACGTTGTATCGTCTTTGCTGTTTGTTTCTTGACATGTATATCTATTATTTATTTCCTCTTTATGGCACCCATCGTCATACATATCATTTTTAATTAACTTCATGTATGTTTTAACCGGATTACTCTGTTCTTGTACGTCATCCAACTTCTCTCGTTGAATTTGTCCATAAGTCGGAACTCTAGTCCTATTTCTCATATCGGTTATCAAATCATCATTATTCAAGTCATTGATCATTAACCTTAGATATTCTTCAACGGAAAGACCGCTTAATTGAATATCTTCTATTTTTTCCTTTCGCAAATGCGTTCCATAAGAAGGGCGTTTTATATCTGCCATGTTAGTTACATTTTTTACGTAGTTTGTTTTATTCTTGATATCAAATTTCTCTGTATCAACATCTATTTTTTCATCTGTCATACCTTCGCTTTTTATGTGCAAGGGTTCATTTGATACTTGGTTTGATCGTTCTTTTAATTCACATTCTAACGTTTCTGGAATTGCTCTTGTTCGTATTCCATCATGTGTTTCTGCGGAAAACCGATGTTTTCGTTTGGCATGGTCATTATCTCTGAGATTACAATTTATCACATGTCTATGGTAATCTTTATTTATGTCACAAGATTGTCCAAAGCTTGACTGTTGCCTATTTGTTTTCGTATCCGTAGCGTTCGTAGCTGCACTCGAAAAGTCTTGATGTCTATCAAAACCAGTCACACTTGAATATCGCCCTTTGCTTGCACGCAGTTTACCATCATCTTTTGAGCTATTTATACTATTGCTAGTCATATATTTTGAACCACTGTCTCTGTGCAAGTATGTTTTATCATACGTTGACGGCGCATGGTTGATCTTTTTCATTTCTTTAACCGCTTCTTTGAATTTATCCGAGACTTTTTCTTCATCTACACCCACTTCATAGTTACATTTAAGTAAATTGTTGTTTCTTAAGATTGCATCATTCATTTTTCTCCGTTGCATCACATCAAAGCGATTTTTATCTGTTTTCGTGTACATTGGTTCTAGACTGTCGTTCTTCGCTCGCTTTGTACCCTCATTACTATTGATATTTAAGTACTTGACATCAAAATCTTTGTCACGGTACCGCAAAAGACTCAATTGGGACACCACCAATTTCTTGAAACGCTTCTTCAGATCGTAACTTAGATTGTCTAAGCTATTTTCCAGACCGTCCATCATCCGTGACAGTTTGTCTCGATTTGCTTTGCCTATAATTAAAATAAACACACAGTTATTGACAGATCGCGTCTTTGATGTTTTGTTACATGTTTTTCGCTATATTTTTTTACAAAATAACGTCGTTTGATATCTTACTAGAACATCGTGTTGGATGTCAGTGGGCGGGGCCAGCGATACGTAAATTTTGAAAACGAAATGAGTCCAGCCTTAACAAGATTACAATATATCGTTCTTTGTTTATTAGGCTTCCTAAGCTAAGCTAAGGCAAGATTTTATTTTCATATCGAGACAAGAGTCATACATGTACATACATGACCACTATTAACAAAATCTCTGACAAAAACACGATAAACGCAAAGCTCTGAAGGGCCTGAGAATTGCGACAACAAACAGACTTTCTGGTATTCATTACTAAGCATAAACATTAGGCTGTTGGTCCATGACTGGTCTTATGACATTGATCCGTGTAAGGGAACCATTTCAAGAAAATTATTTATTAGTGAGTTCTAATTTTAAAGCCTAGTTTGATCGGATAATGCTTTTTGGTACTATTTTCTTACATCTGAATATATATCACACACGTAACTTAAATGAATCATGGATTATATGAGGTGTGTTTTGAACTATGAATAATTTTCCATTATTTATAGACATCAGAGCATATTTCTTCTCAGTGCTGCACAACAAGCTATTGAATGCAGTTTCTAAATTGTCTTAGCAAATGCAGAGGACTGAATTAACTGGGTAGAAAGTAAATTCTTATTGTGTAAATCTGGTTTCTCTTTCTGAACAGAGGTTCTTTCAGTGCTTTGAATAAACCAATTATCGAACTTTGTTGAAATTTGAAATGAATACCAAAAATAGATAAACCCCGATCCGGATTAAAGAATATCGTACATGTCATCTAGGAAAAATTGATTTGGTTTTGGCCGAATATTTTTGAGTACGGATGGTGTGATCAAAATAATCTTTTCTTTGCTTCATAAATAATCGTGCGTATCTTCACAAAAAATATGCCTGAAATCGCTAGGAATTCATATTTGAAAATATTTTAAACATGTATTTGCTTACATTGCATACAATGCGGGAAGGGTCGGTGCAAGGGTGACAGAAAAGGACCCGACCGAAAATTGGTTCGAAAAATGATTTGACTAAATTTGGGAAAGCAGGACAGTACAGCTCCCGGGCTGTACAAACACACTTTTTGTGAAACAAAAAATCATATTTTTTAAACTTTCACTGTCAAACAGAAAAAAAAAAAAAAAAAAAACGCAGCAATTTCCGTAAAGCGCTCTTGACCTTATTCGGCGTTTCCATCCATCTGGTCCGTACGTCAAATCAGCCTAATGAAGATATGTCTGAATCTGGGATATAACCATTGACTCGAGGATAAATGCCTTTACTCGCCACAAAATAAACTGTATCAATTATATCAGATTCAAACAAAAAAAAAAAAAAATCAACTATAAAGGCCGGATGTCAACAAGTGCGCATGCGTAGTACTCCAAAAAGGTGTTGATAATAGCCTGCATTCAGTAGGTTATATGGGACTGTTAGGTCTGACCCGTCTGGCTTGAAATCACAAATAAGTCCAAAAAATCAGTTTTGAATACATTGATGTGAGTATATATGACAGATTATAGTATTTCATACTAAAACATGCCGAAATAAGTAAATATCGTCTTTACAATTTCCTACGGACCTATTAAGTATGCACGGCTACGTATGGCCGTATATAACTCATGCGGCGTGTTTCAAGTATCGCATATGTTAATGCTCATTATCATCGTTGATAAATTGTTACATCGAAGATGAAGATAAAATTGAATTTACATTGCATTTGCAAATTTATTATGGAATGCAAAATGATACGAAGATACACACTGTCCTTTCCAATTTATGGTCTTTTAATCAAAACTGGCGATGTAATTGTTTGTATGTATCGTGGCTGTTTATGTAAGTTTTGGCGAATTTACGATAAGTTTGGATTGAAACCTTTTAAAATGAAACCACTTTTACAAAGAGTGTTCAAAAATTATAATTTCGCCTGATAACACAGAAGAAACGGGACTGTCAGGGTGCCCGTGCGATCGGAGGAATGCATAAAACAGTTAAATCGTGCGACGAAAATGAGTAGCTTAAGAAAAAATCTTTAAAAATACTAAATAATAAAAGATAATACACTTCCGTCCCAAAACACTTAGATAAATAGTGTCTATGAAACACAATTTTTCCCGTAACAGCCTTTTGTGGGAAATATGACCTTGATAAGTGATCTTATCCTTGTCATATAAACTCGACCTTAGTATCTGCGCATGCGTTTAGATGCGATATATGATCAATCCAATATGAGCATTGTATTTTTGAATAGGCTTTAAAATAATACGAGCTAAGGATTTTTTTATTAAATCCAACAGACGGACATCGAAAAACAATATATCTTTTCATGCGGAGACATAAAAATAGATCCGAACAAATACTAAGCCAGACAAACTGCAAAGGAAATCAATGAAAAAACCAATCATCATTTCAGAGTTACATGTGTATTTCGTCGATGTTCTACAAAAACCTCGTAACTACATCTTTAAATAAGCTGTAGTTACGAGGTTTTCGTAGAACAACGTCGATTTATTTAGGCACAGCACTTCTCAAAAAAGTCCATTCACCCGTGAAACATCATGTCTATGGCTACTTTATTTTATTTTAATTTTTTTTTTTGAGATATCAGCTAATAAAATCAGTCACACAGATAAAAGAAAAAGGCTACCGTTCAAAAGGTAAACATTTTATCAGCGACTTCCTTCGTCGCCGCTATATGACTGAGTAAAGTAAAAGGAATTTAAGACTAGCGTCCGTTTTGTAATCTTAATAGCAAGGTAGAATTAACCTGAAGCCTTGTCTCTAATGATACAACCCTTAAGTCACGAATCGCATATCGCTTATCACGCCCTCTCTACTCTAACATAATATTTTGACTGGGATATCAAACCACATTATCCATAGGTTTTATTTTCCCGTGATTTTGACGGACCCTCCCCCAATATACGAATCGCTGGTCATGCCCTAAAAGTCCAGTAGGAAATTCGCATTCCGGCAATTTCCACTATAAATCTACTAGTGTTTTGAAATCTGCTCTCTCCATTTTTGAATTGAGCGTTACGTTTGGCTATAGAGTCCTACAAAAATATTGCAAACGTTTAACCCATTTCCTGAAAATAAAATTTCAGACCGATCCAAAATGAAACAATGATGCAGACAATTCAAAACTTATGAAAATTTTGAATTTTTTTACTTTTGGGAAAGAAAACATTGCAAGCAATTTCTTTATATTCCACAACGTTTCCAAAGCTTCTTATACGCCCGAATATATATATGGCCCCGGTCGTCCGTCCGTCTGTCTGTCCGTCTGTCCGTCCGTGAGCATTTTTTTGTGTGCGCAACTCCTAATAAACTGTCAATGGGAATGAGCTGAAACTTGGTACAATTACTCCCTATGATGTCCAGTTGTGCATAAGACCTTTATAATTCAAATTGCTCCAGTCATTCTTGAGTTATCTGCCCTTGAATTGAACGAAAATCACTGTTTAATGTGTGCGAAACTCCTTCTAAACTATTAATGGGAATGAGCAAAAATTCAAAAAGTTGCCCTGGAATTGATTGAATTCAAATGTCAAGGTCATTTTTGTGCTCTGAAAAACCTAAACTGAACCATTGTAATTCATTTGTCAAGATCAGTTTTTCAATGTCATATTTTTGTTGCTTGTGGTGATTACTTTCTGTTGAAACTTGTTACAAGGTCATTGGTCAAGGTCATTTTTTATGTCAATTGTATTCAAATTATAGAATTTAACTATTGTACATAATGTTGAATGATAAGTTATTATAATGCTGTTTTGTTTCTCAAGTGTAAACAGTATTAATTAGGGGATAAGATCTTGTGTGTGTGTGTGTTTGTTTTTGTTTTTTTTTTTGTTTTTTTGACAAAAATCATTAGCTATCATTCAAGCTCAGGTTATTGAAAAGCGTCATTGAGTCGGAATGTGTTAAAGAGAATCTGTTCAGACTGGTTGAGTTTCTCGCGTAAAAACCATTTGTTAAAGGACACAAGAGTTAGACGGCAGAGAACTACGGCGTCACAAATATCTTATGAGCCTCGTCTTGTCAAATGGGTTGAGGGGAAGGTTTAGTACATGTGCAAAGAAAAAAACAAAAACAAAACAAACAAAAAAAAACAAAACAACAAAAAAAAAACGTTAGGCTTACCTTTGTCACCGTACACGACGGTATTCGTGTAGGCCTTGAAAGGCAACGGCATTCTTTGTTTGTCTACATGCCTTTATTAATAAAGCGTCTTAAGCTTAGCCAAGTCACGTTACGCTACATCGATGACAACGGCGTATATGACGTTGATGCTTAAACTGAATGACGTCATTCATAAAAGACGTCGTGTCATGGTACTTGAATCCATTTATTAAAAATATACACGGAACAATAGAAATTGCTCTTTTCGGTTGAATATTTCTTTTTCCATACCGTTTTATGCCAAATAGGGTATTGACATATATCAAAGTACACTCTTTTAACCCTCTTCCGTTTTTCAAAATTTTAGACTTGTCCAATTCGAAAGTAGTTGCAGACGACAGTTAATGTGATTGCGATTTAAAAAGTAGCCTGCCTACATGGTAGACAATATTGAGGGAAAAGAAGAAATTGATTGTCACAAGCAATTTCTTCTTTTACCACAATGCTATTTCACCAAAGGGGCGTAAAAGCCAGGGATTGAACAGGAAAGGGTTAAAATGTCATCTTCAACCCCTTTGAATTCGATAAGTTTAAAATGTTGTTTTGCTACAGATAAACTTCATTGAATGCTTACATTCTGGGTTCCTATTATATCCTAGTACAATTGACAATTCGCTTCCCCGCCCACTTTCTCTGTTGGCCCACGACCATTTTACTCCAATAGGATGTTCCGCTTCGATATTTAACGGCGTTATTTTGCGAAATTGATGGCCTGTAGCGTGTGACAAAATAGTAGAATGTTTGGCGACCTAAACGTCGTAACTATAGCTTGAATACGATAAAATGTAATTACGAGGTTTAAGTCGCCAAACCAACAAGAAAACTAAATAAAAACAAGAGGGCCGTTGGCCCTGGGGCGCTCACCTGAGATAAAGGCTCTTTTTCTTTCAACAGTCTAATTTCATGTTAAGGTTAGGATTATGAAACAAGTGGGCCACAATTACATATAAAGACTATGAACCTGGGGATCCAAAAGTCTAAATAATAAATTCTAAGGCCTTAGTGCTGATTTGAAAGAAGGAAAAAACTTTTTCCATGGGTTATAATTTCAGAAATAAGAAAGACGTCTGTGAACTGATGCTTCATGTCTATACCCCCCCCCCCCTGAGTCTGCCCCTGGAAACCCTAGGATCATGATTTTAGCTTTTTGTAAGAGATCAATATACTGATGTTTCATGCAAAATATCAAGGTTCTACACCTTCTGGGTCAGGAGGAGAAGATTTTTAAAGATTATTTTGAAATTTCACTTTTGTTGCCATGGCAACCAGAGTTTTTAACGGATTTCAATTCTTTTAGCTATTTTTGAAGGGGACCACCTAAGCAACATTTCTGCCAAATTTGGTTCAAATCGACCCAGTGGTTTGAGTTGAGATGTCATTTAAAAAATCGTTCTTTATTTCTATATAAACCCCACCCCCCTGGGGCTCCGCCCCTGGGGACCCGAGGATCATGATTTTAGCTATTTTGAAAGAGGTCAATATACTGATGCTTCATGCAAAATATCAAGGCTCTATGCCTTCTGGGTCAGGAGGAGAAGATTTTTAAAGATTATTTTAAAATTTCACTTTTGTTGCCATGGCAACCAGAGTTTTTAACTGATTTCAATTCTTTTAGCTATTTTTGAAGGGGACCACCTAAGCAACATTTCTGCCAAATTTGGTTCAGATTGGCCAAATGGTTTAGGAGGAGATGTCATTTAAAAAATTGTTCTTTATTTCTATATAAACCCCTACCCCCTGGGGCTCCGCCCCTGGGGACCCGAGGATCATGATTTTAGCTATTTTGAAAGAGGTCAATATACTGATGCTTCATGCAAAATATCAAGGCTCTATGCCTTCTGGGTCAGGAGGAGAAGATTTTTAAAGATTATTTTAAAATTTCACTTTTGTTGCCATGGCAACCAGAGTTTTTAACGGATTTCAATTCTTTTAGCTATTTTTGAAGGGGACCACCTAAGCAACAGTTCTGCCAAATTTGGTTCAGATTGGCCAAATGGTTTAGGAGGAGATGTCATTTAAAAAATTGTTCTTTATTTCTATATAAACCCCACCCCCCTGGGGCTCCGCCCCTGGGGACCCGAGGATCATGATTTTAGCTATTTTGAAAGAGGTCAATATACTGATGCTTCATGCAAAATATCAAGGCTCTATGCCTTCTGGGTCAGGAGGAGAAGATTTTTAAAGATTATTTTAAAATTTCACTTTTGTTGCCATGGCAACCAGAGTTTTTAACTGATTTCAATTCTTTTAGCTATTTTTGAAGGGGACCACCTAAGCAACATTTCTGCCAAATTTGGTTCAAATCGACCCAGTGGTTTGAGTTGAGATGTCATTTAAAAAATCGTTCTTTATTTCTATATAAACCCCACCCCCCTGGGGCTCCGCCCCTGGGGACCCGAGGATCATGATTTTAGCTATTTTGAAAGAGGTCAATATACTGATGCTTCATGCAAAATATCAAGGCTCTATGCCTTCTGGGTCAGGAGGAGAAGATTTTTAAAGATTATTTTGAAATTTCACTTTTGTTGCCATGGCAACCAGAGTTTTTAACGGATTTCAATTCTTTTAGCTATTTTTGAAGGGGACCACCTAAGCAACATTTCTGCCAAATTTGGTTCAGATTGGCCAAATGGTTTAGGAGGAGATGTCATTTAAAAAATTGTTCTTTATTTCTTTATAAATCCCACCCCCCTGGGGCTCCGCCCCTGGGGACCCGAGGATCATGATTTTAGCTATTTTGAAAGAGGTCAATATACTGATGCTTCATGCAAAATATCAAGGCTCTATGCCTTCTGGGTCAGGAGGAGAAGATTTTTAAAGATTATTTTAAAATTTCCTTTTTGTTGCCATGGCAACCAGAGTTCTTAACAGATTTCAATTCTTTTAGCTATTTTTGAAGGGGACCACCTTAGGAACATTTCTGCCAAATTTGGTTCAGATTGGCCCTGTGGTTTAGGAGGAGATGTCGTTTAAAGAAATTGTTGACGGACGACGCACGACGCACGACACACGACGCACGACGGACGGACGCCGGACAAAAGGCGATCACAATAGCTCACTTGAGCACTACGTGCTCAGGTGAGCTAATGACGGCAAATGTTGAACTCACGTCTGGTCTATATGAATCATTTCATTGGTCGACTGATTATTTGCTTGATAGCCGCCATTGTTCAATTAATCCATTCAAAGCAGCACATTTATAGATTGATCAAAATGTAAAATAAAAAAAAAAAAAAAAAAACATCAAAAAAACTTTGCCGATGTCAATCTCTGTCTTGCAGGGTAGAACACATTACGGACAGACTATTTCTTCATTTTCCATTTTTCGAGGGTTGTAAATATCAGAAGATGGGATAGGTTACAGCGTTAAAACGAGGGATCGATCAAGCGTCGGGAGTCCCTTGTTCGATTTCCCGCATCTCTAGTAATTCGAATTAGACTTTGAACCAAGGCCCCGCTTTCATATGATCTCAATTATTGAGAGGGGCGAATACCCCCATACAACAAAGCAACTTCAAAACGACGATCTTTGTTCGGCAAATATGAGCCCCCGTTATAAATCTAATATAACAAATTAATTTAGACTATCTGTTGCTGGTTAATTAGAGCCCTAAAGATTTGTCGGAGGTCAACATTTCACGTGCGGTCTAAATGAATAATTTGATTAATCGATCGATCTTTTTATTAACATCGCCGATCAACCAGTTAATGGAACGTCATATAATGCTATTGCATTTGATATACCCTTTTGGGTGAGGGGTTGACGCTATCTTATTTATTTATTTTTTTTTATTCCGCCAAATCGCTTCGAAATTAGTTCGTTGGAATTCATGTTTTCAACTCATAACAACTTAATCATGCATTTAGCGTGCTTAATAGAATAGCCCTAGAAAATAATTGTTGGAAAAAGATGAAATCGCCTGTGACAGTTTTCTTTTATTATTTAAATTAAGAACGCACTTAATTTTCGTCTGTAACCTCTATCATTTGGACTATTCAAATATTTCTGGTGATAGGTTACACTAGTAGCCAGCTGTCTAAGAAAAAGATCTAGGGGGAAATAAGCAATCACTTCTTGTGAGCATGTACATGACATATCCAACCATTACGACAAAGACTCAAATTAGCCTGTGTATCCGCAGAATCTGATCAGAGTCTTCACTTTGTGATTGTAAGTGGTTTAACCCATTACCAGACGACAACATTTTAGACTGGTCCAAATTGAAAGGAGTTGCAGACGACAATTTAAAGATTATTGAGGTAAGTTGGGAACCGTGCTAGTATGTGATGGGTATATTATATTCAATATATTCCGTACATGTTTCCCAGATTTGACTCGTTACTGGTACAAACATGGGTCTAATAGAAATATGAGTTGTAAATCCCATCGAGGAAGCTTGCAATGGAATCAAATTAGTCCCCTTATTATTCGTCTGATCGATATTGTCCATTTCGATATCACCAAGAGTAATGGAAAATATCAATTTCTGAAAGAACAACAACAAAAAACAAAAAAGAGAAAGTATAAACATGAAGACTACTATTTCACGATTTGTTGTATCAATACGTAGTAGTATGAGGCGTATTCCCATTAAAATGCTGTTAATCGCCTGATTTTATGAGCGATCTGGCTCTCGTTGTTATCGTACTCAATGTAGAGAAGATTCCTATTTACAAAATCAATTCTTGGTTCTGTCATTGGCCCACACTTTCGGCGCGAGCACTGGTGCATTTTCCAGGAAGCAGAATCGAGGGGGATTAGTCTAAGTTGGAAGAACTTGTTTCCCAATCGATGTAAAACAAATAGGTTTAAACCAATGAATTTTTCAAAGAACATTTAATGTGGTGTCTACTTTTAAGCAGTTAAATTTGTTGAGATTTAAATGAAATAATTATATTCTAACTTCATAATTATATTCTAACTGACAATGCTTCGTTTTTTAAATGCGTTGATTAATCTAAAAAAATCAACAACAAAAAACAAAACCATCGGGGCAAATCACATACAAGTTCTAGGTTGCTGCTGAGTGCAATCACATCTGTTAAAATTGGAATACAATATTGCTATGTTTTAAGTTTAATTCCTTTCTTCGTTTATCTTTAGCTGGCTGTGACCATGCCGTGGGCACTGAGTGAAATATAGTGCGCCCGTAAAAATTATGCTTCTCATCAAATACATTTTGAAGGTATCTGAAAGAAGTCCCATCAAGATCACTCCTATACTCTGTGGTTATAATCCATCATAGAGTTGATTGTTCGAGAAAGATTTTCAAAGTTTTCACTATAAATCATCTGTGGAAGTATCCCCGCCCACAAACGCTGATCGTCAGTCGACTGAATTTTCTTGAAGGAACTGATGTATGGTCGACAAAGTATAATCCCTGTGACATACATGCGTATCAGTTTGAAATCAAGCAAATGTTTACGGAGAAGAAGACTCTTGAAGCTTTGATTACATATATAATGTAAACAGCTGTGGCCATAAAAGCGATGTTCTTATCTAGCCAAAATACCTTTCTGCTAGAGTTTATTTTAAAGACGTTTTGACCTTGACAAATAACCTTAGTCACGACACTTGATCACGACCTTATTGTCTGTGAATGCTTAAAGATGAGATCTATCATCATGCCGAATATCAGCCTTGTATCTTGAAAAAGCTTGAACAAATCGGAAGTAGTTAAATCTGTCAGTTAGACAAACAAACATACAGACAAACGGACGATGGTAAAACAGTATGCCTCCGATCCCCGATGCATAAAAAGCATGATCTGAGGATCATATGTTGAATTTGATTAAAGTCTGTCAGCTAGATTAAACAAGAGGGTCATTGGCCCTAAAAGGCCCACCTGAACAAATGATTGCAGAAGTAATCAAAGAATAGTGACCTAATTTCGGTCAAAAGTTACCTGTTAAGAAAATCTTGAATAAACTAGAGCTGTCGCCCTCAAGGGCTGACGAGAATACCCCCCACACCGCTAAAAAGGCTTTTCTATGAAGGAGTGGAATTTGAAGCTGTTAATCACATGCATGTCATGGTGGATGAACATTGCCAACCCTCCATCTCTTTCTGATTTTGTGTTTGTTGCTAGAGTTGACTGATTAGGAAAGGTTGGTCAATATGAGCCTATGTTAAAGAAAACTGTGTGAGGAGATGATGACACAAAATTATATCCACGAAAAGTCAATATGAGCCTATGTTAAATTTTTGATCCCCGGGGGGCGGGGTCAAATTTGACCTCAGGAAATAAACCGTTCGATATTTTGTAAAGGTCAACAAGATGATGTTACTTACCAAATTTGGTAACTCCGCTTATGGTTACTGAGTTTTGCAATTTTAAATTGTGACTACTCCCCACCCCCATTAAAAAGTTCAATATGGCATAACTCTGAAACTAACGACTGGATCAAGATGAAAATTGCAGGTGCACAACTTCGGACGGACGGACGGACGGACAACCTGATTCCAGTATACCCCCCCATAACTTCGTTGTGGGGGGTATAAAAATCAGAAACGAAATGACGTTCTTACAAAGATTCAGGTTTTTTGTGCCAGAAAAGTAGCATGTACATTGCAAGGCAGATTTGGGTTATTTGGGTTATGGGTTATGAACCAAGAGCCCCAAATATAACCCAAATGGTATCACATAAACAAAAACCGTACAAATTGACTTTTAGATTCTAGATACCAAATATCAATGCTCTAGGCTTTCTAGTTTCAGAAAAGAAGAGTTTCAAAGATTCCCTTCTTTGTTTTAGTGTAAAATGGGTTGTGTCAGGGCTGAGCCTAAATATGACCAAAGGGCCAGCATTTGAACACACTTGAGATGCTACATACAAAATAAAGAAACTCTTTTTCCTCTGGTTTCAGAGAAGAAGATTTTGAAAGATTTAGTTTTTTTATTTATCCCCTTTTGTTGCCATAGCAACAAGAGTTGATTACTTGAACAATTTGAGAAGAGCTTAACCTAAGGAACATTCCTGTCAAGTTTCATCAGAATTGACTTTATGGTTCAGGAGATGAAGACGTTTAAAGAAATTGTAGATAGATGCATGACGATCACAATAGCTCTTCTTGAGCACTTCGTGCTCAGGTGAGCTAAAAATTAGGATTCTTAGTAACTGCTTACAAATGAACATCCCAATTTTTGTTACTTTTGGGATTTTCCTTTGATGTGTTGGTAATTTGATATGTTTCGCTCATAATTCTAAGCTCATAATTTCAAATTAAACCTATAACTGTCAATTCCCAAAAATGAACTTCATGATGTATGTCTTACACAAAAACCTAAACCCATATTGGTTGATTATCAGTGTGGAGAAACAGGCAGATAGACGTTTATCAATTATGATATTTCACATTGAGTAGGTCGTGCTCAGATGAACATAAAACTATGTCTCCAAAAGTTTAAACACTTAAACTATTGAAGCTGGATAACAGTCACTCAAAGATTACAAGAGCTTACCATGAGTATGTTGTACTCAGGTGAGCTAAAGAAGGAAATATTTGGTGGATGACCAAAATGCCATAACTACAGCTAAACTATATGTACACTGAAACAAAAGCAGTTGTAAATTTCTTTCAAATCTAATTGATAAATATTTTTTAGACTTTGAATTCACAGAAAAAATAATCCTAAGATATCTGTGTATTTGGTAATGTTGGGGCCATCAACTGTCCTTTGCCTTTTATTTCTAGAGGTGATCCTTTATAGCATGCTACTTTTTCTGCATTCGTTAGTAGGTCTGGCTTAACAGTTTCCCAGATTTTCTTCTTCGGGTTTAATAAGGCATCTGGATCACCTGCAGGATAAATTAAATGAATTAACTAAGTGTTATATAGGGAATAAAATATTGTGAAGAAAGAATAAATTGATTGTAACAATTTTCTTTTTATCACAATATTTCCATAAAAAATCTAAATTGTGTGGGATAAGGATAAAGAAGTAAATTCTGATTGACTGAGGACTAAATTATAGACTGGCAAGAATTGAAAAGAGTTGCAGAATACAATTTGAAATTGGTGAATTTTCAACTTTCTGGGTAGAAAACACTGTGAAAATGAAGAAATTGCTTGTCCGGGAAAATCTTAAACCAAATCAAAGACAAATTTCTTAAAAATCAAAATAAGAAGATCACACTGAAAGGGTAAGTACCAAACTATTGTTAGTGCCTGTAGATCTTTAGTCACTTACAGCAGTTTTACTTGTTGCCTCTTGATACCAGTAAAATGTTAGTCCATCAATTACCTGGGTAGTCTTGACATGTCACTCTGTCCCCTATCGCACTTCCTGTGGGCGGAACTAGTATTTCAACCTTCCCAGGACTTGAGGCACACATGATCATTCCTTCTGACATGATACCACGCATCTTGGCTGGCTTGAGATTACACATAAACACAGCGATTCTATCCTGCATCTAAAGAGAAATGATGAAGAATTTTTTAACCCTTTCCTGGTTTTTGAAATCTTAGACTGGTCCAAATTGAAAGAGGATGCAGACGACAATGAAATTGGATGCAAAACAAAACCATCCTATGTGGTAGAAAACACTGTGGGAAAAGGAGAAATTGCTTATTATAAGCAATTTCTCCTTTTTCCACAATGTTTTCTCAAGTATAAAATCACAGTGACGTAAAATCCCGGGTTTATCCAGGAAAGGGTTAAAAAAGAGAGCACCACTTACAGTTTTCTCATGCTGTGATGGTCCATAATTATTACACGTTTTTAGAGCTACAGTGGATTCTTGTTAATTGCAACACGAATTTGTCAACAATTTTGTTGCAATTAACTAGAAGTTGCTATTAAAAGGAATTTGTTTGTTAAATCTAATGTTTGTGCATTAAGTCAGTTGCAGTTAAGCAGTGAATTGATATTATCAGGATTTCTAATTATAAGCTGCTTATTTGATAGTGAACATATATTTTAACTTTCAAATTATTGCCTTCAGTTACACCAGAGATATCATAAAATGTCAAGTTTTTTTCCACGTCAACAAGTATGGTTTTCATTCCATGATTTCATGAGCCCTTGTTAAACAGTTCAATCACTTTAAATCATTAGAGCCAATGATAATCATATTTTTGTACAGATTTCCACTACCCTCAACGTTTTGACATGAGTAGATGCAGAAGTTCAACTCTTTATCAGATACAATAATTTGAATAACCCAATCCCACTCAGACCTACTATTTTATTACCCCTTGCTTGTCCTTTCTTGTATTGTTTAGAAAAGCATTAAAGAAGGAGGTGTAAAACCTTTTTGGTGTACTTGATATCTATATTAACCCATTACCATACAGTGAAGTTCTAGACCAGTCTAAACTGAAAGAAGTTGCAGATGACAATTTCAAGTTGATGAAATCTTTAAAATCTTTGTTGGTTACGGTAAAAAATATTGTGGATAATGAAAAATTCGCTTGTAAAAAGCGATTTCTTCATTTTCTACACTGTTTTCTAAAGCTTTTGTATTTAGGAAAGTTTAGAAGTATAATTGTGTGGGATTGAGTTAATCAATTCACATTTGAAATTATCAAATCTATATTTGTCACTATTTTTCATTTGCTTGAACTGAGAACATGCCAAGGAATCAACTTAATAATAAGAAATGAAATATATTCCAACCAAATAAAAATAGATTTAAAAGAATTATTCACCGACCTGTTCTATAGGCACATTATCAACGAGTCCAGACAAAATTGTTCTTGTCTTTCCTTCACCAAGGTCTACTGTCTCCATGTACAGTTTCTCTGCATCAGGATGGCGGGTAACATTGACAATTTTACCAACCCTCAAATCTAATCGAGAAACATCAATTGGTCGATCAGGCTCTGCTTCCCCACCTTTCTTTCCTCCTCCTTTACCTCCCTTGGCTGGTTTTGAAGCATCTTTAATCAAATTAAATCATTTTAATCTTAATCCTTTCCCAGATGATAATGCTTTAGTCTTATCCAAAATGAAATATTTTACAGATGACAAGTAGATACAAGTTAACCCATTCCTACACAACAAACTTTTAGACTGGTCCAATTGAAAGAAGTTGCAGACAACAATTTCAAGTTGATGTTTTTTTTTATACAAGCAATTTCTTCATTTTCCATAATGTTTTCCAAAGCTTTTTTTGAAGGGCATAAAAAGGGGGAATTGTGTGGGCATAGATGAATACAAAATCACTCTTTAACCCATTCCCACATAGCAAAATTTTAGACTAGTCCAAATTGAAAGAAGCTGCAGACGACAATCTCAAGTTGATGGAATTTTAATTCTTTTTGTCTTTTGGGATAGAAAACAATGTGAAAAATGAAGAAATTGCTTGATACAAGCAATTTCTTCATTTTCCATGTTTTCTAAAGCTTTTTTCTTGAGGGGTGTTAAAAGGAGGGCTTGTGCGGGAATGGGTTAACCCATTTACACACAATGATACTTTTGACATCACTCAAGAAAAAATAATTCAGATAATATTGTGTAAAATAAAGGAATTACACATTGTTTTCTCCCCAGAATGCTAAAAATTTCTAAAGAGCCTGCATGGGTTAGAGGCTCAAGGTGATGGTTATTTCACTACGCATTGTGAGAAAGTGTTTGTTAAGACATAAATTTGCCTCTGCTTAGTTACTGAGTCATTGGTGTGGTAAGTAATAATAGAAAGAAAAAGCTCATGCATTGAAGTCTTGTCGTAATAATTTGATAATTTCTGTAACAAATTTCAAGCAGGCAAAATTTAAGACTGTTTGCTGCCTGGTAATGGATTAAAAAACATGGACCACCATTACTTTTCCACCTGCAATGCCTTTTTTTGGCACAGAAAGAAAAGGTTCTAAATACAATGTTTTATCTAGTTCAAAAGCTGTTCTGATTCTCTGGAACATTCAGAACAGACTTAAAATGTCACTTGGTTGTTTTTTGGCAGAAGGTGTTCAAAGAAAAGGTTTGAATTCTGAAAGATATTCTTAATTAAGACACTTCCCCATGTCAATAGACTATCTTTGGCAGCCACTTATTTGGGAAGAGTAAAAAGAAGAGATTTTGCATGCAAAATTTCAAAGCTCTTGTTATTTGGAAGAGTTTTAAAGTTTTTCTTATTTCTTTGTAAAATCTAGGAACTAGCAGCATAGGGCTTAATCTCAGAGTAAAAATTGGAAGTATTTTGGTAGAGTACCATAAGATCATTCTGAACGCCAAATTTGAAAGATCTAGGTCTTATGATTTGGGGGGGGGATTTTCAAGATTTCATTATTTATTTCTATGTGAAATCAAGGAACAAACAACATTAGGCTTAGCTTAATCTCAGAGTAATAGTTTGAAGTATTTTGGAAGAATATCACAAGGTGATTTCGGGAAGTTTGGGTTGAAATCAGATGGCAAGTATGGGATAAGATTTTTTGTAATTTCATACAGACAAATAAATAGACAGATAGATGAATAGCCAAACCCAATCGCTCACTCTAAGAACTTTATGCTCAGTTGAAATATTGTTAGTAAAACAATGTACTACATATTACCTTTTCATCTAACTTATTACTAGATGACAAAATTTTGGACTAGTCCAAAATCAAAGAGAATGACCTGGCAGACAGATGCACATCTTGACTTTGCATAAAAAGTAGATCTATACTACTGTTAAGCAGATTTCCTCTTCTGACAATACTTTTTTACCATTTTCAGGGGTTTCAATAGATAGATTGGTTAGATTGGTGTTTTACGGTTCAAGGTAATCATACACGGCCCAAAATTTAAAGATAGTAGGAAAATAACATAGAGGAAAATACATCAATAAGAGAATTTGAAATAAAACAAAAGGTGACCTCTTACAACATGCAAGTTGTCACATTTCGATCGGTCAGAGTGAAACAGTTTTAACTGCCTATATATTCATAGGCAGTTACAACTGTTTCACCCTGACCTATCGATTTGAGTTGCAAGATGATTTGGCAGATATGACAGGGGTAGGACGGAGTGGTTCAGGGGTGCCAAATGTCAGAAAGATTGTTGGCAGAACAAGGGGATTGATCCCATGAATGATCACAGATGATCCCATTAATTGCTGTCTAAAGTACTACGAATACCACAAGTATCATGGGGCATCAAAACAAAGGGAAAATATGGTAATTGTTTCACAGGTACCAGCAGTTTTAGCATCATCCTTTGGTTGTTTAGCAGTTTTCTTGTTGTCTTTTTCAGCCTTCTGTTTAGCTGGTTTGGTTTCTTTTGTAGAGTCACTTGATTCTTTACTTGTCTTAATTTCTGTATTAGGCTGAGCACCAACAGTTGTTTGTTTCTTGATGGGTAACTGCACCTGTTTCACTGAAAATACATACCGGATTCATACAATACTGCAAAACTTAAGACTGGTCCATATTCAAAGTAGTTTCAGAGGACAATTTCAAGTTGAAAGTATTTTTAACAATTTGGTCTTTTGGGGTAGTTAACAAGGATTAGAATGAAGATAATTGTTGAAACAAGAAATTTATTCATTTGAAATTGTGTTTTTCTTAAATCTTGTCTTGAGGAGAGTAATAAAGTGGGATAGTTTGGGAATGTGTGGCAATCCCTAACAACAAACTTTTAGACAGGTTCTGATTGAAAGAGGCTACAAATGACAATTAAAGAAATCTTCAACAAGACAACAAAAATATAGACTGGTGCAAATTGAAAGATATTGCAGACAAAGTTTTTAATGATGAAATTAAAAAAAAAACACAAAAAACACACACAGAAAAACTTCATCTATTAGGATAGAAAACACTGTAGATAATTAAAAACTGTTTAGAACAAACATTTTCTTCATTTTCCCCAATTTTTTCAAAATACAAAAATCGGGTGTAAAAAATAACAGGAATTACAAAGAATTGGTAAAAAAGCAGCAAAAATGGGAATTGTGCAACATTATTTGAAAAATAGAATTGTCGCAAAGTGGAATTTACACCTCACCATCATTTCAACACTCAAGTAGCACAGAATGACCATTGACCTATGTTACCAAAAATAAAGTTTCAAAGTCCTAGATAATTGGCTTCTGAGCATGGAAATGGTTTTCAATAAAAGTTCAATTGTGACCTTGACCTATGTGACCTCAAAAACAATAGGGCACTTCTTTGCATTAATATATTGGCAATAATTGTTTGCCATTTAATGGCTTTAGGTTAATTGATTCTAGGGCTAGAGTGTCTAAAAAAAATCAATGGACAGAAATTACGAGGGAGAGACTAGACAGATATAGTAAAACCAATATACAATCAACTCTGTAGGTGAGTGTATTAACCCATTCCAACTCAACAAAATTCTAGACTGGTCCAAATTGAAAGAAGATGTAGACGACAATTTCAAGTTGATGGAATTTTGAATTTTTTCGTCTTTTTGGATAGAAAAGATAGTGGATAATGAAGAAATTGCTTGATACAAGCAATTTCTTCATTTTCCACAAAGTTTTCCAAAGTTTTTTCTTGAGGGATGTAAAAAGGAGGGATTGAGTTGGAATGGGTTAAAGCATTTAATAAGTAGAGAAAAGACTGTGGCAAGCAATTTCTCATTTTCTAATAATGTTTTCTTCATTAAAAACTTTAGTTAACACATAGCTGTGTGGTACTGGGTTAAGAGGATCTCAGGATATTATTTCTTCTGGTTTTATCAGGTCGATTGTCACATGGTGGCTATTTCTAGTAACTAATGGACAGATCAAAATACTTTTTTTATCTCATGTACAACTAGACATCATAGAGGTCCATTATTGCAAGTTCGAATTCATTCCAATTGAACAAGTAGGAGGATTTGTTTGTTTAATTAACCCGTTCCAACTCAAGCCCTCCTTTTTACGCCCCACAAGAAAAAAGCTTGTAACAAGCAATTTCTTCATTATCCACAATGTTTTCTATCCCAAAAGACGAAAAAAATTAAAATTCCATCAACTTGAAATTGTCGTCTGCAGCTTCTCTCAATTTGGACCAGTCTAAAATTTTCTTGTGATGGAAGGGGTTAAATAGGCTTTAATGCCACCTTTATCAATTTTTCAGTCATATCGCAAGGGGTGGAGCATCTAACAATGGATTCCTGTTTCCTGGTATATCTCCCACCAATGCCACCATTAAATCCTTTCCTAGCCTCTAGCTGCTATCTAACAACTTTTTTACGATTATCCACCTACTGGTGAGAGACATATGTCAGAAAGGATATGTGTCGCTTGCGGGGATCGAACCCATGGCATTCCATGATTTAAGATTAGGAGTCCAATGCGCTACCAACTGCGCTATGATGATGGCTCCAATTGAAATTGAAGAGTTGTGCACACAAAAGATTGCAAATGGACAGATTGATTGGTTGAATGGGGTTTAACACCAGTTTTTAACAGTATAAGTATTTCAGTCATATTGCGTTGGCTGGAAATCTAACCTGGTATTTCTTACACCAGTACTACCACAACATCTTTTCTGAGCCTCAAACTGCTGATCCTATTTAAGTTTGTGCAAACCAACAGACAAATGGATGTGTTGAAAGAAGGAGCCACAACATAAGGTTAATATCCCAAAATTTCGAACAGAAAAAAATAATTTCATTTTTCTCTCTACAAACCAATGGAAAAGGGTCCCGCCTAAAATCTATAGTGTACAAAATTTTGGAAATTTGCATCTTTTCATCAAAGCAGATCTTTTTATTTTTTTTCCGAAATTTTGGAAATCTTTGCTATCTAACAATACAATCTAAAAAAAACAACATTTACTCTATTCACAAAATATTAAAAAATTTTGGGATTTTTAGAAAGAAAAAAAAATGGTGAGGGAAGGGTATACAATTATTAGGGTCTACAAAGTTTTAGGAAATTTACCGTAATACAAGTGCTCTTGACTCCAAAAAGAAACTTACCTCCATTTCTTATCTCTGTCAAGACATATTTCTTTTTTAGTACCTCAATCTTTTCCCTTAAAAGTTGATTTTCTTCTCTTAGTCTAGCTTCTTCCCCTTTGCTTGCACTAAGTGCTAAAATGAAAATATTACACAAAATCTAGTATCAATCAAGAATGGATTGCTGGGCAAAGTTATAAATTTCTCTACTTTAACCAATAAACACACAGGCCCTCATTTTGACACACTTGGAGATTTATACAGAGGTAAACTGCTTCAGATAAAGGAAACATGCTTATTACAAGTAATTTCTCCTTTTCCCAAAAGATTTTTCTACCCCAAATGGTAATTGTTTTTCAATTTAGTGCACCTTGAAATGTCTTCTGCATCTTGGTTTCTTTCAGTTTGGATCAATCTAAAATTTTGTCATCTGATAAATGAAAATGATGTAAAACTGACTTAGGATCCACACAATCACTTTGCACATCTATGAAAATTGAGAAGAATCATACGGTATTACCATGGTAAAGGAAAAAAGAATGATAATTCTCTCAAGTGTCTATAATGTAACAGTCAAGTTTTTAACCCATTACCACATGACAAAATTTTAGACAGTTCAAAAGTGATTAATTAATTGGTTGAATCTAAAAAAATCCTTTGCCTTTAACCCATTCGAATACAATGAAACCTTTAGATGCCCCTCAAGAAAAATAATTGGGAAAAATTGTGTAAAATTAAGAAATTGCTTGCAATAAGCAATTTCTTAATTTTCCACAATGTTTTCTACCCAGAAAGTTAGAAAAATCTAAATTCTCATAATTTCAAAATTTTCATCTGCATCTCCTTATAATTTGGACTAGTCTTAAATTTTGTTGTATGGTAATAGGTTAAGGTAAAATAACATTGTGTACAGACTCCAACTTTTGCCTTAAGTTGAGAACAAAAGGGTCATGGCTGTCTAATACCTTGCTTACCTGTAACCCAAAAATTTTGAATCCATATTGCATGAAATGTTGGCAATAAATCATACTAAACAAGGCCATTTAATATCGAAGAGGTACTTCTTTACAGAGTCAGTGGATGTGGCCAGCAGAGTCAGGGGCGGAGCCAGTAATTGGGCGATTTTCGAAATAAAGTCAATTTTCATCAATTCCAAATAGCCAAGAGATAGACTTTCACAACATGACTAACATTAAAACCGGGGATATTGCTGATATTTTGAGGACAACAGTGGCTTTGTCAGATCAATGTTTTAGTGAAAGTTGTGTACACTTTATACCAACACTTGTGATGATGAACTGTCACCTTTTATAAGATTAACACAAATAACTTTGAATTAAAAAACAAGAGGACCATGATGGTCCTAAATTGCTCACCTGAGGCATCTGCTTATTACAGTACTTATTAGCCTATGGCTTTATAGTTTAACCCATTACCAAACTATCCAACAATTTGTCGCCCTCAGGGAAAATGGGTTTAAAAAAACATTATTAGAAAGGTAGAACTTGGGAGTTACACGCAATTTCTCCATTTCTCACAATGTTTTCTATCTTGATTTTTTTTATATTTGGATTTCAATCAAACTTTAATTACCGTCTGCAACTTCAATGGTTATAATTTTAGGAACCTTGGTAGAGAACAACCTGGATGTACTATAAACCAAATATGAATGCACTACACCTTTTACATAGGGAGAGGAAGATATTTGAACATGCTCTTATTGAGCATTTTTTCATAACTTTGGATGCCTTGGAAAGGGCGATTTTTGTCCAAAGGATATAAACATGGTAGATAATAATAACATGCTATGTTTTTAATATAATTTCTCTAGGCCCTATACAATGTACATATCTAAGAAAAAGAATTCTTTTAAATTAAGCAATTTAAGCAATTTTCAACCCCTGGAGAAGAGAGGTTTTTTATCCTAAGTGCATATTTTCCTGAAACATAGTACAAAATTATTCAGTTATGCTACATACCAAATCTGAATGTTCTTCAACTTATAATTCAGAAGGAGGAGGCTTTTGAAGTTACTCTAATTAGGCATTTTCCCAAATTTTGGACCTCTAGGAGAGAGCCATGTTTTATCCCAGGGCCAAGATTTTAGCTAACATGGTAGAGAACCATTTGATTATGCTATATACCAAATATGAATGCCTTAGACTTGGTAGATTGGGAGAAGAAGACTGTTGAACATGGTCTAATTGAGCACTGTTAAGAACTTTGGACATCCAGAGAAGGGGTGTTTTTTAACCTACAGGCATAATTTAATCAAAATTGATAGATAACAGCCAGGCTATACTTCATTCCAAATATAAATGCCCTCTGAATTAGAAAACTCAAATTTTGCGTTTTTATCTATATTTGACCCCTGGTGCAGGACTGTTTTTAACCCCATGAGAGAAAATTTAAGTAATAAAGTACAAAACCATCTAGTAATGCTACATATCAAAATATGAATGTCCTAGACCTTATAGTTTATGCGGAGATGTCTTTTGAACTTGCTCTAATTAAGCATTTTTCCAAACTTTGGACCTCATGGGTCGGGCCATTTTTGACCCCAGAGATTAAACTTTTGAAAACTTGGTAGAGAACCATGTGATTAAGTTATATATGAAACATAAATGCCTTTGGGCTTGTAGTTTCTGAGAAAAAAAAAATCAAGGATTTACTGCAAAGTTTCAGCTTGATTAGCCTACTGGTTTTGGAGGAGAAGATTTTTAAAGAAATTGTGGATGGACAGATGGACAGACGACGGACAACAACTGATCACAATAGCTCATCTCACACATTGAGGTTAGCTAAATAATCAAAGATTTGGTTGAAATCTGCCCAGAGGTTTGTGAGAAGATGTCGTTTTAAAAATCCTTCTTTATTTCTATATAAGCCCCAACCCCCTGGAGCTCCGCCCCTGGGGACCCAAGGGTGATGACTTTAGAAATTCTGAAATAGGTCATTGTACTGATGCTTCATGCCAAAAATCAAGGCTCTACACCTTCTTGTTCAGGAGGAGATCATTTTTAAAGTTTTCATTAAAATTTCAGTTTTGTTTCAATGGCAGCCAGAGTTTTTAACAGATTTCAATTCTTTTAGCAATCTTTATAAGGCACCACAAAAGGAACATTCATAACAAATTTGGTTGAAATCCAGAGGAGATGTTGTTTTAAAAATCCTTCTTTATTTGTATTTAAGCCCCATCCCCCTGGGGCTCCGCCCCATGAGACCTGAGGGTGATGATTTTAGCAATTCTGAAAGAGGTCATTGTACTGATGCTTCATGCCAAATATCAGGCTCTACGCCTTATTGGTCAAGAGAAGATAATTTTAAAAGTTTTCATTGAAATTTCAGTTTTGTTGCCATGGCAACCAGAGTTTTAAAAATCCTTTATTTATTTAGAAGCCCCAACCCCTGGAGATCTGCCCCTGGGGACCTGAGGGTGATGATTTTAGCAATTCTGTAAGAGGTCCATTGTACTGATGCTTCATGCCAAATACCTGTATCAAGGCTCTATGTCTTCTGGGTCAGGAGGAGATAATTTTAAAAGTTTTCATTAAAATTTCAATTTGTTGCAATGGTAACCAGAGATTTAGCAATTTCTAAAGGGCACCACCAAAGTAACATTCATGCCAAATTTGATTTAAATCGCCCAGCAGTTTTGGAGGAGATGTCATTTTAAGATTGTTGACACATGATGGACAACACACGTCGGACAGAAGATGATCAAAATACCTCACCATGAGCACTTCGTGCTCAGTTGAGCTGCATAAGGAATACATGGGAAGGCATTTAAAATAAAAATAAAGGGACACTAAAAAACCAGGAATACATAAAAACTCTAAAATGGTTAGACGCACTCAGACACAATCTTAAAGCTGGAAGTGGCAACAAATGTGACAAATTATGACCAAAGGAACATTCATGTCAAATTTGGTTGAAATCCGTCCAGCAGTTTGGGGGTAGATGTCATTTTAAGATTGTTGACACATGATGGACGACGCACAACACATGCCGGACAGAGGACGATCAAAATACCTCACCATGAGCACTTCCTGCTCAGGTGAGCTGAATAAGGAATACATGGGAAGGCATTTAAAATAAAAATAAAGGGACACTAAAAATCCAGGAATTCATAAACCTCTAAAATGGTTGGATGCACACAGACACGATCTTAAAGCCGGAAGGGGAAACAAATGAGACAAATTATGATGGTCTTTGACAATCCGAACAAAGTCGGCCATTCCCATGAACTTTGAAAGAGGGGTTCTGATTGGACCTTTGATTGATAGGTGAGTGGTCAGATGCTTGATCATACATGATTAGATAAGTGTCTCCGGAAAAAGAACAGCAACCAAGATATTATGATTCTTTGTTATTTCCAATTTCATTGATTATTATAGACCAAAAGTGGCCTTCTTGTATATGCAATGATAATATTAAGCTATCAGCTTCCTAGAATTTCGGGGATCCCGACTGAATCCTCCAACTTAGACCATTGGGATTTCTCACAATTTTTTAGGATCCCTGGAATCCTGGGACACTGTTTATGTCGAACCCTGACAAATGAACCAGGGACAAACTGACCTTGGACAAAAGTATACTTTGGGCGATTGGACCTGCTACCACCTAATCATACAGAAGAAGCTTAAATTAAGTTGTAGCAGTTCCTCCGGAATTTCAATCAAAATAGTAAGAGTCAACCCAAGTTGGAAGAATACTGGTCTACGCATATCATACTGTTGTTGTTCTAGTAGCTTCCTCTACTGTCTGGATAAACACACTTAACGGTCATGAGGAGACCCCTTCTTGTCTTCACAGTTGGGTTAAATCCAAAATTCACTTAGACATAAGTCACTGACCACAAATGATAATATGTACACTAAGGTGCTTTGTTAAGTTGGGTTTGTTAAAAAAACAAAAAATCTTCAATTGAGATTAGATATGATAATCTGGCGTTTTTGATGGAGCATCAAGCACAGGCTTCTCTCTCTAAAGATTTAATTTTGGGAATTACCAATCGATAAGTTCTGGAACAGTTCTAGATTTCTATCAAGGATCACGTTCAGTAGAAACTTATCAGGGCTCGCTGCTTTGCATAGACACATTGTTTTCACTTGAAAGAATGTTATTTATAAAAAGGACATGACTCTGCAGGAGGGAGCTACACAGATCCAAGCTACACTTCAGCAGAAAATGTTTTATGTCTCCATTATTATATCTGAAAACGATCGGTAATAAAACTCGGCGAGAATAGAGAACAGATCAGAAAGAATTAGATAGACCGAAGTTACCCAAGATCTATTTAGCTGTTTAGGTCCGAAATTTAAAAGGTACGAATGACTTAAGTTGAAAAACGATGCAAAAATTATACCTGCCGACTGTTTGATTAACTCAATTTGAGATTTCAAGGCAAGAATAATTTCTTCTGACTGCGTAGCTCGCTGTGTTAGCTTCTGAATGACGCTGGCTGATGCCATTTTCTTTCACAAATACCGGCGAAAGGAATATTACGTCTTGTCGCTTTCACTATATTTTGAGACACAGAATAATGTTGTGTAAATGTTAACTTAGCTACTCATGTCGCATGAAAATCATAGTAGTTTGTTAATTTATCAAATATTTCAATACTTTACCATAGTTTAACTCATTAAGAGTTCACAGATTATTTAACCTTGATTTTCAACTGATTTATTGTTATTTATTTGTACTAATCGAGTTCACGTTCAAGATATTTCTTCCGGCTTGATAGCCTATGCAACTGGAGAAAACTGAAATAGTTCTTAATTTTTTGAGTTCAACATCTTGAAAACCGATGAAAGGTCCAATTGGTAATTCAAAGTTTGAATATCGTATCAGAACTGTAGTATTAAAAAGGAGCTTAATATTGCTATTTTGAAAAAAAAAACTAATTCTACTTTCGTTTTCATTTTGCAGTTTTGCCTCTAGTCTCCCATATTCAATCACCTTAAGCTATAAATTTGCACATGCGCACTTATAAAATGATAATTAGAATCTCTAAACTAAACTAACATAATTAGAATATTGCAGTACAAATGAAAAACAGATTTGTAACAAATTTTGCAATAAAAATTACACTCTTTTTGTATTCATACACTGGTCATTGAGGTACAAATTTAGTCTCCCATAATTGACCACCTTAGCAATATACATCCAATGATCAAAGTCTCACTTGCGGCATTGGTAAAACAGACTTAAACATGTATTTTGAGCTATTTCCCATCTATCTACCCAAATTTCGAAGAGCATCTACGTGGCAACAGCATTTACAAGAAGAAAACATGAACCAAAAATATTTGTAAGGAATGAGAAAAAATGGCATAAACCGGTTTATGCAAGAGTTTCAAGGCATAATTTGTATTCATTTGATATATTTCATATAATACCATTGATTAATGTTGATTTCTTACAATTTACAAATTGTTTGTAATAAACAAGTTAACTCCCAGTGCACAGAAATGAAACCTATCGAATATGGGAGACTGCTCGAATACGGGAAACTCGAGTGTTACTATAGAATGTGCAAGTTATATTATGCTAGTGTCAAAGGAATATAGTTTGTTTTTTTATTTTAATTTCTTTTTCAAGAGGTTGAAAGGCAAGTTTTTCTTAAGGTAACCATTTATATATATATATATAAATATATATAAATGTGGGATAAATTGTATTCAAACAGTGTAAAATATATGGATTATCAAGTTATAACCCTAGCGCTTTCGAAACTAAAAGTTTCTTCGGAAACACTGTTTGAATACAATTTATCCCACATTTATTTAAACTATTTAGTATTCTTGCATCCTCAGGGATCCAGTGTTTTAGAAAGAAATTGTGTTGGTATTTTGTTTTCTTTCTCTTATCCTATATAAATATATATATATATATATATATATAAAAACCCAAAAAAACCCAAACATGTTAGGGCAGGCCAAATTATCACATAATATAGCTTGTTGAATATTGAGCATAGGTGCCATTGCCATTTTGGGAAGAGTTCTTTTTTCTGTCTCAGATGGATAATAGATGCATTGCAATGCAGCCTAGGCATTTATTAGAGTTTAAAATGATTTTTCAAAGCAGCCAGTTTGCTCCATTGTTTCCCCCCCCCCAATAAAATTCTAAAACCACATGGACTTTGCTGCGATATCATAGCCCTCTTTCTGATAATCTGCTGGCAAGCAGAAAGAGGGCTGTGATATATCAGCTAACATGGACTCTGTCCTGTTGGTTCCAAAGCCCTGGTAGCTAGATTGTTAGTGTGATCCATCAAATTTGTAAAAGCTCCCCACTTTTTGTAGAAATAAATTGGATTTAACCCTTTCCTGTTTTGCAAAATTTTAGACCCATCCAAATTCAAAGGTTTTGCAGATGAGAATTTAGAGTTGATTTTATTAAAAAAATATCCATTTAGTAGGGTAGAAAACATTGTGGAAAAAGAAGAAATTGCTTGTCACAAGCAATTTCTTCTTTTTCAACAATGTTTTCTCAGTCAAAAAATCACAGGGACGTAAAAACCAGGGATTAACCAGGAAAGGGTTAAGTCGGAAAAACCAATAGATAGATTGTAAATTTATGCATCAAGCTATTATTATTATTTATATCTTCTGGGTAGAGATAAGACTATACAGAGATAGTGCTTAGAACACGATCACTCTGGAAAGGGACATTGTCTTACTTATGAAAATGATGAGATATTTTCTTCCTGGTCAAAAAGGCTTCAGGCAGTTTATTTGTAAACCCAGGCCAATACAAGCAAGCTGTATGATACTCCTAAGGGTAAAAAGCATTGAAAAATATTGTGGAAAATTAAGAAATAGCTTGTTACAAGCAATTTCTTGATTTTCCACTCAGTTTTCTACCCTAAAAGACAAACATTTCTAATATTTCACTGACTAGAATCTGTTGCCTTTAAGTCTAAATCTGTTTCCCCTGTGGGAATAAGTTAACTTAAAAATGGCCGCTGATAAATCTTTTTTGTATCTTTTTTGCAGATTTGATATAAGTAGTTGACACTGTGAGCATGGCATCACAAGAGTATTCCACTGAACTTAAAGATGCCCTGAAACAAATGCAGACATCCCTTCAAACCAAGAAATTTACTGAAAAATTCCAAGAAGTAAAAGAGTTTTTGCAAAGACTAGACCAAGCAGTTGTGGAGGTAATCAAGCACAAAAATTGGTATCAAATGGGTGTAAAGTATGTATTTAACCCATTCCCTCAAAATGTAACTTGTATATGCCCCTTAACCCATTCCCACTCAATCCCTCCTTTTTACGCCCCTCAACGAAAAAGCTTTGGAAAACATTGTGGAAAATGAAGAAATTGCTTGGATCAAGCAATTTCTTCATTATCCACTATGTTTTCTATCCAAAAAGATGAGAAAAAATTTAAAATTCCATCAACTCATCTACAGCTTTTTTCAAATTAGACCAGTCTGAAATTTTGAAAAATGGGTAAGTGTTAAGAAAAAAGCTTTTGATTTTTTTTTTCCTTTTGCCGCTATGTTTATACCCAATATTCCATCTAAGTGAAATTTTCATTTTTTTCCTATTTGAACCAACCTTAACATTGTCAACTTGTTACGGGTAAAATGTGTTATTGTGCACATGATTTAGAATTTATATGTACATACAAGATCTGTTGTAAATCTAGTTCCTAGAGTTTTTGTGATGGATATTTGTACCAGTTTGAATTAGGGTCAAAAAGGCCCAGTGACAAAAAGGCCCAGTGTACAAAAAGGCCCAGTGTCAAAAAGGCCCGGGTCAAAAAGGCCCACTTTCAAAACTGACCAGAAAGACCCAGTCCAAAAAGGCCCACATATACATGTAAGAGAATAGCAAATCAGTCTGATTATACATGTATTTAACTCAAGTTTTAGATGAAATATATATGATAAGAAGTATTTTTATATTATCATCTTATCCTACCACTCATGAGCATGATATTTTATGGACTTGCTCAAATGATCCATCAGTAGACAACAATGATATATACTGTACAGCATAGAAAAGAATTTTTAACAACACCTTGGTTTCCAGAAACATTGCTATGATGACAGAAAACCATTTGGAAAAAGAAGAAACTGCATTTCAGAGGCAACCATACGTTGTCGATATACTTATTATAATCGGTTCTTTATGCCAACACCTTTCAATACAGGTAATAAACATAAACGTGTCATTCTTTAATTCATACTGAAAAGTGTTTTATTTTACACTGATCAATTTTAAGTCAGTTTAAAATTAAACAAAAGAAATACATATTTTCATAGTTAAAATAATGTCAAATGTTTAAGATAGGTTAGTGAGCCTTTTTGGTCAGTTTTAATAGTGGGCCTTTCTGGTCTGGGCCTTTTTGGTCAGTTTTAAAAGTGGGCCTTTTTGGACTTGGCCTTTTTGGACCGGTCCTTTCTGACATTGGGCCTTTTTGACCCGACACCACAAGTTTCATTTTCATTGTTATGCTTGACTGCCACTTGCTCATATTGAAGGAAAAACTATAAAAAAAGCCTGAGAAATAGCGATGGAAATCAATCATCGATAAGAAAAAAAACAAAACGATGGTCAACAATCAGAAGTATTGGAATTCCCAAATAGGCCAAAGATTTAGAAAACTTCGTAAAACCATGATAAGCTTTTGAATAAATGTGATGGCTAATTGGATCGCATCACTATATGCACATACATTGTTTTGCTGAACTGCATATGCATTTTATCTATAGGAGAAGATGTCTATTGAAATTTCAAGCATTTTCAAAACACATTTTTTACCCATTCCCACACAATAAATTCAAAGAAGTTGCAGACACCAAATAAAAGTTGATGAATTCTTTAAAATCTTTGTCTTTTGTGGTAGAAAACATTTAGGATAATGAAGAAATTGCTTGTGACAAGCAATTTCTTCATTTTCCACAATCTTTTCCAAAACTTTTATATTAGGAGGCGCTAAAAAGCGTCACCGTGTGGGAATGGGTTAAGGTGTTGGGCCATTTGTTTTAGCCATTAAATCATGTCTAGGCATGAAATAACATGAAATTTTGATTCCAGTCGGAGGTATTTTGATACGCTTCATGCAGACATCTGCATAGTCTTTTAGACAGAAAGAAAACTTTGAACTCTAACATTGGCCTACATTTATGTGAATCATTTTACTTTGTTTTAGTATTCAAGATGTAGTTATGATGTTTAGGTTGCCAACCGACCACTTTACTTTTTTGTTCCATGTGACTTGCCATAATTTTTTGAAAAATCAAATATTTTGATATCGAAATGAAAACTTCCTGTTTGGATGATCCCTCTGTTATCTTTCCTATTTTTCCTTACTTACAGACAAGCATGGAATTGGTTCTGAATCAATGTCAAGATTTTATTAGAGAAGAGAAAGTTACTAAAATTCAAGGAGCAGGCAAGGTTGATATCGATGATATTAAAGAGGTGGTCACTCTCTTTCTGAACCAAGCTAGAAGGTATGATTAACCCACTATCAGATGTCAACATTTGAATGAAATGGTAGACAATGATTGAAAGTGTGTAAGAATTGAAAAACATTTTAGTAGATCATGTTGCAGATCAAATAAGTTAACCCATTGCATCACAATGATGCTTTTTTAAGCATTTAGACAAAATTTTGTAATGACGTTGTGGTAAATGAAGAAATTGTTTGTTTCAAGGAGTTTTATTATCCAAAATGTTTTCTTCCCAAAAAGAAGAAAAAAATAAAAAAAATTGTGAACTGAAATTTGTCCTCTGCAACATCTTTTATATTTGAATAGTTTAAAACAGTTGTGTGGTAATTGGTTGAAATCTGAAATTGTGTGGGGATTGGTTAAGGACAGTTATGTAAAATTAATTGATATGAGTAACACATACAGTTCAATGCAAGTTTTTAGACTAAATAAAGAAAGCAATTATATTATGACATAAGCAATTTTGTGATTACATAATGTATGCGACATTGCCATTGAAATAAGGTAGTGAAAATATTGTTGTAGTAAAAGTGCCTCGCTTTTTGTGCTTCTATTCGGAATGAATGCAGAAAGACAATTTTGGTCTGAGGTGTCATAATAATCCTTCTATTGGTAAACTGTAAAAAATAAATCGGAATCATACCCAAATTGGCACAAAACAGATAGGGGTGCGCGGGTAAATAAAAATGAAAAATCTTAAAACTTTCAACACCAACCCTTCAAGTTGATTTGAATTTGAAGATGTACTATCCAGCACTATATGGTAGAGACTAAGAATGAGAAAAGTTCAATTCTGTAAAATGTTCTATTATCAATTTTCTTGAATTGAAAAGCTTCATTATTAGCTGACATGAGCAAAAAGTGCTCAAAATGAGGTTTTTTTACCTAGCTGTGTCTGGCATCAGGCATTGGCTGTCATCTGTCATCTGTCGTGTGTCAACATCTTGTGTGCACAACAGAGGTCACAATTTGAACTCAAATGTCATGAAATTTGGTCAGAATATTGTCTCATGAAACTTTAGACTAGATCAATATTTGGTCATGTTGGGCCAAAAATAGGTCACTTGGTCAAATCTGAAAAAGAAACACTGTTTTTATTTTAGAGATCACATTTTGGTCTCAAATGTCTTGATAGATAGAATTTTGATACAGTCTCACCTATTTGTGCTTTTTTTGGCCATTTGTTGCCATTGATTCAGGTGAGTGCTCTAGGGTCAATGACCCTCTTGATTTAGTTGACCTATGGACTGTACCTATTAACCCATTACAACGCAAGAAAATTTGAGACTGATCCAAATTGAAAGGAGTTGCAGACAATAATTTAAACTTGGTGAAATTCTAATCTTCTTTGTCTTTTAGTGTAGAAAACATTGTGAATGATGAAGAAATTTCTTGTCACAGGCAATTTCTTCATTGTCCACAATGTTTCCTGGAACTTTTGTTTCTTTTGGGACGTAAAAGAGCTGGGTTGTGCTGGAATAGACTAGGACTATGATCTTACTTTTCGGAAGTCTACTGATCTGTGTGGATGCATAGGCAGGTCTGGGTTATTACTTGGCACATAATTATGTGACTTACTCGAAATGTCATGCATAGGCTCCAATGAAGAAAAGTTGTGTGTTTGAATGAAATCTTTAAACCATTCCAGACAGAGAAAATTTAGACTGGTCCAAATTGAAAAGACTTGCAGAGAACATTTTAAAGCTTATGAAATTTTAGATTTTTAAACATTCTGTGTAGGAAACACAGTAGATGAAGATGAACATAGTAAATGAAGAAATTGCTTGTTACAAGCAATTTTCAATGTTTCTTAACCTATTCTAAAACATTTTTTTAGACTGGTCCAAATTGAAAAAAAGTTGCAGACAACAACTACAAGTTGATGAAGTTATAAAAATATTTGTATCTCAGCTTAGAAAACATTGTGGATAATGAAGGAATTACTTGTAATAAGCCATTTTTTCATTTTCCTCAATGTTTCCAAAGCCTTTTCTTGAGGGGCCTCAAATGCCTCACTATGTGGGAATGCGTTAAAGCTTTTATAACGAGGGGCAATTCAAAGTGTTGCTTAGTGGTAATGGGTTAAGACACTTGAGGGCATAGATTGGAATAAAGTTATATAATCAAAGTACCTTGGGTTAGGTTTACTGATAATGATCTTTCTAGCACCCTATATCAAAAGGGATTTATGCATTTGTACTACTTTCAAAACAGACTTTCTCCTTTTGTCTTTTTTATGTTTACCAAAATCTCTCATTAGAATTTTACACTGTTTTAGAGTACCTATGCAAACAACAGCAAAGGAAGGTAGTCCAGGATTTAGTCAGACCCTGCCACCTGGTAAAAGGTACATATAAACTGAAAGAGATTGTACACAAAAGAGGGAAATAATAGGGAATATTATGCTGTAATAGTGATCCAACACTGATTTTTATGTCCCCACATCATTGAGATTGGAGGCATGTTGTTTTACTGATATCTGTCTGCTTGGGAGCATACTTAACACTTATACTTTTCATTTCACAGTTATTCAATCACTGTTCAAGATACATGGCTTGTATTTGTTATATAGGTTCTTTGAACTGATAGGCATCGGTTTGAAGTGAGATAAGGGTTACCTACCAAGGTCACCTATCAAGGTCACAAATTTTGTACAATTGACTTAACAGTTTTGCTCTTATCAAAAAAATGTTCAAGATACATGGCTCATATTTGGGGTATAGGTTCCTTACATTGATATACATCAGTCAGTTGTAAGGTTAAGGTCATCCATTAAGTTCAAGGTCACTTATCAAAGTCATCTTGGTGAAAAACTTAACATTTGGTGTTATTCAAATACCGTTGAATATGCCAGCTCATTCATGGGACATATGTTACTTGTTTTAGTTGTATTGCCAAGGTCATTGATCAAGGCCAAGATCACTTATCAAGTTCACATTTTAAAGAAAAGGCTGTTACGGGGCCCAGGATATAGTGTTTCCCAAACACATCTACTAAATTTATGCATGTTGTGCTGAAATTCTGTAGACCTTTTATATGTTTTTCTGTAACTACAAAGCCACTTGACTTATAAAAATTTGATGCAAATTAAAGTTGCCCATGATCAAGGCAGGTGCCCTTTTGTTTATGGGTAACTTAGATTGAAATTCAAACTCACATTGAATGTTTTTGAAAAACTCATGCTGAACTCAAAAGTAATATTTCTCTGACCTTTTGTGTATATTCTAAAGAAGGCCATTTGAGGTGCCCTTTTATTTTTTGTCACCTTTTCAGAGGTTTCAAAACAGACTTTGACTAGAAATGGAAATTTGTAATTTTAACTAAATACAAAACTGTGTTGTGAGAAAGGTGTACAATGTATAATAGCTTTACATCTCTTTGTCATTCTGTCTTGAGCAATTTTTCAATAATTTAGAAATATAGATACATGTACTTCATAAATATATTCCTATAAACAATTTATAGGTAGTTAGGTACGCTTTTCTGTAGTTTCTCAATAAGATTTTGCTTCTTTGAAAAAAGGGACTTTATGTATAAAAAATAAAGTTTGCTACTTTCTTCTAATTTCCTGGTAAAATCTGATTAGTTTTCATATTTGAATATATTTTGAAATGTCTTGGATCCTGCCTATTTGTTAGGACACTAAGCCATGGGATTCCTGGTTCAATTCAAGATGTGGCAATATCCTTTCTGACATTTGTCTCCAACCAATGAAGAGATAATCGTGGGAACCTTCCTATTTGTTAGGGGTTATGGGGTCAGATGCTGCAAAAATATCCTTTTGGACATTTATCTACCACCAATGAGTGGATAATAACAAACCTAAGTGGGATGAGCAGCTGGAGGCTTCAAAAGGTTGTTGTGGTTGTACTGGCCTGAGACATACCAGGAATCCACAGTAAGGTGCGCCAGCTGTGGTGTTATGACTGCAATACTGTTAAAAGTGGCGTTGAACCCTATTCAAGTAATAAACCTGCCAATTTGTAATTCATTGTTCTAAAATATGTGTTTCATGTACTGGTATTAAGGGGGCGTAATATATTGTAAACTAGATTCACGATATAAAGTTTTTAAAAGATTTCTGCTAGATTATTAATAAATTTTATCCATCAAAGCTACTGACCTTTTACATTTTGCATTATATGGAGAAAAAGTGTTATGGGAAAAGGGGGCTTAATGACATACATGTATTTTGAAGTCAGTGAAGAAAGGGGGCTTGATGATTATTTTGTTAGTATACTATTTTATACTTTGAAATGAAAATTCCTTGTTTCTTTAACACATTCCCACAAAGTGACACTTTTTCATGGCCCTCATGAAAGGATTCAGAAAACATTGTGGAAAATGAAGAAATTCCTTTGTGCTTTGACAAGTAATTTCCTCATTTTCCCAAATGTTTTCTTCCCAGCAAGTTGAAAAAATATAAAATTTCATAATCTTTAAATTGTCGTCTGCAACTCCTTTCAATTTGGACCAGTCTAAAATTTGTTGTATGGGAATGGGTTAATCCTTACTGTTTTTCTGAATTTTAGACTTGTCAAATTATTATGGCTTGTTACAAGCAATTTATTCTTTACACAATGTTCCCTCAAGTATGATATCTCAAGGACGTATAAACCAGGGATTGTACGAGAAAAAGGATTAAGACCTTTTCCAATACTCAATGATCAAAATGCATTGTCATTATATGTACTGCATTAGCTATGTTTGAGAGTTTCGCAATCAAATTGTTGAGTATTTCAATAGTATTTGATTAGGTTTTTGAAATATCAAATTATGCTTACAATGTAGACCAAGACTAGACTGTGCATTTATATAATCTAAAACTTACACATTATGTCTGCAACCAAAGGAATATCATCGATAGAAATTATAGGAATATTCAGTAATCACAAAAACAAGCTGTATTTAGCCCCTTACCACGCAATTTCCATATTTCATTTTCTAGAAGAACTATTGTTGGAAAAGAGAAAAAATGCTTCCTCTAATTTGACACTTAGTTTTAAATTTAACCCTTTCCCGTTCAAATACGGGATTTTACGTTCCTGTGATTTTACACTCGAGAAAACATTGCGGAAAAAGAAGAAATTGCTTGTAACAAACAATTTCTACTTTTTCCACAATATTTTCTACCACATAGGATGGTTTCATTTCAAATGGCATCCAGTTTTCATTGTTGTCTGCAACCTCTTTCAATTTGGACTAGTCTAAAATTTCAATAAGCGGGAAAGGGTTAAATGCCTTTTGACATTTCATCTAAAACTTCATTCAATTTGATCTAGTAAAAAATCTTGTTATCTGGCAACAAAAATAATGCCCCTGGCATCAAATGGCTCTTCCCAAGGGGTCACAAATGGGCCCCTACCGATATCCAGAGTTACTCCGCTTAGTTTTAGTCTTAGAGTGACCTCCCTTAAATCTTTGGGTAGTTCCGGTGGAAATATCGATGATATCGGTATCGAAAACATTAACAGGTTGTTGCCAGCTCTTACTATGTGTCATTATTGTTGAAACCCTAGATGACATAGAGACTACTTTATTTAAACACCAGATCTTAATTTTTAAAGCTAAGTGACGTTTAATGTGTTTATAATCGTAAATGAGCCAGTATGAAAGTGTATTTTTCGGATATACCCTAATTCCGGATTTACGTATTAATTACCATAAAAATAGCTTTTTTGATCGAAAAAAAAAACAATGATACTCACGGAAATACATTCCGTTATTTCCTTTTTTAAAAAATGGTTTCACATGTCAAGCGGGGCTTTGAATTTATAAGATATCTGTCAATTTACAAACGGGAACTGTTACAAAGTAGCTCTGCACACGTCTTCATTTCATGACCATGGGAATTTACGAAATACCCTTTTCATTGATGAATATGAAATAAATTTAATCAGAATTTCACTGCATGATCCTCAAAAAGCTCTGTAAAGTGTCTGGAGGCTTGTGGAAATGACTGCTGCCTCTGTAGGTCCTCCCAAGATATATCATTCGTTTCTTACCAATGGCAAGTAAGATATGTCATTAATTTCTTACCAATCGGAAAATGATAAGGTCATTGTGCGGGAATGGGTAAACCAAACTAATTCAATCAACCTGCACAAGCTTTAGCATCTAATATTAGATGTGTGCACAAATTTACATTTTACATATAAAATGTATTCTGGTTAACCCTGGTTTATACGTCCCTGTGGCTTTCAAATTGAGAATGCATTGAAGAAAAAGAATATGCTTGTTGCATTTTCTTCCTTTTCCACAGTTTTCTACCCTGCTGAATTTTTTTTTTTATTGTTTTATATATCATTTCATGTATTTAAGTATTTGAGAAAAAGTGAGAAATAAAAGTGGAAATATAAAAGAAGCGAACGTAAGAAGTGTTACAAAGATACTAAGACAATCTTTTTGAACGTATCAATCCATTTAGTTGATACCAAATTCTTATTAATATATTGAGATATATCACGCAATGACATATATGATACAATGGATATGTACTAAATACTCAAATCTTTTTGTTGTAAAAAGTGATCTTAAACATTTTTTTTTTCGTCAGATTTTTCTTACTTAAACACATCTTTTGCAATTTTTTCTAAATGAGAAAAGTTTTAATATAGATTTCCTTTACCTCTTGCATTTATAATTCTATTTAAAATGTACAAACTCGTAATTTCCTTAGAATTGGAGGAAATAGCAAACGACTTCCTTTGTTACTTGTAATAAGGGGTTATCGGGTGAAAATCAAAAGCCAATAACCGATCATTATGAGATATATCCAGTGTATATCCAAAATACCACCCGTGGTCTATTACGCAATTAGAGATACCGATCAGAAGCCTTTAAGTTACTTGGATTAAAACAGCAGTTTATGAGAGGACATCGTTAACCTTTAAATTTGATTTTCCATTTAACCCTTTACAGAAAAAAAATCTCAGAACGAAAGAGGATACGCACGTCATTTTAATAGCCATGTGTACCGAAAATAATGGATCTTTTAAATGTCGAGAAAATTGGCGTAAAAGTACTCTTTATCGCAATATTGTTATTCTTGGTTGTTGTTGTGTGGTTTCCTTGATTTACTAAGTCTTTTCAAGTTAAAGAGGTAAACGCAATGATTTCCTACAAAGGACGCCTTTGCTATTTTTTTTTTTCGAAAATAAGAAGTAAAATATGAAAACTGGACGAGAATGAAATTGGTTCCTAGGTCGGGAGAGAAAAACGATTAAAACGTGTCAACGTTAATATAAACTACCACAACAATTCCATATTCTAAGAGTATTATAAGAGTACTCAACATTCCGCTATATCAAATTCTGAAAAAAATATCTAATTCTAAGCAAAATAGGAGCATATAACCTCTGATAGTGTACTTTTACTTAGGGACCCAACCACAACATTTTGCATATAATATATGGACAGAAAGATAAAACATTAATCAATCATCAGAACTAGATAAATCCAAATAATATAAGTCAACCGACTCCCTTGTTATTAGTCAAAAGAAGGACTTCTGGGCAGTCGTGTGAAAATCAAAGCAAATAGCCGATCGTTATGAAATATATCCGGATACCACCCGTGGACTATTGCGTAATGAAAGATTCCGATTCAAAACGTGCAAGTTACTTGGATTAAAAAAGGAGTTTATGGACGGGCATCGATAATTCTTATGATTAACTTACCATTCAAACATTTGTAGATAAAAAAAATCTCGGAACGAATTAGGATACTGACGAAATATTAAAAAGCATTTGTATAAAAAATAACAGATCGCTTAGATTTAGAGAAATTCCTTGTAAAATACTCCTTTTATCGCAATACTTTTGTCCCCCTCCCCCCCCCCGTTGTTGTTTTGTCTGTTTGCATGTTTCAATAGATATTCTCAAGCCAAGCAAATAAAAGCAACCACGCACCTTGAAGGACACTTTTGCTAATTTTGTTTCGAAAATGAGAAGTAGAAGTAGAAGTAGAGAAGCTCGGACGGGAAAACGATTATAACGTGTCAACGTAAATAAAAACTACCAAAACATTTTCATAATCTATAAGTATTACAAAAGTACTCGATATTCTTATGTGTGAAATACCGAAAAAGTAATTAATTCTCTCCAAAATGGACGCTTTTAGTCTCAGCCCTTATATACTCTTTGTTGAAATTTAAACCGGAACTACCCAGTAGAATCAAGGGAATTAATTAAAGGGCAATTTTCGGGAGAACTCCGTATATCGGTAGGGGCCCATTGGGAAACTCACTCAATATGAGCAAGTTTAGAAAAATCTTCTTGACTATAAAGCCTGAAGCATTCATATTAGGACACTATAGTTATCCACCATGTTTATTAAAATTATGCAAATAGGGTCAAACACAGCCCTGACCCAGGGGTCTAAAGTTTAGAAAATGCTCAATTAGAGTATGTTCAAAACTTCAAACTTCAAATACTTCTTCCCCCAATTTATGAGGTTACAATAATAATGCATTCATATTTAATACATAGCATAACTACATGGTTCTCTACCAGTACCCAGTTTTCTACCAGTACCCAGTTCTCAAAAATTATACCCATGAGGTCCAAAGCTAGATAAAGCACGCAATTAGAGCAATTTCAAAAGTTTTCTCTCTCCTAAAATATAAGGCATTTATATTTAGTATTTAGCATTAATAGATAAACTATGATATTGAAAATTATGTTTAGAGGGTCAAAAACGTCCCTTCTAAACGGGTCCAAGATTGGGGAAATCACTCAATTTGAGGAATAAAAAAAATATATCCTTAGATATAGTAGCAAGAGCATTTTTATTTTGAATGTAAAATAACCTTAGAATTATCTACCATGTTTGTTAAAGTAACACTCCTGGGGACAAAAATAGCCCTTCCCAAGGCATTAAAAGTTATGAGAAATGCTCAACAAGATCATGTTCAAATATCTTCCTCTCCCAGTGTATGAGGAGTGATGCATTTGTATTTGGTAAATAGTACCGTATATCGAGATGGTTCTCTAGCAAGGTTGCTAAAATAACACCTGTTGGGTCAAAATGGACCAAAAGTACAGGTCGAATAAAATTGTGAGAAATTGTCTAATTGCTTGTAGCAAGCAAGTTCTCCTTTTTTCACAAGGTTTTCCAAACATACTTTCCTCTGTGTCAAAATGCAGTTTAAGGTACTCATACTTGATAAGTATGCAATACTTTTGCTGGTTTTGTACTATGCCCAAAATCTTACATTCATTATATTCATTTGGCCACAGTACTGTTGCATCTTTATCTTTTAATACAAAAAAGTATGTCAATGAGCAATTAAATCAGGTGAGCAATTTAGGATATGATGGTCCTCTTAATTATGGATAGATTCCCATATTAATTTGCATAATTATTCCAGATCATGGGTTGAAGTGCCTTTTGCTTAGGTAGGTTTAACCCATTCCAACTCTGCAGAATTTTAGACTGGTCCAAGAAGCTGCAGACGACAATTTCAAGTTGATGGAATTTTAAATTTATTTGTTTTTTGGGATAGAAAACATTGTGGATAATGAAGAAATTGCTTGATACAAGCAATTTCTTCATTTTCCACAATTTTTTCCGAAGCTTTTTTCTTGAGGGGCGTAAAAAGGAGGGATTGAGTTGGAATTGGTTAAAAAGTCACAGCTAATTGGCAAACATTTGATAGATGGACACTAGTTGGCCTTTGACTAACACTCTAGTTAACCCATTCCAACACAATCACACTTTTAGATGACCCTCAAGAAAGACAATTAGGAAAATACTGTGATAAAACAAAGAAATTGCTTGAAACAAGCAATTTCTTCATTTTCCACAAAATTTTCTACCCAGAAATTTGAAAAAATTAAGAAATCATAAACTTAAAATGTTTGCCTTCAACTCCTTTCACTTTGGACCAGTCTAAAATTTTGTTGAGTGGGAATGGGTTAATCCTTAGATTCCGCAACCCAAACTTCTTTCAATTTGCCTCGTCCAAACTTCCGCTTCTCCATCAGACTAATACGAAATTTCAATTTGCCTACTTGATATTTAGGATTCCACTTCACTACAAAATGACTTCAAAAAATAAAGACCATCAAAATTTCCAGTTATCCATTTCCTGTTCAATCCCTGGTTTTTACATCTCTGTGATTTTATGATTGAGAAAACATTGAAGAAAAAGAAGAAATTGCTTGTAACATGCAATTACTTCTTTTTCCACAATATTTTCTTCCCTACTGGACAGGGCTCTGCAGACTCCCAGAATTTGGGGAGAAGTCACTTCTCACTAGTCTGAGAATTGGGAGAAGTTTTTCAAAATGGGGAGAAGTGGTGAAACTTTCAGAAGAAGTGGATCGTATCAAAAATTAAGTTTTTACGCGTATTCCTCATTTCTATCAGAAAATAAAAAAGCTTTACAACCAAGTAGTTGAATTTTATATTATGTATCATGCAATAAACATAGAAAATACTGCTTATTCTTTCAGTCCTCAATAAAGATCTTATTCCAGTGAACAAATACTTTTGTAGTTTTCTTTTTTTAGGTTTGAGAATTCAAGAGTTTGATTCTGAATTTAATTTTTTTATTATTTCATAATAGATTCATATATGATAAAAAAAAAGTCAACTAATAAAAAAAATGCAAATAGTGTATAGGCAGTCTGAATGAAATGAGTAGAGTTTCTTTTTGAAGCAGAAAATGAGAAAAAATTTTATTGTAACAACATGTATTTAATCAAACCATTACCAAAAATTCAGACTGGTACAAATTGAAAGAAGCTAAATAAGACATTTCACAGTGAGCTTAAATAAGAAAGAAGGTGCCAAAGAGGGTAGAAACATGTGGGGAAAGGATAAATTGCTTGCTGCAAACATTTCCTCCCTTTTCCACAGTTTCCCATAAAATCATTTCAAGATGTCAAAATGGAGGATTGTGTGGTTATGAGTTAAAGTCTGTGCACTTTACCTGATAACATATAAATGGATAAAAATTGTCATTAATTGGTCAAAAAAGTCCTCTGTGATTAAGTCAGTTATAGTGTGTAAAGGGTAAGGGTTACTGCTCAGTACACAAAACCAGACTCTGTACATGCAGAGGTTTAAAGTTAACACAGGATAATTTGCTCCATTTTATAGTATTACATGTTATTTAAAGGAATTATTACCAACACAAGTAAGTGAAATTTAGTTTTTGGATAGAATGTATCATAACAAGAATCTCAGGAAAAGATCGTAGCAGCCTTTAAATTGTTTGCCATAATTTTCTTCACTTGTTACAATAAAAGCAGATAACTCAAATTGAAGGATTCTAATGAAAATGAATTTACTCTACGTAGATTTTTGGCAGAATTATTTTTCATCAAGATTTCAAATTTTAAACAAAATTTTGCCTTCTGGTAAATGACACGGCGTCTGTAAATGTCGGCCATTATTCTCATTATGTGAAAGTAAGCAACAAATCTCGTAGACTGATGATAACTTAATTTACAGAAATAATTAAAACTTGAGAATGAAAAGGATTTTAAATAAAGATTTCTAGTGCCGAGAGTATACACAGCATTGCCAAAACCAATCGGTGTAGGTGTGAATGAAGCAAGCATGTCGACTATTAGCTGCCAGAACATACCCCTATTTCTGATAATCTGCTGGCCTCGCGACTACAGTATCGACACACGCTTGATTTACAATCAAAGGGCTTCCGACCGACAGTTGTATAATTGCACACTGTCCCATACTTTTATAGCCACTGGGCCAGATTTGGTTATCACCTATCGTATCCAGGCGACTTCCCGTAAATTCCAGGCGACTTCGACTTCGCTTTGATCAGCAAATCAGGCGAAGTTTTATGAAACCAGGCGACTTTTTCGCCTGAGTCGCCCACTCTGCAGAGCCCTGCTGGATGTTTGATTTTTTTTCAAATCAAACCACTTTAAATTTTGTCTGTAAAACCTTTGAATTTGGACAGGTCTAAAATTTCCCAATACATGAAAGGGTCATACAAAGTCTGTTTTGGAATTTCAGTAACCAAAAGATAGATGTACCAGTTAATGCTGTAGTTGGCCAGTACAAGACGACCCTAGTAACAGGCCAGCAGGATAAACCTCAAGGGTAAACACTGTAAATCTATCTTAAATGCAACCACCTCTAGCAACTAACTGACAAGTTGCGGCTTTGAATTAAAGAATCAATTGACCAATCAAATTGTTTATTTAGACCAGAAGTGAAGTTTGAACTCAAACACCGGCAGATATTTTTGTGAAGATTTTCAATTGGTTTGGCGACTTAGACATGGTACCTACAGCATAAATGGAGGTATCAATGTTTCTAAAACCTAGATATAAAAATTACCAAGTGTCGAAAAATAGACTCAAACATTTAATACTTTAAGTTAAATCAGGTATTGTCTTGGTGGTAAACTAATAGACCTAAAGTGGCTTTTTGTGGTTATATGGGAAAGGTTCAGCGAATTTCCAGGTTATTTTTAGATATCACAGAATTCCGCTGTCGCCATCGAATGACCTCATTTGCATATGACCCCAAATTAAATGAAGGTAACAAATTTACTAGCAAAACAGCCAAGGTCCTAAATCATGTCACATGAAAGGCTAAGCGCAAAACTACGGTAATTGTTTCTTTTCATAATAACGCTTACAAAGGCTTTGAACTTTAGCCAACATAAATCCTTATGACATAACTATGACGTTGGTTTGATGTAATTTAAACTAAATGCAAGGTTCCAAGGTTATTCGCGCCATGTGAATGTCCTTTATTCTTCGCAACTGTCTCGAATTAATCTAAAAATAGATTAATAGCCTACATAGGCTATTAGATTAATAGCTTACATAGGCTATAATGGAAGTACCCTGCTTTTTTTCTGATAAGCGACCTGAGATTTTTGCTAAACTACTTTGCAGCATATTGTATTCAAATAGTATATGAGAGGAAATAAAAATAATTAAAATCTGTGACATGAAAAAAACATCAATACCTACCTTTAACCCATTCCCACTTAATCCCTCCTTTTTACGCCCCTCGACGAAAAAGCTTTGGAAAACATTGTGGAAAAATGAAGAAATTGCTTGGATCAAGCAATTTCTTCATTATCCACAATGTTTTCTATCCAAAAAGTCAAAGAAAATTTAAATTCCATCAACTTGAAAATATCGTCTGCAGCTCCTTCAATTTCGACCGGTCTAAAATTTTGTTGAGTTGGAATGGGTTAAATAAGCTGTTGTTAATATATTTAGGTAGCCCACCAACTTATTACCTTTTTTGTTCTATGATATAGCCCATAAATTTTGCAAAATAGTTCCATTTAACCCAATCCCACTCAGTTATGATTTTAGACGCCCAAAAGAAAAAAAAAATGAAAACATTGTTAAAAATGTTTTTTACCAAAAATGTAAAAGAATTCAAAAAATTTCATAAACTTAGAATTGCAGTCTGCAACTCCTTTCAATTTGGATCAGTCTAAAAAGTTTGTCTTCTGGTAATGGGTTAATATAGAAGTTTGAGTCAGTGAGTTTGACCAGCAGTCAGTTGACAGGACCAGTGATTTGTTAATTGCTACTTAATCCCTCATTTTAGAGTACATTCAACTTTCTTCAGGATAGAGAATATTATGGAAAAAGAAGAAATTGCTTGTTACAAACTATTTATTCTTTTTTCCTCAATGTTTTTAGCTCACCTGAGCACAAAGTGCAAGGTGAGCTATTGTGATGGTTCATTGTCTGTTGTCTGTCTGTCTGTCCACAATTTCTTAAAAAAAAGTCTTCTCCTCCTAAACCAGTAGGCCAATTAAGCTGAAACTGTGCAGGAATGTTCCTTGGTTGAAGTTCTACAAAAGTTGCTAAAAAATTTCATTCTGTGAAAAACTCTGGTTGCTGTGGCATTTGAACATTGGAAATTTTAGTAAATATTTAAAAGTCTTCTCCTCCTAAGCCTTTGGGCCAATCAAGCCTAAGCTTTAGAAGGATGTTCCGTGTGTAAAGATCTATGATAGTTGTTAAAAGAATTTCATTCGGTTAAAAACTCTGGTTGCTGTGGCATTTGAAAATGGGAAATTTTAGTAAATCTTTGAATTTTCTTTTCAGAAACTGCAAGGCCAAAATTTCATATGTAGCTTAATCACATGGTTCTCTACCAAATTTAATCTCTGAGGTAAAAAATGGCCCGCCCCTGAGGTCTGAAGTTTTGAAAAGTGCTTAATTAGAGCAAGTTCAAAAGACTTCTCCTCGTAAACTATAAGGTCTAGTACATTCATATTTGGTATGTAGCATTACTAGATGGTTTTGTACTGTATCACTCAAATTTTTTCTTTAGGAGCAAAAAAAGGCTTTGCATTAGGGTCCAAAATAGGAAAAAATGCAAAATTTGCTTAAGTTAAAGAAAAAATCTTCACTTTAAGGCTGAGGGCATTTATATTTGGAATGTAGCAAAGCCTGGCTGTTATCTATCAATTTTGACTAAAATATGGCTGTAGAGTTCCCTGGTAGTCCAAAGTTTGTTAAAATGCTCAATAGGACTATGTTCAACAGTCTTCTTCTCCCAATCTGGAAAGTTTAAGGTATTCATGTTTGGTAGATAGCATAACCAGATGGTCCTCTACTAAGTTAGCTAAAATCAAATCCCTGAGATAAACATGGCCCTGTCCCAGAGGTCCAAATTAAGCTAAAATCAAATCCCTGAGATAAACATGGCCCTGCCCCAGAGGTCCAAATTTTGCAAAAATGCTGATTTAGAGCAACTTCAAAAGTCTTCTGATGATATATAAAGTGAAGGATATTCATATTTGGTATGTAGCATTACTACTTGATTTTGTACTATGTTACTGGAAAATATGCCCTTAGGATAAAAAAACCGTCTCTGCTCCAGGGGAAAACATTGCTAAAATTACTGAATCTGAAAGAATTCTTCTTAAATATAGGGCATAGAGTAATTGTTATAAAAAACAAAGCATAACATTATTGTTATATACCATGTTTATATCCTTTGGACAAAAATAGCCCTTCCAAAGGCATCAAAATTATGAAAAACACTATAAGAGCATGTTCAAATATATTCCCCTCCCATTGTATAAATTGTAATGGATTCAAATTTGGTTTATAGTACACCCAGATTGATATCCAACAAGGTTGCTAATATCATACCCATTGGGTCAAAATGGCCCCACCTCAGAGGCCCCAAGTTTGGTAAAATGCTCAATTAGAGCAATATCAAATTATTCTCCCCTTAACACTGGTCCACATTAAAAGAAGTTTCAGACAGTAATTAAAGTTTGATTGAAATTCAAATACAAGGACTTTTTAGGGTAAAAACAATATGAAAAATGGAGAAATTGCTTGTTACTAGTAAGTTCTCTGTTTTTCAAAATGTATTTTTAAACCTTTTCTCCTTGAGGGCATCAAACTATTGGACAGTTTGGTAATGGAGTAAACTATATAGCCATAGGCATTCATATTTATTATATAGCATTACTCCATAATTTTGTACTATAACAAAAATGTTAATTTCTTCGGTTCAAACATTGTCTTTTATATACAAAAATGTACTGTTATTTGCCTTAGATTAGCAATTTAGGACCATTATGGTCCTCATTTTTCAAGTATAAAATCAAAGGAACATAAAACCAGAAATTGAATAGGGAAGGGTTAATTATCAAAAATGGGCTAAAGATATTAAAAAGTGCATTTATCATTTCGATAATCTTATCATTTTGATAATTTTATCATTTTGATATATCTCATTTACTGATAAATTTTAAAGTAGCTCCACTGAGCAATCTTTGTAAACCATTGCAAAGCATTGAAGAATAATGTCATATCTGTGTTATTCCATAACTGAAAACTTCAAAGATACCATTTTAAAAGTGAAAAATGTTTTTCACTTTTTGATTTTACAGATCAAGTCCAAAATCCATGAAGAAGGATATTTCTGTTAATGCTGCTAAGGCTGGCAGGACTGTGGTTGAAGAGCCAAAAGGGTAAGTTTTTTTTCCTCTGAAATGAACCTGTGTTTCCCTATGCTGAATTTCAACCTTGATTTACTCAAAAGGTATACAAGGTAGAATCTTGAACCATTAGAGGTAGATAGCTCTCATAAAAGAGGTGTTCATTACACAAGAACCATATCTTATATTTTTAGAGTCATTGCATTTTGTTGCTTTTTGAAATTGATTTTTGTTCTTGGCATAACTCAAAATGTACTTCATGGGTAGATAGATCTCAATAGAAAGGCTTATGTCCACAAGAACCATAACTATGTGCATTATATTTGTTTAGTTATTACTCTTCTTTTTATTGACTTGATTTTCAACTGGAGCATAACTGAAAAAAATCTGAGATTGAATCATGAATCTTCACAGGTGAATAGATGCCTTCAAGGAGAGTTGCTGCATGAATTAACCATTACTCTGCAAATTAAATTTCTTTAAATAAAGCAAACTTACATTTCATCACCCTTGGTTAATTTTCGAACATGATTTTTGCAAAGCATTACTCAAAAGTATTTGAGGTAGAAGTTCACAATTTTCTGAAAATACAAGAGGTATCAACAAGGAGTATGTCATTGCTCTTAGGGGGCTTAAACGTTTCATGAATATATCTTGTTTGTATTTTCTTTAGAAAAGATGTCTCGGAGAATATGGTCAAAGAACATGAAGAAAAAGAAAAGAGGCTGTTTGAAATAGTGCAGCAAAAAGAAAGAGAAATTGAGGAAAAGAAGAAAATGATTGAAAAATTTGAAGCTGAGGGGAACAAGCAATATCAAGAAATTCAAGAATTGATACAGGAAAGACGTGTACTTCAGCATGAAAATGAAAAACTGTTAAAAGAAAGTGAATGGTTAAGGCAGAGAGAAAAAGACCTTCAAGCAGAAGTTCAAGAAAAGACTGAAGCATGGAATGCAGCTATTTTACAAATTGAGGAGGCAAGCAAAGATGTTGAACATTACGAGAAAAAAGTTTCTCACTTGGAGGAATCAATAAAGGTTAAAGAACGACAGAATGATGAAAGAGTTCAGAGACTTATTGCAGAAAGAGACGATCTACGTAATAGGTATGTTTTTATATACTTACCAATATTTCTTATAAAACATGCATCACACATTAACCTTTTCCTTTACAAACACAGGATTTTATGTCACTGTGATTGTAAACTTGCTGAATCAAGGAAATTTTCTGCTCCCATGCTAATGGCCTAGAGCTTTGATATTTGGCACATAACTTGGCCGAATAGCTCTCTGCCAACATACTTCAAATTATTGCTCTTATTCAAATATTAGCCCTATGTTGTTGGATCCCTGATTTTACACAGGAATAAAGACGGAAATTTTAGAGATTCTTCACACAAACCAAAAGGCCTTTGGATTTGATATTTTGTATGAGAAATCACCTAAATATTTTTTAGCAAAATACTTCAAAAGGTTGTTCAAACTTGAAAATTATCTCTTTATCATGGGATCCTTGATTTTACTAAGAAATAAGTAAGGAACCATAAATATCTGCTGGTCCTAAACTGTAAGGATAATTGACATGGTTCATCAACAAATGGCCCTAGTTTCATAATGCTTCAAATTATATTTCTTACATGAAAATAAGCCCTATAATATGGGAATCAGGACTTAACAAAGAAATGAATACGGAAATGTGAGTAAATCTTCTCCTCCTTTGAGATAGTTGGCCTTTAATGTGCTGGATTCAAAGGGCCTGCTGGAGATAAATATTTATTTTTCTTTAGGTACAGCAAGGTGGCAGGGCAAAAGTTGAAAGACAACAACTCTGATATATCTGACCTTAGTGATCCAAACCGTCCAATGAAACTCGGTGAGAAGTTTTCAGAGTTGTATGATAATGAATGGACAGATGCGTTTGATGCTCAGACAGACAAAATGAAGAAAAATGAAAAAGCTTCCATCAAATTTTTGCTAGATACTTTGCAGGTAAAGTTAGTTTCTTGCTACTTATACAAGGCTTGTGCAAGAATTAGAAATTTAGTGGTCATTTTGACAGGGTCAAAACAACAAAAAGAACATATCATGAGCATTGAATGGAAGGTATTAGTGCCAACAGACCTTTTCTTGTAATATGGAGTAAGCAAATGACTGATGCCCCACCCATTTACTCCTTTGGCCACACCCACTGACTCCGACAGGAAGTCCTGCTATGATTTTAAATGACATTATTCTGCAAAATTATCATGAAACAAAAAGGTAGAATGGTTGGTAAGCCCCCTAAACGTTGTTACTGAAGCTTATTTAAGCTATAGTTACAATGTTAAAGTCACTAAAAATGTTTCAAATAAATGGCGGCCAATGTTGGAGTTCAAATCTCAATATTGGACTGAATGAATGATTTGATTGGTCAATATATTGCTCAACTGTCACTTATAAAGGTCAACAGATGATTGCCATATTTGTTCCAATTTAGTTAAAAATTTGTCCACTTTCTTTAATAATGTAATTTGTTGGATTTATTTATCCGTTTGAATGCAAAAGTACATGTTCAGTCCAAATGAAGGATTTCATCGGTCAATCCAATGGTTAATAGACAGCCACTATTTGTCAGAAGGATCATCAGTTAGGACCAAGGTCATACATGTATATCAAGCTCATATTTGTAAATGTAATTCTTAAAATCTGTCAATGCTTGTACAATAATTATGAATCCATTTTACCATTTGTACTTTAGTCTGTACTGCTGCATCATTAATATCGAGGGCACTTTGTTTTACCAATATCTGCGTCTGGCCATCTGTCTGCCATCAGTAAACTTAAAGAAAAATTTTGCATTTTCTGTTATTCTAACTGGGTTGAAGATATATGGCCTCCTTTTTTAAGTAACAATCCTTACACTGATAGGCTTCAATTGGTTTCATGGTGAAGGTCACTTATCAAGGTCAACTTTACACTGAAACTTATGATTTTGCTGTTATTCAAATCTGTTGAAAATGCATGGCTAATTTTTGGGTTTAATGAAACTAAGACAGTTGGCTGTAAGGTTTAGGTCATCCATCAAGGTCAAGTTCACTTAACCCTTTCCTATTTTTTTAAATTTTAGACTGGTCCAAATTGAAAGAGGTTGCAAACAGCAAAAAAAATGGATGCAGCTTTAAATCAAACCATCCTAAGTGGTAGAAAATATTGTGTTAAAAGAAGAAATTGCTTGTCACAAGCAATTTCTTCTTTTACCACAATGTTTTCTTGAGTATAAGATCATGGCCATGTAAAATTCCAGGTTTGTCCAGGAAAGGGTTAACAAGCTCATAAACAGGGGTAGGATGTTTCAAAGTGATGAACAAAATTACTCTGTCTCAATTGAATTAGATCCAGTCTAAAATTTCGTTGTCTAGTAATGGGTTAAGAGTTATTTGCAACTTGAAATTCTGGTTATAATTTGAATCGAAATAGGTGTTAATGGAATTTTGTGCACAGAAATAATGCATTAAATGTTGCTGTTCTGAATAAGATTCTCAAAACAATTTTACTAAAGTTAGAGGACTTAAAGCATTTCCCATTCCAACTCAATCCCTCCTTTTTACGCCCCTCGAGAAAGAAGCTTTGGAAAAAATTGTGGAAAATGAAGAAATTGCTTGTATCAAGCAATTTCTTCATTATCCACAATGTTTTCTATCCAAAAAGACGAAAAAATTCAAAATTCCATCAAAGTGAACTTGTCATCTGCAGCTTCTTTCAATTTGGACCAGTCTAAAATTTAGCTGTGTGGGAATGGGTTAAAGAATTGGAAGCACCAATTTTGGATAAAATTGATTATTTGTCTCATAAGTCTGGAAAAGAACAAGCAGGTGGTTGAGATAAAGATCAGTCTGAACATATGGACAGGCTTATCTTTGTCTATATCTCCTGCCAAAACAGGAATATTTTAGGTTCAATATGACAAAGGACGGCCCTCAGCCATTTCACACTTTTATTGTAAATATTTTATGTTATAATTCACTACTTCAAGACTTAATATATATAGGGCGAATTAGTTATGATCTTTGAATGAAGTTAGAAAAATACTTTTATGTAATAATCACAAATAATTGAAATTGCCAGCATTTGTTTTATAAGAAAAAGATTCTATGAACTCAATATTTTTTCCAGGACTGTTATAGTTTCTGCATAGAAATTGCTGAGAGACAAAAAACTGAATTGATAAATGTCTTTTTATACAATTGTCAAGATATGAATAAACCTGTGGTAAGTATAGCACTTTTTGATTTGTTTTTTTTTTTAATGGGGTTTAACACCATTTTTAACAGTTTTTCAGTCATATTGCGGCTGCTGGACCACCTAACCATGATTTAGAGGATAATCGTTTGTTTCAGTGTAAGATCGATTAATATTTCATTTCGTGAACAACAAAAGCTTTATTTTCACGAGTGACGAAGCCACTCGTGAAAAGTAGCTTTTGTTGATCACGAAATGAAATGTCAATCGATCTTACTCAAAAAACAAATGATTGTTCTATTTCTTTAATACAAAAATTAGATAAAATGCAAAAATTTTATGAAAATTTTTCTTAAAGCGCGTCATTTTGCACGTGACTGCTATGCAACGTTTATGATGACGTCACTTATTTTGCTCTGCTTAGATAACGTCAGATAGGGTGAAATGAACGAAAGAGGGGCATAATTTTTTTATAATTTCACTGGATAGGCTGTGAGTTTATCAAATGATAATCTATTGTTATTTCTCGATAATCCACCTGAAAGCATTAAAAAAATCCTGATATTTCTCACACCAGTACTACTACTACATCCTTGTGAAGCCTCCAGCTACACATCCCACTTAGGTTTATGATTATCCACCCATTTTTGGGTGACAATTTTGGAAAGGATACATGTTTTTGCAAGACTAGGGATCGAACCCTGGACCTCATGATTGAGAGTTTGACCTGCTAACAACTGCACTATAGCAGTGGCTGCGCTATGGCAGCGGCTATAATATTGTTTGAAAAACAAATAAGGTAAAGTTAAAACTTGTATTAACCCATTCCAATATAATAATAGTTTTTGATAATACCTTTAGAAAAAGAATTTGGAAATCATAGTGGAAAATGAAGAAATTTCATGTCAAAAGATTTTTTTTTCATTATCCAGAAAGTTTTAATACCAATTAAAAAGGTAAAGATTTTTAAAATTTCCTTTACTAAAGATTGTCCTCTACAAGATAATTTTATTTGGACAAGTCTTCAGTTTTGATGTCTTGTAATGGGTTAAGCCAACACTCAAGGGGTGACCAAAATGTGTTTGTTCAGGGGAATTGTTGCTTTCTCCCACACAATAAAATTTTGGACCAGTCCAAATTCAAAGAAATTGCAAACAACAATTCTAAGTTGACAAAATCTGCAAAATCTTTGTCTTTTAGGGTAGTAAACATTGTGGAGAATGAAGAAATTGCTTGTAACAAGCAATTTCTTCATTCTCCACTATGTTTTCTAAAGCTTTCATATTGAGGGGCGTTTAAAAGCGTCACTGTGTGGGAATGGGTTATACACATTTCCATAACATATAATATTATGTGGGATTGGTTTAACTGAATACATGAATTATTGCAGGATTCTCAATTAATCCTATGTTGATGGAACTCATTAGAGTAGTCTCATTTAAATAATTCTAATGAGATCCACCAACATAGGACTTAGTTTTGAAAATTTGATAAAAATGTCCAATTATGTAAATCTTTTTTTCAAAAAGGGAATATCGATGCTGCTTTTCATGAAAGTGTTGCTTTTTAGATGTAGTTGCATGAAAAAGATTTTCTGTAAATCTGTCACAATCTTGGCGTGAGTCACAATCTTGGCGTGAGTCACAATCTTGGCGTGAGATTTGATGTTGTGGGCATAGTTGACAAGGGTTGACTATTACATTGGTCATGATATCTCTTTTATAATTGACTGATCACTACTGCAAATAAAAGAAAAACCCTAAAATGCAAAAGATCAATAAAATCATTTTTTTTTACTGGAAATGAAATTTAAACAATGATATTTATGATAACTGTTTTACTGATTTGGTGAGTTATATATTATATACAGCTTATTTAAGCTGTACTCAAGACTTTTAGCTTGTCAACAAATCATTTATTTTTAGCTCACCTGAGCACAAAGTGCTCTGGATGAGCTATTGTGATCGTCCGTCGTCTGTCCCTCTGTTCAAAATTACAAAAAAATCTTCTCCTCCTAAACTAACCATGGAATTATAATAAAACTTCACAGAAATGATCCTTAGGTCATGCTCTTTCAAAATACTAAAAAGAATTGAAAACCATGAAGAACTCTTGTTGCCATGGCAAAGGAGTGTAAAAACTTAAAAAATCTTCTCCTCCCAAGTGGTAAGGCCTAGAGCTTTGATATTTGGTATAAATCATCATCTAAGAACCCTCCACCAAAATACTTCAAAGACTTACTGTATTCTGAAAATTAGCCTTTTTCTGTGCGATCCCTGATTTTACATAGAAATAAAGACAGAAAACTTTAAAAATCTTCTTCACCCAATCCAAAAGGCCTAGAGCTTTCATATTTGGTATACATCCTCATCTATTGACCCTCTACCAAAATGCTTCAAGAATTACCGTATTCTGAAAATTAACACTTATCTGTGCAATCCCTGATTTTACATAGAAATAAAGAAGGAAACCTTTAAAAATCTTCTTCTCCCAAACCATAAGGCCTGGACTTTTGATATTTGGTATACATCATCATCTATTGACCCTCTAACAAAATACTTCAAAGAATTATCGTATTCTGAAAATTAGCCCTTTTCTGGGCAATCCCTGATTTTACATAGAAATAAAGAAGGAATTTTTACAAATCTTCTTCTCCAAACCATAAGACCTAGAGCTTTGATATATGGTACAAATCATCATCTATTGACCCTTTACCAAAATACTTCAAAGAATTATCGTATTCTGAAACTAAGCCCTTTTCAAGGCGATCTCTGGTTTTACAAAGATAAAAAAAAGGAAATTTTAAAAATCTTACCTTCTCCCAAATCATAAGGCCCAGAGCTTTGATATTTGGAAAAATCATCATCTATTATTAACTTTCTATCAAAATACTTCAAAGAATTACTGTATTTTGAAAATTATCCCTTTTCTGGACGATCCCTGATTTTACATAGAATAAAAGAAGGAAACCTTTAAAAATCTTCTTCTCCCAAACCATAAGGCCTAGAGCTTTGATATTATGTATAAATCATCATCTATTGACCCTCTACCAAAATACTTCATAGAATTACCGTACTCTGAAAATTATCCCTTTTCTTTTTGATCCCTGATTTTACTTAGAAATAAATAAGGAAATCTTTAAAAATCTTCTTCTCCAAAACCATTTGGTCAAGGGCTTAATAGTTAGTGTGTTATAATACCTATTGACCCTCTACAGAAATTCTTTATAGAATTACTGTATCCTGATAATAAGCCCTTTTCTGTGCAATCCCAGAAAAGGAGTTATGGAGGATATCATAGAAAATGTTCTCATTCTAAACCATTAGGCCTAGAGCTTTGATATTTGATATGTATTAATGCCTATTGACCCTACACCTACGTACTTCAAAGAATTACCGCACTCTTGAAACTGGCTCAATATGGTTGGATCTTCACTATACCTAGGATTAAAGGAGAAAATCTTTAAAAATCTTCTTCTCTAGAATGATAAGTTGTAGGGCTTTGCTATTTTGTATATTATAATATCATTACGCCTCGAGCCATCATACTCATGGGAGCGATATAGGACCATCATGGTCCTCTTGTTTTGTTACATGTTACTGATCATAAATTTTGAAAAATAACTGCTTTGATATATTTGTGTTGCAATTTGACAGCTAGTTTTTAATCCTGAATCATTCTAAATCTGGGATATTTCTGCTTTTGCAGGAGGAATAGACTGAGATCAGCCTGCACATAAGTGCATTCTGATCTTACTCTACACCACCTGTATTACATGATCATAACTGATTTAAAAAGTAACAATAAATCATTTTTGACCCATTTTAAGGCCCTCTCAGTACTGTCAGTCCTTTGATTTAAATGCGATTGTGAACAATAATTTAATTAATCATGACAAAGGTGGGTTGAAATGAAAATTTGCATTTTAGCTAGTCATACATTAACCATTCCAACACAATGAGGCTTGATTACGCCCGGAAAGAAAAACAATTGGGAAAACATTGTGTAAAAGTAAGAATTGCTTGTATCAAGCTATTTCTTCATTTTTTTAAAATGTTTTTTACCCCTTAAGGTGAGAAATCTAAAATTTCATAAACTTTAAAGTGTTGTCTGCATCTCCTATTAATTTGGACCAGACTAAAATTTTGCCATCTGGTAATGGATTAAATATTTAATCATTTTTTAACCCCACATCTGTAAGACTAAGGCTAAAATGTTAAAACTATGCTCTTACAATCCCTCCTTTTTATGCCCCTCAATAAAACGGCTTTAGAAAACAATGTGGAAAATGAAGAAATTGCTTGTAACAAGCAATTTCTTCATTTTCCACATTGTTTTCTTCCCAAAAAGATCTTTGAAATTTCAACAACATTGAATTGTCATCTGCAACTTCTTTCAATTTGGACAAGTCTATAATTTTGTTGTGTTGGAATGGGTTAAACCCTGCCCTTAAAATCCTACTTTTTTATGACGCTCAAAAAAAAAAAAGTTCATCTAACTTATGCAGAATGTAAAATATGACAATTTCTTCATTTTTTACATTATTTTTTAGCCTGAAAGACTGAGATATTTCAAGTTCCATCACCACAAAATTGTTCTCTGCATTTTTTAAAGAAAATTATCAAAGATTGACCTGTCTATAATTTGGGTATCCGGTAATTAATTGGTAAAACAGTGAAGTAAGGCCTTCTTTCTGTTTGTTTAAAACATATCCTGAGACTACGGATAAACGTTTTGCTGTATTTCTAAAACGAACGAATTGCTCATAATGAGTGTTTCATTGATATGCGTTCAGCTAATCCTTCGGCTTGATTTTGTAAAAACGATGCCATTTTAGCTTGACCTTTTTCGGAGAAAACCTGAGGTATTTTTAAGGTGCGTTAGGTTCTGCGTCTGCGTTGTCTTCTGAAAACTTTGATTTTTGTAATATCTTTGGTATGTCTGATCACATTCACTTGAAACTTTAAATATGTGTTCACATTCTAATGAGCAATCTATACCCAAAAGCGAAAATTTATATGCATTTCAAAACTAATTATGCCTCTTTTTCAACTAATCAAGTACTTGAACAGCTGATTGTTTGCATTCACATGAGGTGCGCTTGTTGTGCATGTGTTCACAATTATATAAACTTATTGTTTCATTTAGACCAAAGATAAGCCAAGACTTCATTCCAACCAAGAACAAGCACTCCTTGAAGTTAGGAAAAATATTGCAGCTACTAAACCAGAACCAGTGAAACAGGTTATTTCTTTACTGTTCTACTATTACTTTTCCTTATCTAATACTGTTTTTCTGTAAAATCTGCTACATTATTTTTTCAACACACTAAGAAGTGATTTAATTGATAGAAGGCAGTTGTCATTCAAAAATAAGTAGATTAATCAAATAATATATTTAGACTAGAAGTGAACTTTAAAGTCGAGATGACATTTATGTGAAGCATTTTTTGTTGGTTTAGTGACTTAAACGTATACGAGCTATAGTTATAATGATTAGTGTGCCAACCAACTATCTTAACTTTTTGATTCATGTTACTAAAGATGAATTTAGCAAAATAACACTGTTTGACATCTAAGTCGAACTTCCTGTCAGAATTCAGTTCGCAGGGCCAGTGATCCTTCAGTTTTCATGTGGAATTAATCTTAACAACTGGTTAATGAATTTAGAAAGGACTTATTTGCTCTAATATAAAATTTATTTATCTGTCCTGAATGGATGCGATGCAAGATCTAGAGTCAGTACTTCTCGGATAGATATGTTTGATGTTTGCATTATCCAAGGTGTCAATCTGCGCAGATCTATGGTCCAAAATTTTACTCTCTGCCTAGATGTACGGAATGAAGTCCAAATCTGCCTTCATTCTGTTATGTATCTGCCCTGTTTTAAGGCTATACATGTATAATTGCTTTATATAAAAAAAATGATTTTTCAAACTGTTGCAGGAAATTTGCCATTTAGATTGCATGAAAAAATGACAACAATATTACCAGATATGTCCAGTATAGGTTACTTTTAGTAATAAAGAAATTGGTTAAAACTGTCTATCATATTCATGGAATCACTTGGCCTGAAATTATCAAACATTATTAATTTTTTTTTGAGAGTTTATATCATCAATATAACTATTAATTTTTAGATATAGTTTTTTATTTTAATGCACTTACCATAGTGTTTGGCAAGCACATATCTTAAATCTCATCTCAAAATTTGCTTGGATTCTGAATTGTGTAAAAGAAAATAGAACTACAAAAATAGGTCCTATTCTTTTGACCAGAGATATTATCAAATTACAAACCAAGGATGAATCACTATTAGCCAATTTCCACAAAATGATGCTTTTTAACGCCGCTAAGAAAAAATATTTGAAATCATTGGGGGAAATAAAGACATTGCTTGTTACAAGCAATTTTTTAACTATCCACAATGTTTTCTAGTTCAAACAACAAAGCTTTTTAAAATTTCATCGGCTTCAATTTGTTATCTGCAACATCTTTGAATTCGGACCAATCTGAAAGTTTGTCATTTCGGAATGGATTAATACAGATATGATATTACTTCATAATATGCAACAAAATCTATTGGGTATTGCATGTTACTAGTTAACCCTGTAATAATAGTTCTTTCTAATAATTGTATTTTAGCAATTCCTGGAAAAGATGAAGGGCAAGACAGATGAGAAATGTCCAAAAGAAATTACTGCATACTTTGAGAAATGTACAGAGATTTGCTGGTTATTGGCTGTTCACAATCCTCCACTTTATATGGACACTGAATTCAAGCCTGGAGCCAAAATTGACCTCAATTTGTACACGACATATTACACACCCGGTGATAAGACAGATTTCCTAGTATGGCCGCCGTTATTTAATGTGAAACATGGAGGATTGATTAATAAAGGTGTTATGGCTCCAGTACAAGAAAAGAAGAAAGTTAAAAAGTAAAACGTTTTATAATGCAGTGCTAAAAAACAACGGAAATATGTTTTATTTTATTGTGATACTATGTGTATTTGAAAAAAAACTTATTACAATGTACTCTATTATCTTCTTGAACTTATCAAAAGATTTAGTGAAGGATTTTCTTCTGTTTTTATTTTCTTTATTTATCTCCGCTGCTGGTTGCCTACATGATGTAACCCAATGCAACTCAATCTTGTCTTTTTATGTTCCAACAACATCGTCTAAACCACCAGGCAATTTGAACCATTTTTTTCAAAAATGTTTCTCAGATGGTCCCCTTTAAAAGTTCTTTAAATTGAAATTTGTTGATAACGCTGGTTACCATGACAACAAAAGTGAAATTCGACAAAAAATCTTCTTCTCCTGATTAAGAAGGTGTAGAGTCTTGATAATTTACATGAAACTCAAATTAATTGACCTCTTTCAAAATAGCAATTTCTAAAAGTCATGTTTTCTTAGGCAGTTATCTATACATAAAAAAAGAAAATATTTTTTTTCATACAAAAATATCTCCATGCAAACCAACGGGGCCAATTTGAACCAAGTTTGGTAGAAATGTACCTTAGGTAGCCTGTCTTCACAATAGCTAATGAATTGAAATTTGTTGAAAGTTTGGTTGCCATGGCAACAAAAGTTAAATTTATAACAAACGAAAATGGATAGAGCCTTGATATTTTACATGAAAGATTAGTATATTGACCTAATTCAAGATTGCTTAAATCAATACCCTCATGCCCATAGAGGCTCGGCCTCGGGGAAGGGGTTTGTATAGAAATAAAGAAAGATTTTTAAAGAACATCTCGTCTCAAGCTATTGGGTCATTTTCAACCAAATTTCTAAAATCATTACGCTTGCATCCAGAGGGAGAAATACATGTTCTCCCAACATATAAGTCCTGGAGCCTTGAAATTTGTCATTAAGAATTTGTTTATGTAATTAAATGAACATCGCCAACATTTTAAGGTTGTAATTCCCCAGGTACAGAGCCAATATATGAATAAAGTATGATTAGGCTCACTTGTATCATAATTCTAACCATAACTTATGTAAACTTAACCCATTCCAACTCAGCAGAATTTTAGACTGGTCCAAATTAAAAAAAGCTGCAGACGATATTTTCAAGTTGGTGGAATTTAAATTTTCTTTGTCTTTTTGGATAGAAAACATTGTGGATAATGAAGAAATTGCTTGATACAAGCAATTTCTTCATTTTCCACAATATTTTCTAAAGGTTTTTTTCTCGAGGGGCGTAAAAAGGAGGGATTGAGTTGGAATGGGTTAACTGTTGAACGAAAAAGAGTCTCGATCTCAGGCGATTGCACGAGGCTGTCTTGTTTGTATTTGGACCAGTCTAATATTGAATAATCTGGAAGGCGGTTAATAGACCATTAAATGTTATGGGGATATTGCAAGGATAAGATTATAGGAGAGCTCTACTTGGTGTAATATTTAGAGCGTATATATCGGTGTCATGCTGTTGCACGTTCTTTAGTGTCGCGCCTGAAATGCAACTGATGGATTGTGGCTGGCAATAAAAGAGTCTTAAAAAAATATTTAATTAAGAGATGAAGAGAATATTTTTTTGTTTTCATGGAGGTATGGACCGAAAAAACTAATCACACTGTATGAATCCGCGAAGTGGATTCATACATTGTGTGATTAGGTTTTTCGGTTCATACCTCCATGAAAACAAAAAATATTCTCTTCATTTCTTATAATTTAATAGCATCGAGCGAAAAAAACAAAAGCTTTACAAATTTTGATACCTTTTTGTATGGGACTATTTTGTGCGGAAGCATACAAAATTGCTGCGTGCTCAAAATTTTGTTCTGGGAGTTATGAATAATTTTTTCGACCAATCAGAACGCCCGATTGTGATAGACGAAACTAAAGATTAAATTATTGAAGTTAAATTTTGATTTTTTACAACCTTGAAATTTCTTGATCAACCCTTTACCTCACAATGAAGCTTTATGACAACCTTAAGAAATACAATCATGGAATACCATGTTGAATAGGAGAAATTGCTTTTAGCAAGTATTTTTTTACTTTTTCTCACGATGTTTTTTACACCCATTCTCCAATTTTAGAGCAAATTGAAATGTTGTCTTTCAAAATTTTTGTCTGCTATCCAACTTAGCTTTATGATTATCCACCAATTAGTGAGATACAAATGTCGTAAAGGATATGTGCTGCCGCGGGGGATCGAACCCATGACATCCCATAGTTAAAGATTGGGAGTCTGATGCGCTACCGTCTGCTCTATGACGGCAGCGGAAAAGGATGCAGTAGTAGTGGTACAGGTGAGAGAAATATCAAGAACCCATGTTTAGGTGCCTAGCCGCTACTACGTAACTTAAATACTGCTCAAAGTGGCGTTAAACCCAATTAAAAAAAGCATCCGCGTCTGCACCGTCGTCCGAAAATTCTCTGAACGTTATATTAGGATATGCTGGGCAACCTATATTGTGCTATGTCTGGATAAGAGCACATGTCCCATTTATGCTGCTCTCTTATATCGCAAGATTAGTCAGGCTCGGCAGATAACGAGATGTCGCGGTAAAAATATAGACTGGTACCGCTGCCAACTTGTAAGCTTGACTTTCTACTGTAGAACCAATGTTGGAGAGCAGCGTAGGTGGGCCAGGTTTACCAGTGTACTTGTAACCCGACTTTCGACGGCGAGATACTAGTTTTGTTCAAAGTATGATACATATACATGTGATTTCTTTTCAATTTTTTCAATGAGAAAACACAAACATAAAGATATGAAATGGAATTCCATTTCATAAGGAATTACAATATCCCGTTCAGCACAATTACCAATATAAATAAAATGCAGACTATGAATAAAAAATTCAGCAAAACTTTTTTTCAACAACAACTTAAAAAAAAACATAGTAATTATTGTCAGGGCTAAACTTTGCGAAGATTATCTTCAGTTAAAATCAATATATATATTTACAAATTTTCTTAGAATGACTACTGTATCCATTTCTAGTCAGTAATGTGTCATAATTATCACGAATAAACCAAAGAAATAGGTCTTTTGTGCCTAAAATCCTCATGCTGATCATTACCCCTGTAATATATATATTTTCGAGAGAACATTCTCCTACTTTGACTATGGATTTAGGTACATTTATAATTCTTGTCCAATTATTTTTCTGGCGATTTCATATAGATGACTTGATCAATGAAACAAGGGGATTTTATTCGGAGAAATACACAAATGTGCCCAATCAAGCCAAAAGAGACATCGTGGAAGCTCCGTTAATCATATTTGAAAAATAATATTGATTTAGCAGAGATTAAGCATCAACAAAAATATGTTAAGTAGGGCAAAATGATCTATTAAATTTTAAAAAGTTTTCCAAAAGCGAAATATTTCGAGCTCGACAAGCCTGCCCACTACGCAGTTTTACTATTGCCGTTCCGTTTCCCGCTCCGTAGTAGGTTCCTTTGGCTTATCAGATCACATGTATATTTGTTTCCTACTTAGACGCTACACCGCACACTATGAAACATACAAGAGTAGTTACGGAAAATATCATGAAAAACAATGCGAAAAGTAAGACATCCAGCGCTCGCACTACTTCGACCCAAGTGTAAGTATGCCTCTTCTCTTCATTTGGTACTTCATCCGCGTCTCTTTCATCTTGTCCATCAGATACGGGACTTTCATTAAGTTTGTCTGCAATTACTTTTTGACGATTTAGTCGATCCTCGTCGCCCTTCCTTACTTTGGTTTCCCTGCTTTCTGAAACTTTATTGTAGCGGGCGCATCGTACTACGTGAGTTAAGTATAGCATACAAGCTGGGATAGATCTGGTTTCGTTGTTATTTGACCACCGAATCGTAAACATCGCAACGATGGTGATGATCGTACTCTGGATCGTCAGAATGACCATATATAGCGCGAATATCGAGACATTGTCGGAATTCTTCGGTAAGTTGTCGGAAACAATCGTTAGGAACACGGCGAGCGCCAGAAATACGGTGACAGAAAAACCCGCCCTTTCTCCACTTTCACACGGTAGAGCGAAAACAAATAGATTGAGAATACCTAAAAGTACTATTGGAGTGATGATAGACAAAATGAAGAAAAATGGTTTTCTTTTCAAAATCAGTGTGTACTTGATCATACTCTCTTTTCTGCTTTCTTCGGTAGACCAGCTGGCGTTAAGCAAGGTCCACGAAGAGCTCGGTGTATATTCTTCTAGATCGATACCAAAGTCACCTGACATAACGACCTGAAATTATAACGTTTTTGTGTAGAAATGGATAAAGGCCGAAAGATATGTTTGATCCATAATCCAGTTAGTTTATTTGAATGGTGTTTTTGGCCACTATTAACAGTGTTGCAGTTATATCGTGGCGGCTGGAGCACCTAACCATGGATTCCTTGTATTTCTCACACCAGTGCTACCATTACATCCTTTCCGAGCCTCCAGCTGCTCATTCCACCAAGGTTTACGATTATCTTTCTATTGTTAGCAGACAAATGTCGGACAGGTTATTTACCGCGACCGTAGATTGAATCCTAAACCTCAAAATTGAGAGTCCGACGCGCTACAAACTGTGCTTTGGCCGCGTCCTCATTATTTGTAAAAGAAAAACCTGCCAAAACGACAAGAAAAACAATCATTTTTATCAAACTATCCTCCGGGTTCACAAAAGTGATAAATGATGTTAATGTCTGAAAAGCTGACTTGTTTAAAACTGTTTTTGTTCACTAACCCGTTACCAGACGACAAGAAATTCAGACTTGTCTACATGTTAAAGTTTCTTTTTCGTCAAACAATTGTTTTCCTGTGAAATTTTTAAAATCTATATTTTGTAGAAAATATGCTCGATGATGAAGATAATCATGAGAAATTCATAACAAGCAATATCTTCAAAATCCACAATGTATTTTGTATCGTTTTCATCAGCTTATGAAACATAAAAGTGTGAAAAGTGGCAGGCATCATTATTTTTTTCGGTAAAAGTGTTAACTTGATCAAACTCTAGTTATCACCGATTTTGCAATCTTCCTGCAATACATTAGAACAACTTTTTTATGGGGTAGGTATCCAATGGATTTAGTGGTTAAGCCTCTAGTGGCAGTTTGCACTCGTTGAACTCTGAGACGACCTAGAAATTTGTCTGTAAAATGCTTTGCTAGCTAATCATGAAACATAATGGTCTCAGATGTAGTAATAAAAGTAACTTTTCGGAAATGAAATTATCGCTGATTATTCAAAATTGGGTAAACTCGATTCAAACAAATTGGATTATTATTTTGTTATTTTTTTACTGCCAAAATCGGCAACAATAAAATGAGACAAAACCTACTATCAAACGATTTTTTGTGTGTCCAATAAAAGAAAACAAATCCGTAAACTTGGCGGAGCCAGTGATTGGCCAACTTCAAGCTTACCTCCGATTTTGTGCAACTCCAAGCGATAAAGTCAAGTGAACAGTTCTGCACGTCAAAAGGGAAGTCTGTGATGTCAAACGAGCAAGTGGACTTGAAAACCTTAAACAAGAAAAAAAAAAAATGTCACCTGTAACTAAATAAAGGACATAACCTATAGAAGAACGCTTGTGTCAGTGTCTACCTTATTCCATAAAATCAATCGGATTCGTAAACAAACACGACGTTTATGGCTTGGCTCTTTGTTTTCATAAATGACATAAATATTTAGTTATATTGTATTTGTTAACGGTCCAAGAGAGACACGCAAACAACCCCCTTTTTTCCTGCATTTTAGTAAGAGAAAGGGCTTACTGTTTTTATTGACTTGCACAGTCAGTGGATGATTAAAAAATAGGGGGGGGGGGGTATTTAAACCATCGCCAGACCACAAAATTATGACGCACCTAAGTTTTTAAGATTCTACCTTGCAACCTTGTTTTTTACCCTTTGTGAAAATATTAAACTTTACCTAGATTTAAAAGAGACATATTTCCTGAAGAGAAAAAAAAAAGAAGTCAAACCATATGACCAATATCAAATCATTATCATTTGCTCAAAAATGCATTAAGTGGTTATATATAATTTTACCAAGTGATCTCGTTTCTTGCCCTATGTTACTTAAAATCAAATTTGACCTAGACTTAGAAGAGGCAATTATTCTGAAAATATCAAAGTATATGATATGGGCCTAATAACAATGCATTAAATGGTTTTCTAAGATGTTATTGGGTGATCTCGTTTTTTACCCGATGTGACCCAATATCAAACTTGAACTGTTTTTCACGGAGGCAAATGCTCTGACAAAATATCAAGACATTTCAGAAAAATACATGGCCTCTCGAATGTTCACAAGGTTATTCTTGGGTTAGACCTAGTGACCATTTGTTTGATCCAATGTTACTCAATGTCATACCGGACTGAGATTTTATGGAAATAAACATTTTGACCAAATATCAACACATTTGGGTAAACATGTGGCCTCTAAGAGTACACGGAGATTTGACCTTGTGAGCCAGTTCTTTGCCCCGTGTGACCGTATATTGATCTTGACTTAGATTTTATGTAGGCAAAACTTCTAACTAAATATCAAAACTTTTCAGCCAAAATGGTGAACTCTAGAATGTACATAAGGTTTTTCTAAGTTTTTACCGAGTGACCTAGTTTTTTACCCTATATAACCCAATAACATACTTGACTTAGCTTTTCTGGACACAAACATTCCGACTAAATTTTAAGACATTTGTGCCAAATCACATGTCGACTCAAAAGAGCATACCGGTTTTCTTTCTATGATTTGAACCACTGACCAAGTTTTTAGCCCATGTGACCCAATATCGAACTTGATCGAGATGTCCTGCAAACAACTATTCTGACCAAATATTTAAGATAGGGCCTATGGATTGCACATAAGGTAAGATTTGACGACGGACAACGCCCTATCACAATAGCCCATCTTTGCAATATCGTGGTAAGGTGAGCTAAAGCATACTCAGAAAATAATGTCCTTAACCTCTGCGCCACAGAGACATCCCCGAGAGAGGGGATGTCTCGGTAGCACAGGGGTTAAGATTACGGCAACGCCGTCTAGCGCTGTAATGTCCGACATCCTTAACCTTATCCCAGAGAGAGGGGATGTCCCGTTAGATCAGTGGTTAAGGACGTCGGACATTGTAGCGCTAGGCGGCGTTATCGTATCCGCGTAGGTTCGAATTCCGTTAGAGTCAGAAATAATATTTATTGTCCATTAGGGTTGAAAAAAGATAAGAGTCACTGTCGTTGCTGAGAGAGTTCAAAAGACTATAAATGAGCCTGTGCGTGACATTTCCAACAATTTCGCATGTGCGTGACTCGCACACATTGAGCACCCTGGACAGCCATTCGGGTTAATTAGAATATTTGCTGATTGTTTAAAGATGCTTTGGGTCAGTTTCTATCTACAGAGCGCAGAGTGAAGACTCTGGTCAGACTGTGCGGATGCACAGTCTGATCTGAGTCTTTACTTGGCGCACATGTGTAATGGTTGGAAATGTCACGCACTCGCTCAAATATGATTAAATGGTTTTTATTTCCTGAGGTTTTTGAAAAAAATCTTCCTGAAATCGGTGTCAGTGTTAAGAAATGTGCAGAACTGTGTTACAACAGTAGCAATGTAGTCGTTTTCAGGGCTTCCATATAGGGTCTGGTAAAACTGGGGCTCTGACGCCCTGGTATGCGATGACTGTGACCAAGGATGCCTAGAAATTAATGGAGTTAGTGACCCTTGCCTGCAAAACATATCAATAGAAGTAATCGATGCTTCGTTTGTTTGAATCGGGTTTAACACCGCCTTTAACAAATTCTCTGTCGTATCGCGGCTGCCGGAGCACCATACAATGGATTCCTGGTATATCCCACATGAGTACCACAAATACATCCTTTCTTAGCCTGCAGCTGCTATCCCACTTAGGTCTACGATTATTCACCCATTGGTGAGAGACAAATGTCGGAAAGGATATGTGCCGAACCCGTGACACCCCAGGATTGAAGATTGGGAGTCTGATGTGCTACCGACTGCGCTATGACGGCGGTCCAGTAATCAATGCAAAGGATTATTACCTCAAACGGTTTCCAAGTGACCAATCCACTGTAAAGGACTTCAACATTCAAAGTTGGAATTCCGAGCTCTTTGTAGTTTGATATTGAATTTCTGAGAGACACGTCAGGCTTCCAAAGGCTTGACTACAAAAAATGAATAAATTATCATAATAGTAATAATAACAAATTCAAGTCATTTTAAGAAATACACAACACCATCGTTCGATGACAAGCCCTCGTAGCCCCAGGTTTTTAAAGCTGTAGTTAAGAGATTTAGTCGCAAACCGAAGATATATGATGTCGCTGCGTTGATTTAGAAGTTCCTTCTTTATGTTTTAGATAACCATCTAGCAAGGCTTGGGCTTTTTCTTGAGTATTTGAGAACACAGAAAATACGATTTCTTCATGATCACAATGCTTACTAAAGCGTTTCTACCCAAAGGGCCGTATAATAATCAGACAATTGTGACGTCATTTTTCACCGTCATGGCAGTTAGGCAGGTTTCCCTGGGTAACGTATCATATATAACGGAATTGACCAATCGCTGGCCCCGCACACTGATTACCTAGGCCCCGCCAATTAACTCCTACAGGAAAGTCTGCTTCGATTTTTAACAGCATTATTTTGTAAAATTCATGGCCAGTAGCATGTAACATGAAAGTACAATTGTTGGTTGGTGACCTAAACGTCGTAACTATATCTTGAATAAGCTGTAGTTACGACGTTTAAGTTGCCAAACCAACAAGTAAGGTAAATAAAAATGGGGACCATTGGAGTTGGAGTTGATAAGCTCAGTTCCGGGCTGAATAGATTATTTGATTAGTCGGTTTATTCCTTGATTGACAGCCGCGTTTGGCCAGTTGTTGCTACCTTTATGCATTTCATAGAATTTTTAGAGTATACAAATAAGACAGTACGCTGAAATAACTGGAATGGCTAACCGTGTATTTTTTTTTTTTTTTTTTTTTTTTTTTTTTATAGAAAATTGCAGTTATTGTCATTTGTAATTAAACATTCTTAGAACAGAAAGGGTTGTTTGCATCAAGCGTTTTGATCTTTTCCAAAACCTACTTCTGAATTATGAAAAACGTTGGGTGAGATGGGAGAAATCCATTTTAATTGTGATTATTTGGGACGTGCAATGATGTCATGATTAGTACAATCTATTGGAAATATTTTTTTGCAGAAGATTCAGCTTCTGAGTCGATGTTTCTCCTTTCCGATAAAGTTTTCATAATATGATAATTTGGAAGCTCAACATTCTTATTTAGCGCTTTATAATAATTATAATTCATTTAAATAATAAGTACCCTAAAATCTGATGGCAACTTCTAGGAAAAATAACAGAAAAAAGACACACACACACATAAAAGGAAGTAACGTATGACTTTTAAGTGCCCTCAGCCCTTTAATTATAATAATTTTCTGGGCAAGGATTAAATACAGCATGACAAGGGTTAAATATTAAGTTTCCTGAATACAATTCAACGTTTAAACCAAGGTAAATACTCATTTCAGTCAGTGCATCCGCTCTGAGCAGCCGGCAAAGCGAAGTTGGTAGCGCATCATCCTTCCAATTTTCAATCACGGATTGTCATGGGTTCGGTCCCCGGCAGCGCCACATATCCTTTCCGAGATTTGTCTCTCACTAATGGGTTGGTAATCGTAAACCTAATTTGGATAGCAGCAAAAGGCTAGGAAAGGTTGCAATGGTAGTACTGGTGCGAGATATACCAGTAAACCATTGTTAGGTGCTCCAGCCTCCGTGATACGACTGAAAACATGGTAAAAGTGGCTTTTAACCCTATTCAAAACAAACAAACAAAACATACGGTGAACTTGATCATAATCTTATCTATGCGCTCTACAACTAGATACAGGCCACAATCCTCTTCAGGAATAATCTACATATCGATGGTTCAGCGCGAAACAGTTGTAACTGCACATATGTTTCGCGTTGAACCATCGACATGCCATGGATGGCTGCCCGGGTTGCCCACTGCCTGCACGTCACACATATTTTTTATGGTCGCAAATGTCACGTAAGGGCCTGTTAGATTTATCAATATCTTTATGGTCGACAGCATAGGCAGTAAATACCTGCGGCCAAAGATAATACTCTAATCCTCCAAAGTCATTCGAATCCCAGGTCAGGTATGCGTCTATCCATTTCACAACCAGATATCCAGTGACCTTCATCGTCTCTGAGGCCTCGTTCATCTCGTTAATTGCCAGCAGAGTCAAGTCTACAATCACCTCTGAAAATTTAGTGAAACTTTTCCATCGATATCAGCTAAGGGACGAAATAAATATACTTGTTTCATTTAGGCACGAAGAAGAATAATGATAAAGATGGTCACACTAGTCTATTTGATACTTAGGCAAGTAAAGTTCTGGCTCTCGCTAACGTTAATTCAATTTAACCCTAAAAAAAATAAACCTGCCCGAATTGAAAGGTTTTACAGAAGAAATCTTAAAGTTGGTTTAATTTGAAAAATAATTAGGATAGGAAAGCAATTTCTTCTTTTTCTACAATACTTTCCCAATTATAAATCACGGGGATGTAAAAACCAAGGATTGAACTGGAAAGGTTTAATTGAATATATCTGGGGGAGAATCTGGAATAAAAGTTCGGAAAGATCTGTGGTCGTCGTCAATTTCGTGATTCGCTAAACGGTAATATATAAACAGGTATTACAGTGGAGAAGCTCAACTCCTTGTTTTTTCCATGTAGTTTGTTTTCTTTATATGTTTTGAGAATCCTTCTCTTAATCCTGCGAAACGAAGAGATTTTTTCATTGCGGTGTGAATCTTAAAACTTGATCATACTATATGAAAACGTGAAGTTGATTTATCCACGATACCTTTATGGAAACCAAAATTATTCTCTACATTTCGTCTGATTTACTGCCTTCAATCAAAACAAGTAAATATTTTTCAAGTTTTTACTTAAAGCCTTTGGATCTACTTTGAATGCAATGCGCAAGCACTCAAATAATTGCCCTTTTGTCCTTACCCATTCAATCACTGGTTTCTTTAATGTCAGATTTTGGGAAACAGTGTGAAAAAAAGAAGAAACTTGTTGCAAGCAATTTCTTTTTTTTTTTTTTTTTTTTTTTTTTTTTTTTCTACACTGCTTTCTTACCAGTATTTTGTTTGCAATTATATGTACTACCCACTCTTAACTTAATAATACATGTTATTTCATATTGCATAAGGTTTACAGTTGTAACATCAAACTGCTTTCATGTGCAAAGTAATTTAAAGCATCTCATAAATTACCGGAGCTTGATTCTAAATGTTTACACAAGACCAGCAGGGCCAGTCTTTTGAAGGAGAAAAACGAGGGATACTGTTAGGCTGGCTTATCTAACAATAAAATCCATAGTCCCAAGTCACACATTTCATTCAACCGGACCTTAGTAATCAATAGCCCTTAATGATAACCTGTGATTGATCCGTATTTACCGCTACAAAATTCTCGCGAAGCGTGATATAGTCGTGTTTATTTATCTCGAGGCGTTTTGTCGGTTCCGAAAATCGCTTTAAATATGTGCGGTTAATTAGTGTCAATTTAAAAATAGAAATGAAATTAAATATTGGTCGTCTATTGGAAATGATTTGCTTCCGTCTTATCATGTATGATTATTGACAAAGCTTATTGAGCTAGTAATAAAAACTTTGCAGCAACAATTTGCTACGAACTTCTCCCGAGAAGAAAAACTTTTGCTGTCAGGTATCTCGTTTTGACATCCACTCGTGGTTGCAGCCAGAATATATAGTTATATGGATTAAGAAGTTTCAGGACAAAGTGCAACATATATCGATGATAATAACATTGAACGACCGTCATTTTATTAGGTGGCTGTCATGTTGACTTTCGAAGGGGGGAGGGGTATTCCCTTTTCCAATGACATTCCTTCCAGTGTTCATGTTTTCATCACCGACTGACAAATTTTCTTGCCATTGTCGCCAACCAATCAGTACACCTTTTCAACAAAGTCATGTTACTGGCGATACATTTCGGGAAATAACGGCGTTTAACCCTTTCCTGTTTTTCACTTTTTTAGACCTGTCCAAATTCAAAGGTTTTGCAGACGACAATTCAAATTCGTTTTAATTTGAAAAAAAAAGTCATTCTGTTGAGTAGAAAGAAATATGAAAAAAGAAGAAATCGCTTGTGACAAGCAATTCCTTATTTTTCCACAATGTTTTCTCAAGTATAAAATCACCGAGACGTAAAAACTAAGGATTGAACAGGAAAGTGTTAATACCGAAGTGGCCAATGATCCGTCAATTTCAAAGAACTCACTTGTCGGGGTTCCCTGGTTTAAAGTAGGTCTAACTCGTTGATCGTAGCTGTCGAATAGATGTTTCGTTAAGTTGTAGGCATGCTGTCGAGTCTGGCCGTTGACTTGAACATAACTCGTCAAGATTGTTAAACACGTAACTTGTAAGTAGTTCATTTTTTTTGTAAAAATCACTGAAAAATATATCTAGTTGTATTACAGATGTGAAAAATTATTAAAGATTTGCATATTCTAGTGTCGCGGCATTTGCCTGCAAACAAACGTTAACCCATTTAAAACAATGACCCTTTTTGACGCCCCTCATGAAAGGCAATCGGGAAAACATTAGATTAAATGAAGAAATTGCTTGTAACAAGCAATTTCTTCATTTTACACCAGGACGCCGTCATAGCACAGTCGGTAGCGCATCCGATTCCCGATCTTCAATCATGGGATGTCCTAGATTCGATGCCCGGCGGCGGCACATATCCTCTCCGACATCTCTCACCAATGGGTGGGTAATCGTAAACCTAAGTGGGATAGCAGCTGAAGGCTAGGAAAGGATGTAATGGTAGTACTGATTCAAGAAATACCAAGATACCATTGTTAGGTGCTCCAGCCGCCGTGATATGACTAAAATAATGTTAACAGTGGCGTTAAACCACATTCATTCTATTCATCAATCATTTCACACCATGATTTCTATACAGAACGTTAGAAATATAAATTTTCAATTTCATAAACTTTAAATTGTCGTCTACAACGCCTTTCAATTTGGACCAGTCTAAAATTTTGTTGTCTGAAAAAAGACTACACACACAAACAAAAACAAAACAAACAAAAAGAAAAAGAAAAAAAGAAAAGAAAGGTCAATGCCAGTGCATTGACCACATACCCCACAACTGATGGATCGCCAATATCTATCAAACACTTGATTGACTAATCAGATCATTCATGCGTACCGTAAGTGCAAAGTTGACCTCTAACATTTATGTCAAACAATGACGTTACAGGACGACTTTAACGTCGTAAATACACCTTTCTCAAGCTGTGGGTATAGCGTATAGTTCTCAAACCAATTGCTGAATTTGTTTCGAGGACTACATATTTCTTCAAAGCTACTTCAAATTATATTTCAGACAAACTGATCGTCGGAAATGAGTGGGCGTGGCAATCGATCAATCAAACATATGGACCGAGTAAAGCTATAGACCAGTCTGTATGATTGGGCAACCAAACTCGTTGTCACTATACGCTACATGTAGTAGATACTAGAGCTGAGCTAAAGGTTCGTAGACTTTTTAGCTAGCACAGCACCAGCTTTGATAGCTTAAGTTAACAGACAAATTTCGAGGTCTTTTCAAAGGTCAACGAGTGCGCACTGCCACTGGAGTCTTAACCACTAATCCATGGAATTCATACGCCCTAAAAATAGTTCTTATGTATTTCCGGAAAATTGAAAGCTGTATATTCAAATTGTAGAGAAGTCTGTCAAAAGAATGCTATTTAACCCATTCCCAGTCAATCCTGCTTTAAGCATCTCAAGAAAAAAGCTTTGGAAAACATTGTGGACAACGAAGAAATTGCTTGTAACATTGTCCACACTGTTTTCTACCCAACAAAGGAAAGGTTTTTCTAAATTCAACCATGCTTTGCTAGCTTACAGTACTTTCAGTACTTTGATTTCCCAATTAGAGAACACCGACAGGTGAAACTATCGAAATTAATTGATCGCTGGCTACGCCCATTCAACTCCGACAAAAAAAATCTATTTCGATAATAATCAGGGTTATTTTGCAAAATGTGTGACATGCAACAAAAAGTATAATGGTTGCTTGGCGACCTAACCGCCGTAACTGCAGCTTGAATAAGCTGTAGTTACGACGTTTAAGTCGTCAAAATAACAAAAATGCGTCACATGAATGTCGGCCTATGTCTGAATTCAAGATATATTACTTCCGGTCCAAATGATTGATTTGATTTGTTGACCTGAACATAGTTTGAAGCTGTAGGTGACGTCCAATTGTTTTTAATAATCACAAATGCAATCAGTAATTGACAACAAATAGTTTGACAAATTACTTCCAAAATACGCGAACTTTAAATGTTTCTAATTTCATGGTAAAAATGCGCAATTGTTTTTACCCATGCCATCTCTTAAAGCGACTGTTTCATTGATTTACGATATGGTCATACATAATAATCGCCCTTTTCAATTCTCCCGTAACAATATATTGATTGGTGTAAATTAACATCCCTTGCTGGTTTTCGATCTCATTTTTTCGAAATATAACACCCAAACGACATTTTTGGGAATCAATAATCAATAGAGACGTAGAGGGAATGATACGATCAGAAGTTTGGGAAACATGTGCTGTTATGTAAACATTCAGATATAGCATGTCTAAGATATTTCAATCATTTAAATATAATTTGATAAACCACGATTTGGTAGATTTGCATTGTTTTACACGTATAAGCATTGCTCGAAAATACAAAAAGATCTTAAAAGTGACACCTTACGATAAATGTACAGTTTAACTTGTATTAAACTTACATTCAAGGGACGGTCAAAATGTGGTCGTTTAAGAAAATGGTCTCTTATTACACTTTTATTGTGAGGGATAAGTTTGACTGCATACATAAATACTTCCAGGAATCTGACCTTATCCTATGTTGATGAAACTCTTTAGAATCGTCTCATTGAGACGCTTCTAATGAGATCCACCAGTATAGGATTTAATTTTGATTTTTAGTTTTGGCAAAAACGTTCATCTAAGAAGATTCTTTGTTTGTTTGAATAGGAATTTTGGTGCTGGTCGCATGATGAAAGTGGTCTCTTAATAGAGGCGGTCACTTGAGCGAGATTGGCTGTATAACGTGCGCCAGATACGTCCTCGAGACCGATAGTTATATTACACATTATTCGAATCTCGTAAGGAATACGAATCTCTTGATGAATCTTCGCAGCCTATAATCAAAATACTGAAAGTACTGTAAGCCAGCAAAGCATAGTTTTGTTAAGTTATCAAACATTGTTTGACCTCCTAAGCGTCGTAACTACAGCTTCAAGCTACGTCATCAAGGTTGCCCATCAACGATTTGTTTTATGCCCCCCCCTACCATATAATTTACAAAATAATGTCGTTCGAAATCTCAATGATCTATTTGTTTGCTTCGTCTTTCAAAAAGGGGCGTTCTGATTGGTCGAAAACATTTATGCATAGATCAATGAACAAACAATTTGAACAACCTGCCATTTTGAAAGCTTCAGCACAAAAAAGTTACATACAAAAAAAAAAATATCAAAAATTATAAAATACTTACATTTTTTGCTCGATCTCATAAATTATAAAAGAAATAAAGAGATTATGTTTTGTTTTCATGGAGGTACGAAACGAAAATGACTCCTCGAAGTTGTTCGTTTCATACCTCCATGAAAACAATATATATTTTTTTCATCCATCAACTATGACTAGGACGTTGTCTTGCATAAATGTTTGCTTGAATTGGATTTAACGCCACTTTTAAAAGTATTTCAGTCATAGTGTGGCAATAGCAGCACCTATCCATGGATTCATGGTATATCTTACACCAATACTACCACTGCATCAATTCCGAACCTCAAGCTACTCATCCAACTAAGGTTTATGATTATCTACCCATTTGTTGGAGAAAAATGTCGTTAGGTTTTTTGCCACGGCCGGGGATCGAACCTTGTACCCAATGTTTAGGATTCCGACGCGCTACAACTACACTTTGGCCGCAACCCTTACACAAAGAAGCCCCATTATTGAATTATGTATTGTAATGACATTCTTCTGGATTACTTTCGGCGTCGTTCCAAAAAATTGGTATAAAACCTAAAACATCTGTAAATAATTTTTACTTTCGTTTATCAAAAACGGGCGTTCTGGTTGATCGAAAAAAATATTCATACCACGATGAACAAAATTTTGAGCGCGCAGACATTTTGTATGCTTCCGCACAAATAGTACCATACAGAAAAGTATCAAAATTTAAAATTTTTCGGTTTTTTCCCTCGATGCTATTGAATACAAGAAATGAAGAGAATGTTTTTATTTCATGGTGGTATGAACCGTAAAACCTAATCAAACGTATGTATGACTCCGCTTCGCGTATTTATACAGTGTGATTAGTTTATTCGTTTCATACCTGCACGAAAACAAAAAATATTTTCTCAATCTCTAAATAGTTAAAATCCAAAATTCATTTAATTTTACTTCTTCTTTCAATCGTTCAACAGATGCATCGTACCTTTTGCTTAGCTGTCGTAGTAACCGACGAGGAGCTTTATTAGATGTTCAGCAAACGTTCTAAATACTACATGTACCACTCGTCCAAGTTTATTAAAAGTGAAAACATGGATCTTTTATTCCCAAGTTTTGGGGTTTCGAAATTATAAAAAAAAAAATAAGTTACAATTACACAGAGTGCTTAGCAATGTATTGAAGAAATATACTAAGGGAAAAAAAGTTTAGCAATTTTTTTCGACCTACACTATTTTTCAAAGTAAATGTATAAACCTCATAAAATCAGTCTCGTTTGCAATTTTAAAAGCTAACTAACTAATTATGCATTTAGAGCACGTTTTCCTCGCTTCTAAAGGCTGTCTGACGCATTCTTGCTGAAACACGTCCTGCACGTGCCTCCACATGTACGTGAAGTCTATATCCACAATATCTATCCGCGTTTATTGGTTATTATCAATAACAAGATAACTCATTAAAACATTTAAAAAAAAAATCAAATGGGGCGTCGCCCAGGGCTTAACTTAGACCAACGGAACGTAGCCATCGGTATGCTGGCTGGTAGTATGATGGCAAAAGAGGTGGCTCAACATTTTGGCGTGAGCTAAAGTTCCATTTCAAGACTTAGAACAAAGTATCGTCAATTAGGAACCGTCAAAGACAGGCCACGTTCAGGCAGGCCACGTAAGACTACCCAACGTGAGGACAATTACATCGTGACGTGTTCACGGCGTAATCGCTTCCTCAATAGCACTCGTATAGCCGGTTTGGTCCGAAATGCAACGGAAACATGGGTCTGTGCTCGTACTGTAAGAAACAGACTTCGTTCGGCACGTTTACGCGCACGTCGATCTTACGTTGGCATTCCTTTGACACGTGCACACAGACATGCAAGATTGAATTGGACAAGGGAACACCGTCGATGGCCAAGACGAATGTGGAATCAGGTCCTATTCGCAGACGAATCCCGTTTTAATTTGATGTTTGCGGATGGCAGGGTACGTATTTGGAGGCGTGATTGCGAAAGGATGGATCCCGCCAACGTCATTCAACATGACCGTTTTGGAGGCGGCAGCGTCATGGTCTGGGGTGGTATATCATACCGTGGCAAGACTGACTTGGTAGCTATTCAGGGAAATGCCGTTCGATACTGCACCGAAATTGTACAGCTAGTGGTATTGCCGTTCTTGCGTCAAGGGCTTGCTACCATTTTTTCAGCAAGATAATGCCCGCCCACATGTCGCTCGGCACACGTTGGACCTTTTACAGACTAATAATGTTGATGTGTTGGATTGGCCAGCCAAATCACCGGATCTGTCTCCGATCGAACACCTTTGGGACCATCTGGGTAGGAGAGTAAGAGACAAGAATGACGTTAATAACGTTAGAGACCTGGAACGTGTTCTGCGTCAGGAATGGGGTCGTATCCCTATGGCCATTAATCGTAGGATCATTTCCAGCATGAGAAGACGCTGTGATGCTGTTATTGACGGAAACGGTGGACACACAAGATAATAAATCTTTGTGTTACTTTTACTTCCCTACCCCTACCATGTTTGACGCTATACAACAAACACGTATGACCTTGAAATCATCTAATTTTTAGCTCACCTGAACACAAAGTGCGAGGTGAGCTATTGTGATCGGTCGTTGTCCGTCGTCCGTCCGTCTGTCAGTCTGTCTGTCTGTCTGTCCGTCCGTTCGTCTGTCCGTCTGTCCGTCCGTTCACAATTTCTTTAAAAATCTTCTCCTCCTAAACCAGAAGGCCAATCAAACTGAAACATCGCAGGGATGTTCCTTGGGTGAAGTTCTACAAAAGTTGTTAAAAGAATTAAATTCCGTCAAAAACTCTGGTTGCCGCGGCATGTGAAAATGGGAATCTTAAGTAAATCTGTAAAAATCTTCAAAAATCTTCTCCTCCTAAACCAGTTGGCCAATCAAGCTGAAACTTTGCAGGGATGTTCCTTGGGTGAAGATCTACAAAAGTTGTTAAAAGATTTGAATTCTTTCTAAAACTCTGGTTGCCGTGGCATGTGAAAATGGGCATCTTTAGTAAATCTGTGAAAATCTTTAAAAATCTTCTCCTCCTAAACCAGTAGGCCAATCAAGCTGAAACTTTGCAGGGATGTTCCTTGGGTGAAGCTCTTCAAAAGTTGTTAAAAGAATTTAATTCCGTGAAAAACTCTTGTAACCGTGGCATATGAAAATGAGAAATTTTAGAAAATCTTGTTGTCTTTTTTCTCACAGACTAGATGGCCATAGGCATTTATATTTTATATAGAGCTTAATCATATGGTTCTCTACCAAGTTTTTAAATATTTAATCTCTGGGGTATAAAATGGCCTCGCCCTTGAGGTCCAAATTTTGCAAAAATGCTTAATTAGAGCAATTTCAAAAGACTTCTCAGGTCAAAAACGTCCCTGCACTAGGTGTCAAAAATTGGGAAAAAATGCAAAATTTTTGTAAAAGAAATCTTCATTTTAAGGAGGAGGGCATTTATATTTTGAGTGTAGCATCGCCTGGCTGTTATCTATTAGTTTTGATCAAATTATGCCTGTAGGTTAAAAAACACCCCTACCCTGGGTGTTCGCAAGAATACTCAATTAGACCATGTTCAATAGTCTTTTCCTCCCCATCTACAAAGTCTAAGGCATTCATATTGTATATAGCATGTCCAGATGGTTCTCTACCATGTTAGCTAAAATATTAGCCCTGGGATAAAACATGGCACTACACCAGAGGTCAAATTTTTTTGAAAACGCTCAATTAGAGCAACATCAAAAGTCTTCTCCTTCTGAAATATAAGGTGAAGGGCATACATACATTGTATTTGGTATGTAGCATGACTAAATAATTTTGTACTATGTAACAGGAAAATATGCTCTTAGGATAAAAAATGTCTCTGCTCCTGGGGTCAAAAATTGCGTAAATCGCATTTAAAGAATTCTCCTTCTTAAATATAGGTCCTAGAGCATTTACATTAAAAACAAAGGATAACATTATTGTTATCTACCATGTTTATATCCTTTTGACAAATTTGGCCCTTCCCAAGGCATCCAAAGATATGAAAACGCTCAATAAGAGCATGTTGAAATATCTTCCACTCCTCATGTATAAGTTGTAATGCATTCATATTTTGATTTATAGTACATCCAGATTGTTCTCTACTAAGGTTGCTAAAATTACACTCGTTGAAGTGGCAGACAGTAATTAGAGTTTGATTGAAATTTAAATACAAAGAATTTCAGGTATAAAACACTGTGAGAAATGGATAAATTCCTTGTCACTCCCTTTCTCACTATGTATTTTTCAAACCTATTTTCCTGAGGGTGACAAATTCTGGGATAGTTTGGTAATGGATTAAACTATAAAGCCAAAGGCATTCATTGTTATTGTAAAGCATTTCTGGATTGTTTTGTACAAAGCCCAAAATCTTATATATCTTTTATTTATTTTGCTCAAGTTGTGTCTTTTTTATACTAGAAAGTACTGTAATTTGGAGATGCCTCAGGTGAGCGATATAGGACCATCATGGTCCTCTTGTTTTAAATACTGTGGCTAACACATAAAAGATCGATTTGTGAAAATATGGTTAGAATCCAAAGCTAGACACCGGGGAAATTGGCTGTAACGTACGAAATTGCTAAACTTTTTTCCCTTAGTATAGTTCTAAGGCTGTGGCGTAAATGAAATGTTCTATCCTTACTTTCCCTCGTATTGACGGACCGCTGACCACGCACTCTGACCCCCAACAGGATGACCCCACAACTCGTTTCAACTGCATGCAACAACAAATAAAATCGTTGGTAGGGAACCTAAACGTCGTAACTGCAGATTGAAAAAGGTGTAATTACGTTGATTAACCATTTCCTGTTCAAACCCGGGATTTTACGTCGATGTGAATCTATACTTGAGAACAAATTGTTGGAAAAGAAGAAAATGCAATCCGTTAAACAGATACATGTATATCAAATATGACACTCAGAACAATTCCACATAATTATACAAAGGACGAAGATACAAAGAAGCCATGATGTGAAAAAAAAAAAAAAAAAAAAAAAAAAAAAAAGAATATTGCTTCTAAACATGAAATAGTCAGTTACTATCAACAGTGATCATTTTGAAGATTTTTTTTCCAGACTTCATTGATTCAGACAATGGTACGCGTCTTTATTTAGCCCACGAAATTGATATGTATATACATCTACATCACGAGAGATTTATACTTTCATTAATTACTCTGGTTTGTTCGTTTGGAACTATCAATTCTTTGCGGGGAAAAGGATCGATGTGTAATTTAAAAAAAGGGAACAATAAGTAAATAAATGTATAAAAAAGAAACAACAACAATACATAAATAAGAATAAACAACACATATTCATTTATAGCACAAAATATTTGACAATTATGGTAATTTTAATAGTAATGATAATGTATGTAGGTCAGTTTCTTACCATAATTAGATAGTAAAAGCACAAAATAAATTGAAATAAATCCGTTTAGTTTCGAGACAATCAATTATCAAAGATCCATATGAAAGCATCCTTACAGAATATGGTTGATAGTCACTAATGTCCCATTAAGTCAATATGAAATGTTTATGTCACCACCGATGCATACTCTCCATTTCATCAGCTTAAATGTGGTGAGTAACCCATTACCAAAGACAAAACTTTTGACTACATATAAAGACAATGCGGACGGCAGTTTCAATTTGATAGAGTTTAAGATTGTCCCTTTAGTTAAAATGAAGAAATTCTTGCAACAAGCAATTTCATTGTATTTCCGAACTCTTCTAAAGGGCTCTAAAACTTGACTGTGTTGGAATGGGTTAACGGACAAAGGGACCATTTGCTTGAAACACATATTTTAGAAAGAGGTTGAATTTAGCCGAGCTCAATAATTGACTAGAAAAAACAAAAACAAAAAGAAGACAAAACAAAATTGAATAAAAAACAACAACAACAAAAAACAGAAATAAACAAAAATAAAGAAAACAATAGCAACAACATAAAAAGAAACAAGATCATTCTCTATCCCCCAGGAAAAGGGGAAAAACACAAAAACCTAACCAAACAATTAGATATTCAACCAGATAAGTTCGTGCAAAAAGTGAAATCTTGCAAGTGGGGGGGGGTTCAAACATGTGGTCCCTAGACGCATGACGTATCAGAAATGTATGAATAAATTTGTCCGCAGTAATCTTCCGCCACTCTAAATGAAAGACAGGGTTGCGTTCAAATAACAGAATACAGATGTGATTATTTATTGCTTTCCTCTTTAATTGTGAAACAAATCATGTTGGGTGACTCCTAAAGTAAAAACTTTTGTGGCTACTTTACTTACAGTGTGTATATGTAGATAATAAATTTATACGGAGTGTAACCCAATCTATTTTCATAGCAGTAATGTTATGTGCTATCAATCCTTGTCAGCCCGATTAGCTCAGTTGGTAGAGCACTTGACTTCAAACCTCAAGATCACGGGTTCGAGCCCTGGGCTGACCATATCTACTAACAAACTAATCGTCTTTCGGATGAGACGTTAAAACCGAGGCCCCGTGTGACGATGGCTATCCATCGAGCACGTTAAAGAACCAGGCGGGGCTCTCAGTAGTTTCGTCCTGTATCCTTGCACTATCCCCCGTAACAACTAACCGTCTTCTGGTGGCGTCGCTCATATGGGCATGTGCTACGGTAGCGACGATGAATAAACGGAAATACACGCTAGCAATCCTTGTAATGCTGTATAATTGCTGCAAAGCCAAAGGACTGAGAGCACTGATAGAACTTGTTCAATAATCAATACTTCTTTTAGAAATCAATTTTATAAACAACTCTAACAGGAAAAGTGCAAGCGAGGGTGTAGACCAAGATCAGACTACACTTATGTGTACGTGCGATCTGATCTTGGTCTACATCTCCTGTCGAAACCGGAATATTCTGGATTCAGCATGGCAAAGGTTATAGAGGCGTAAGCAAATTACTTTCCAACGCTTTTCTTCTGCCATTTTTATTTAGGATGGATTTGAAGACGTAATTTGACCTTTTTTTCTATTTTTCTCTTATTCTTCTCAATCTTTGTTATTTTCTTCTCTTTTTTTTTTTCGTGCGTAGTTTTATCTCTTTCCCTGCACCACCTGCTCAACGACTACTTGAATTATTATTATTATTATTTTTTATTTATAAGACCAAATATGATATTTTATTGTCTTGAAATTTACAATTTCTCGTCATATCAAAACCACATATTAAAGACACTGTTATTTAGTTTTCAAAGAGGCGTATATAAAAACTTTGCAGGGCCACAAGGCTACAAAATAAATCTTTATGTCTTCCTGTCCTTATTTAAGGAGTTATTTCCTTTTAATCGATTTTTTTCTAGAATACTTGATTTACTTAATTGTAAAACTATTTCCACACAATTACGCTTTTTTGCACCTCCAAGAAAAAAAAGGCTTTAAAAAACTGAGGGAAATTAAAGAATTACTTGTAACAAGCAATGCCTTCATTTTCCACAGTTTTTTTCTTTACCATAAGACAGAGATTTTTAAAATTCAACCATCTAAAAAAATCGTCTGCAGCTTCCTTGGATTTGGACCACTCCACAATGTTCCAGGCTGGTAATGGATTGAATATGATAAGACAAAATGATGAAGCAGTGCGTGGCGCAACTTATACATCGCGGCAAATATCCGTTCCGACATTTGTCTCCCACTAATTGATTGAATGATTGAATTGGCCTCAGGCTGCACCCCACATAGATTTACGATTATCCATCCATTGGTAAGCTCCCACCAATAGGTGGATAATCGTAAATTCAAATGGTATGAGCAGCTGGGAGCTCCGAAAGGATGCAGAAGTAGTACTGGTGTAAGATATACCAGGGATCCATGGTTAGGCGCTCCGGCTGCCACGATATGTCTGAAATGATGTTTACAGTGGCATTAAACCCCATTCAATCGTTATATTAATAGAAACTAATCTGGGTAACTAATCATTGATCTTTGATATGTTCGAACCTGATTTACCCATGACCACATGAGATTGTTTTCGACTAGTCCAAATTGAAAGAAGCTGCAGACGACAATGAAGTTTAAGGTTTATGAAATTATAGATTTTTTTATAATTCTTATAAGAAAACATTGTGTAAAATGAAGAAATTGCTTGTCACAAGCAATTTCTTCATTTTGCACAATATTTTTCCGATTGTTTTTCTTGAGAGACGTCAAAATGACGTCATTGTGTGGGAATGAGTTTATACGAGAACTATTGGACCTTTAACTCAAATTACATTTGTTATATTTGTTTATTTTCTTAACAGCTAGGATTCGTGACATTTATTATAATCCAACCAGATTAAAACTGTGATTTTTTCTCGACATTCAAGATTTGCTGCAAATTCAGGTGTAACAACGGAATGGGGCCAATTCAACACCGTGATTCATTTTTCAATTCACAAACATAAAGCACTTTGATTGGTAGACCGATAAGCCACAAATGTTGCATAGCTCTTTGACTGAAAGTCTAGGATCCTGAATAATGAACAAAGCACTTAAAGGCAATCAGTACAAGATAACTAAATCCACAGAGCACCACATCTGAGTGATTACGTTAGGACGGGCGAAAAGGAGGTAAAAAGAGGTAGGGTTGACTGTAAAATGTACCAGACGAATTTTATCCTTACAGTTAAATACATTTTGACAATTGTTTGTTACGTGTGAAATTCGAAACCTTTTTCATTTTGTGAACAACAAAACATTTCCTACTCGGGACAAATTCTACCACTCGACGAGTTGGGCTTTTAGCGGTATTGAAGTGAAAATCCATCAAGTGCACTCTTGTTTTACAACATTTGTTAGAAAGAAGCATTCGTTTTATATCTTATCGTTGAATGATCTAGGACTATTCCATTACCAAAATCCTATTTCTCATGTTTTCAAACAATTGTGCAATTTTTAGATCTCTATTATTAAATCAGAAGCACTAAATATACCGAGATCGACAAATTTCCAGTTTTTGTTTTATTTCATAAAGAATATCTAGAGTACGAGGATACAAAATGAAACTGCTTAGAGATCCGCCTGGTTCTTTAACATGTTCGTTGGATAGCACAGTCACATGGGGCATTGGATTAATGTCTCATCCGAAAGACAATTAGTTTGTTAGTTTATATCGTCAGCCCATGATCTTGAGGTTTGAAATCAAGTGCTATACCAAACTGAGTTAATCGAGCTTAAAGCTGGTTCGTGAATTGGGGATGTTTTAATTACTAACTTGGTGTAGAACCTAGCTATTATCCACGATGTGAAGCACCTGCTTTTGGGCAAAGAGGTCCCTGGTTAGAATTACGGCAGAGTCGACTTTTTAATCGTGGATTATAAATTACCAATCGTTGGCCCCGCCCATTGAACTCCTGGGCCCCGCCCATTTACTCCATAGGAAGTTCCGCTTCGATTTTTAAAGGCGTTATTTTGCAAAACATACGGCCAGCAGCATGTTTCAAAATGTAAAATGGATTGTTGGCGAACTAAACGTCGTAACTACAGCTTGAATAAGCTTTAGTTACGACATTTAAGTCGCTAAACCAAGAAAAGGGATAATCAAAAATTGCGGCCAATGTCGGAATTGAAAGCTTAAGTCCGGGCTGAATATTAGTCGGTTAATTTCTTTATTGACATCCGCGATTGGTCAATTTTCTCCGTATGTAGATCGAGACGTTGTGCAGAACAATATCAAAGTAACTCTTTACCAACTAGCAAATACCTTTATTCATTGTTCATAGTATCGATCAGGAACATTCTCTCGTTGAAACATGGCTAGGACCGAGACGTTGTTCTCGGGGGGGGGGAAGAAAAAAAAAGAACATAATTAATTTGATTTCTTAAACATTGCACGGGTAATGCATAAATTCATATCTTAAAATAAAAAGAAAATAAAACAGGGTATCTTTGTGGTTCCGAACATGTTTGGGCGTAATGAACAACTCGACAGCGTTTGTTTTGTTGGTTTGAATGGGATTTAACGCCGCTTGAAGCACTTTTTCAGTCATATGGCGGAGCGCCTAAAATGGATTCCTGGTATATCTCGCACCAGTACCACAATTTACATCCTTGCCTAGCCTCCACCTGCTAGCCGACTTAGGCTCACGACTATCGATTCATTTGTTAGAGACGAATGTATCCTTAGAATTATAAGTGTTTATACAATCAAAGGACAGAAAGTACTGAGAAGTTGGAATGCGCTGAAAGGGTCATAACTGTGGAATTCGGTTCAAATTCCTTTATTACTTTCCGAGTAGGCCTCCCTCCTTTAAACTTAAACCAGCATTTCCATTCGTGTGCATATGTGCGTGAATAACGCACAAAACAATAAATCCACATACAGAAATCAAAAACTAGCATTGTCTTAACCCTTTGGAAAACATGTAACAAGCAATTTCTTCATTATTCACAATGTTTTCTGTCCAAAAAGACCGGGATTTTAAAGATTTCATCAACTTACAATTGTCGTCTGCTACTTCTTTGAATTTGGACTGGTCTAAAATTTTATCGTGTTGGAATGGGCTATAAGCTCGTGTCACGAACAGCAAAATTAGAATTTTCAAGCATAACATTCTCCTTTTGATCAACTGTAATACGTGAACTCCTTTTAAATTTTTTAAAACAGAGACTAACAGCTTCTACAGTAAGAAATAAAAAAAACTCGATGATTATTTGATCCTCAAATTGGCCAATTCTGTAACGATTATACTAAACTCGCGTAGATTTTCACTTCAAGTTTATGAGTATACGTGGAAATTTGCGGAAATGCGCGGAAACTTGTTTCTGGGTGATCGATTTGAAATACCGGTTTAGACTTAGGAAAAAAGAATATTTAAAGCGTTGTGAGTAAAATTCAAAAAGACGTTTACGTTATTGTAACGTTTTTGTTTGCACATGGTAGTTTTGCCCTTTTCCTAAAATTCCTATAAATTGATGAAGATAGTATCAAATTATATTCGGCGCACTGTAGTCGCGCGATTTCCTAATTCGTTATTCGGCTTTAGAACCGTAAAAAATCCTAAGTAAGAAAGACCAAGCTAAAAGCTAAATGACACGTGTTAAAGGTTTGATGTGTTATTATTGATTTAAACTTGTAAATAACGACATAATAAAGCGTAATTATTTAGTAAATAAGTAGAAACCGGAAGTTGATATGTTTACTTTACGTTCTAATTTTCAAAATGTTCTACTTTGGTTTTGCATATATTTGATTTTTATTGAGTTAAATCTGTAAGTCCCACAATAATCGCGTTTGCATGATGCCTACGATCCCCCTTAATCGCTCTATAATGTTTTAAAGCACTTGACGGCGGCATTATTGTAGATATTATTATTAAATTGTGACCTGAGCCATATTTGTAAACATTGCCTATCTGTGGTCACATGACTGCCACATGTCACTTGAGATCACGTGATTACCAAACACGGGACGGCGAATCACAGAAAACAAATTACTGCGCTGATTATTACCATATTTTTCAATAATTTAAAGCAAACTAAAGCATGTTTACAACGAAATTTATATATCATCCTGTACATGTGCCATATTATTGTCTTCGGCTACAGCTAACTGATTGTCCGTGGCAAGTTGAGATGAGAAGTAACCCGGGGTGTATTCATATCTAAGAGATCACGTGATATGTGTTATCAAGAAACCCGAAATGAAATTGTCTTGTGTTCATTTTGCGGTCTTGTTAAATCTAAGTTGAAATTGCTCCGCATCCCAACTTAACAACCAGATTTATTTCTCCGGGTTTGGTCGAGATTTTTCGTAGACACACGACTATCCGCGATAAAAGATTTATTCATAAGTATAGATTATAAAATTTAACATAATCCTGTCCACCTGACATTTAAATAAAAACTGAAATTCTCCCTCCGAGGATTAGGGGTTGTCTTCGGAATCCACTGGATAAATATCGGGTACTTTCTAGTGCGCGAAAATATCAACGCTGTATATTCCGTATCGCAGTCATAGCCTATTTGTTAGTAGGTTTCACTTAAGAAATGAGGAGAATATTCTTTTATTTTCATTTAGGTATGAACAGAAAAAACTAATCACACTGTATGAATACGCGAAGGGGATTCATACATAAGTGTGATTAGGTTTTTCGGTTCATACCTCCATGAAAACAAAAAATATTCCCTTCATTTCTTATGATTTAATAGCATCGAGCGAAAAACAGCAAAATCTTTACAAATGTTAATACCTATTTTATGAGACTATTTGTGCGGAATCATACAGATTCACTGCGTACTCAAAATTTTGTTCATTGAGTTATGAATATTTTTTTCGACCAATCAGAATACCAGTTTTTGATAGACAAAACTAAAAATTGAATTATATAGTGAAGTCAACAAGCGGGAAAGTCAGAGACACTCTTTATAGTTTTAATTGATAAAATAGTTTAGCATTTTCTCTGTGGTGCTAGACATAACATAAATCTTTTTTTTTTCTATTTTCCTTCGTGTATCTATTTTGTAAGATGGCTTCAATTAATGTAAAACATTTAAATTACTATTTATTTAAACTACTACTAGTATTTTACCTCTTAACATAACAAATCGTGAACAGACATGAAGACAATAACGAGAGTTTAAATATTGAAAAAAGCAAAATCTGTGAAGCTCTTTGTTTTAGGTCGGCTGTGAAATGTGTGAATATAAGTACATGTAACTATTCTTAAAATATTTAATAATTTAGTTTTTAGTTTCGTCTAGCAAAAACGGGCGCTCCGATTGATCGGGAAAAAAACGCAAAAAACAAACAACAACAACAACAAAAACATAACTCTTTGAACAAAATTTTGAGCTCGCAGTGATTTTGCATGCTACCTCACAAAATAGTCCCATACAAAAAGGTATCAAGATGTGTAAAGTGTTTGCTTTTTATGCTCAATGCTATTGATTTATAAGAAATGAAGAAGTATTTTTTCAATTGAGGTATGAACCGGAAACCTAATCATACTTATGTATGAACCCGCTTCGCGTATTCATACAGGTTGAATAGTTTTTTTCCGGTTCATACCTCCATGAAAACAAATGATATTCTCTTCATCTCTTAGTTGAATATATATATTTATCTAATATATTCAAGAAAAAATATTTCGATATCAACAACTTATGTCAAAAGGAGCCGGGTTTGTAAAATATTGACTTAAAATAAACAAACAAACAAACAAAAAATAGCAACAACAACCACAAACAACAACAACAACAACAACAACAACAACAACAACAACCCCCAAATAATTCCTAATAACGATTAGAACTTGGGACATTGGGTTAGCAGATAATCGCTCCACCTATTTTGCTAAAACAAGTGGTACACCTTAATTAACTTTACACTTAAAGTATTTCATTAAATGTCAGGGTATCTGTGAATGTGAACGATTTTTGTCGAAGCTCCGACATCTTTATTAGTTAAGTGATAAAGAGAATACTTTTTATGTTTTAATGTGTAAGAAAGGCCTAACCACGTGATAGTGCTCGACTGTCTAAAACTGAAAATCTGATGTACGAGGTCTATATCCGTCTTACTTACCGGTAAGAAAAGGTCCTCTTTTTAGATCACCCGAGCACGAAGAGCTCTGGTTGAGCAATTGTGATCGGTCATCATCCGGCGTCCGTCCGTCCATCTGTCCGTCCGCCCGATCACAATTACAAAAAACAAATCTTCTCCTCCTAATCTAAACATGGAATTTCGAGCAAACTTCAAATTGATAATCCTTAGATCAAAATCTTTCAAAACCTTTCAAAGAATTGAAATCCATCCAGAACTTTGGTTGTCATGGCAACCGAAAACAAATCTTCTCCTCTCTAACTTACCGACGCCCAGAGCTTTGATATTTGGCATAAATCATCATGTGTTGACCCCCAACCAAAATATTTAAAACAATTGCCGTGCCGTGAAAATAAACGCTTTACTGTGCGATCCATGATTTTATATAAAAATGAAAAAGGAAATCTTTAAAATGTCTTATTCATCCCAACTACATGGCCTAAAGCTTTGATATTTGGTATAAATCATTATCTATTGATCCTCTATCGAAATGCTTCAAAGAATTACCGAACTGTGAAATCAGCCCTTTTCTGTGCGATCCCTAATTTTACATAGACATAAGGAAGGAAATCTTTGAAAATATTTTTCTCCCAAACCATAAGAGCTTTGATATGTAGTAAAATCATCATCTAGTAACCCCTTACCAAATACTTCAAAGAATTACCGTAATCTGAAGATTAAATCCTTTCTGTGTGATCCCTGATTTTATATAGGAATAAAAAGGATTTTTTTCTGAAACTTAATTTCGCAAACCGTCGAGCTATTTGGTGTAATTAAATCCCTAATGTTCTTTCATCAAAATACTTCATAAAATTACCATATTCTGATGATAAGTCCTTTCCTGTGCAATCCCTGATTTTAGATAGGAATAAGAAGGATATCTTTGAAAATCTCTTCTTCCTAAACCATTAGGTATAGAGCTTTCGTATTTTGTATGTATCAATGCCTAATGGCCCTCTACCAAAATACTTCAAAGAATTACCGTACTCTGGCAATTAGCGCTGTATGGTAGGATTTTTAATATACCTAGGACTAAAGGAGGAAACCGTTAAGATTATTCTTCTCCAAAACAATTATCCCCAAAATAATGAGGCGTAGGGCTCTGATATTTTGTATATATCATAAAGCCTTGAGTCATCAAACCCAGGGGAGCGATATAGGACCATCATGGTCCTCTTGTTTTTCTATTCGTTTAACTGTAATGTAAAATAGTCTATTCTGCGAATTAGAAAGGTGTCTTGTGAAATATGGTAGAAAAAACAATACTCATCCCCAACAACTATTGGGTATACAAATTATCTTCTGTTAATTGATCATTTTTGATTTTACGTCACGTTTATCAAACGAATATAGCCCAAGTGCCGAAAGTCGTATCCGGTTTCGAAGTCTTTCGTTATTGTTATCATCGTCTTGGATGAATAAAGTACGTGTTTAAAGAACATGTACATGTGTACGATATCAGCCCGAAATCTTAAAAATATCTAAAATCGCGGTTATAGATCATTTCAACCAACAATGCAAAATCCGATTATTTTTCTTGAATAGTCCGTAGCTTTTTAACCCCTACCCTTTCGGCAAAGGTAATATAGAAATAGACTTCCCCCGTGCTTCCGTTCTACAACAGTTGTAAAATGTTCCAGTGTGAAATCTCATGTATAGATAAATCTCTATGATTGAAAAAGAACAATGCAAAAGGGCTACAACTCATTACTGCTAAATTTATGATTTCTACCACTTGTTAGCTCAGTTGTTTGGGAACAACCACTAACCAGCGACTCCGACGGGCTATCACTGTTATATAACATCTGCAATTTGGAAATACATAAATTTATCTAAAACTTTGGTAGGTTTACAAATCAATAATCAAGGTATTCAAGTCAATCGCCGAATGCTCGAATTTGGTACACCTAAACAATTAGAAGTTTGTTTAATTCTTACATGTATATTACACCATGACTGTATGACTTTAAATACCGACGGTGGTAACAAGTAAGAATTATTGACACATCATCAGAAAAGCAGCAAATACTGTGAGGTTAAGAACTGAATTGGAAAAATATCAAGGAAAATCGTTTCAGTACTAAATATTCCATATCTTCCTTTAGTGTATTTTTTTCGTGGCGGGCAAAACTAACCCTTATTATTACGACTCGTCAGTCACGCCTACGATTATCAAACCAAAGAGGGGACGAGTCTTTCTTTGAATATAGACGGGTATTTCTGTGCAGTTAGGCCAGGTTTTTCTTTAAACGATAGACCTTACCCGGTGCGGAGAAAGACCTGCCCCGGTGCATTCCTTTGTTTCGACAGTTCTATTTGAAAAATATAGACATAGCCGGTACGCAATAAAGAGAACTGCATTGTTGTCACAAATTTATAAAAATTGGATTATGTATGTGAAATACAGTTATATTTATTGAGAATGTACATTATCAACTTAAATAATGTTTCTTGGTCAAACTACATGTAAGTATTAGTTATTGATCAGAAATCACGTAATTAATAAATTAATTTGGAATGAGCGAGCGACCGACAGAGTAATTTCTTTATTACGAAGATATCCAATCTATACAAACTGACAGATTGCCTAAATTGACTTGCGCGTTCCACAAACTATTAATAACATTGCATTAAAAAAAGATATTTGGCCGTGCCATCTTATGATTGATGCATGCCTAGTTTTGTGACGCAAACTCAAGCTACTTTCAAATACTTTCAAATAACCTGGGTTATTCGATCGAATTGGTCGTACACTAGAACCAAGAATTGTTCAGTTCGGTAACTAATTTTGATAGAACACCGTAAATACAGTGGAACCATGCCAATTGTTTTGATATTTCTAATCAAGTTCTACTCGTACGCGGGCCACCGTCATAGCGCAGTCGGTAGCGCGCCAGATTCCTAATCTTCAATCATGGGGTGTCATGGGTTTGATCCCCGGCGGCGGCGGCACATAATCTTTCCGACATTTGTCTCTCACACATGGGTGGATAATCGTAAACCCAAGTGGGATAGTAGCTGGAGGCTAGGAAAGGATGTAGTGGTAGTACTGATGTGAGAAATACCAGGTGCTCCAGCCGCCGCGATATGACTGAAATACTGTTAATAGCGGCGTTAAACCAAATTCAATCAATCAATCAATCTACATATACGCGATTTTATAATCACTATGAAAGTACTTTTTAGCACAAGACGCATTGTGTCAGTGATTTTCCTCATTCACAAACCATATTGAGGTCTGTCCATGCGTAATAAATTCATCAGCTGTCGTAGCGTTTGGGAGGAGCCTAATTCAACTTTCTCCACCAATTGCATTATTATGTGGTAGAAGTTATGGTTCGCGGAAGTAAGACCCTTTTTCGTTCTTTATGTTTTCCACACACAGGGTTTTTAAGTAAACATGTAATTAAATTTAGCAAAATGAACAAATGAAGTAAATTAGGACACCATTCTCTTATGGATACGTGTTATGAAGTGACTTGTCGCCATAGTTTTGGTGTACAAGTCGATGGAGACTACTTTATGCGTTCGTTTTGGTGTTACATATGTATTTACAAGCTTCCGCACATTATAGCAACAATGCCTTAGTAACCGTCCATATTTCGACTGGTTCTGCAGGTTAATCGCTCATAAAACCTGAGTTATGTCACCCAGCTATGAACGAACTCATTATTTCAAAATCTTCATTTTTTATGGACGAAACTGTTTCACACTGATTTTCTCATTCCGCGGGATGAATATGAGCTTTCATAGACATTTATTAAGTTTTCTAAAGTAATAGGCATTAAACCCTAGATATTGATGTTGATGAATGTATAAAATATAACAAGAGTTGTAAAGTTTGTCAAATAGATTATGTTTGAACTAAACCTTAGATATAACCAAATAATTAGAGTTTTAGATTCCATTCGTTCTTTTGCGAGTAGTTACATACTCTTTACAAGAAATTGAATATGGTGACATAAGCAACTTAATATTGAATTCTTCATATAAACAATGCTTGATCTAAAAGGTATGGATACATTTTTTGTTCCCCAGTTTGTTCTTTGAATTCTATATGGCCACTTTGTTTGAGATACACTTTTGAACCATACATGTTCCATATAGTGGAATAACATGTAGTTACAACTTTTACACCACGAAACTAACAAAAATATCACCTTCATGGTGATCGAAGTCGGAGTTCAAAGTTCACCTCCTGTCTAAATGATTAATAGCATTGGTCGATTGATTCTTTGATTGACATCACGATCGACAATTACATCTAGACACAAAACAAGGGCATATAAACACTGAAAACATATTTTTTTAATATGAGATATTTTCCAGGTACAACCTAACCGACAAAACTAGTTTCTATTCACATAAAAATTCTTCAATAATATATGAGCGCATGCGTTACATTTCCAACCATTACATATGTGCTCCAACTTAAGACTCTGATCAGCCTGTGCATCCGCACAGTCTGATTAGAGTCTTCACTCTGCGCTCTGTAGATAGATACTGACCCAAAGCTTCTTAAAGTTTAAACAATCAGCGAATTTTCTAATTGCCCCGAATGGTTGACCAGGGTGCTCAACGTGTGCGAGTCACGCACATGCGAAGTGGTTCGAAATGTCACGCATAGGCTCATATAATAATGAAAAAAGATACAAATCTAACAGCATGTACAGTTATTTGGTTTACCTTGACGCTGCACTACACACAACAAAACAAACAACGGTCGATATGAAAAAGATAATGAAAAACACGATGAAACACAAAATGTCTAGTACTCGAACAATTTCGACCCATGTGTATGCCTGTTTTCTCTCTTCTAAAGACGACGCATCCATTGACGGACTTTCACCCACGACCAAAATACCATCAACTTGTGTATTTGTATATCCGGTTTTTACATCCTCGTTTGTAAAGTCATCTTTCCGAATCCCCGCGCCTTTATCCACGGATGTGTTAATTGTGTCGGCCTGGCCTCTATCTGCAACTTTTCCATTACGTCCACTCTTAACTATATGAGCTATTGTAATCATATAACCTGGAATGGGTTGATTTTCGTTGTTGCTAGACCATCTAATAGTTATCATTGCTACGATTGTTATAATTGTACTTTGAACTGTCAGAATAACCATGTATATCGCAAACACCGACACTCTTTCCGAGTTCTTTGGAAGATTATCCGAAACAATGGTCAGAAAAACTGCCAATGCCAGAAACACCGTGACGGAAAACCCCGCTCTTTCTCCGCTCTCACAAGGCAAGGCAAACACAAATAAATTCAAAAAGGCTAATAGTATTATCGGCATGATGATAGACTGAATGAAGAAAAGCGGTTTTCGTTTTGCAGTGAATGAGTATTTAATTGCACTTTCTCCGTTTTCCTCTTGAATTGACCAACTTGTGTCTAGAAGATGCCAAGTGGAACTTGGAGTGTAGTCCCCTAGATCAATACCCTTAGATCCACCTTTCATCGTTACCTGTTAAAATAAATATACAAATTAACACTTTACTCCAACTGACCAATCGCGGCTAAAAATCAATGAATATATCGACCAATAAAATCATTCTTTCAGTCCGGACCTGGGCTTTCAACTCAAAATTGTCCGCCATTTTTGTTAACCTTTTTATTGGTCTTGCGACTTAAACGTCATAACTACAGCTTATTAAAGCTGTAGCTACGACGTTTAGGCCAGCAATTAACAATTTTACTTTTTACATGCTACTGGCCATAAATTATGCAAAAATAAAGCCGTTAAAAAACCACGCGATACTTCCTGTTGGAGTTAATGGGCGGGGCCTAGAGAGTCATTTGGCGATTGGTCAATTATAATCGGACTCGAGGGACCAATTTACATTTAGTAGATTTTTAATGATATATCGAGATATCATCTGGTGGTTCTTTGATATATAGACACATTACTACTAAAATGGGTCTAGGCAAAAGAGTTTCTCATAATTGAAATCATGGGAAAAAGGGCAATAAAGCAACCGATGTTTCCAGGAAACGACCGCTTACCTACAGGCCTTACTGGTAAATGACAAATCGCGTGTGTCAATCAAAGAATCAGTTGACCAATCAAATACTTCATTCACCCCGGACTTGAGCTTTGAACTCCAACATTGGTCACCATTTGTGAGAATTATTTTTGTTGATTGTCGACTTAAACGTCATAACTACAGCTGTATTCAAGCTATAGTTACAACGTTTAGGTCGCCAAACAACCATTCTAATTTTTGTAACACGTTACTGGCAATAAAACTTTCAAAACTTCTTGTAGGAGTCAGTGGGCGGGGCCCGCGGAGTAAGTGGTCTAGGCCAGCCATTGCCCAATTTATCTCTACTGTTGCTTGTTAAAAGATTTGTATCTTAAAACACAAAACTCAGTAAAAACGTTCTAACTATATAAAGAAAACTACAATAATAACAAAATTTACCTCTGATTTGGTGTAACTCCAGGCTATAAAATCCAGGGAGCACGTCTGTACATCGAAAGGGAAGTAAGTGATGTCAAAGGAACAAGTGGAACGAAATACCTATTCAATGAGATAAATAACATTCATCCACAATGTGATTAAATCATTCCCACATAATCCCGTCTTTTTACAACTCTCAAGAAAATAGCTTTGGAAAACATAATGGAATATCAAGAAATGGTTTGTTGCTAGCAATTTCTTTATGACCTTCAATGTTTCCTACCCAAAAAGACCAAAGAATTTTAAAATTCTATCAAACGCAAAATATCATATTTAACCACTTTGAATATGGACCAGTCTAAAATTTTGTTATCTTTAAATGGGTTAAGTTGAGAAGAACGTGTTTTGTCTTCTTAAGGTATGATATTAAAGGCCTTATAACACTGTAAGAACGCACGAAGCGGATTCTTTAAGAAGTATGGTTATGTTGTTTTTTTGCTTTTCTTTTCATTTCATACCCCAATTAAAATATCTTCATTTCTTATAATTTCATAGTATTCACCCATTCCCGGTCGACGAAATTGTAGACTGGCCCAAAATTAAAAGAAACTGCAGACGACACTTTTTACTTCGTGGAATTTTTAAAATATTTGTCTTTTTGGGTAGAAAGCATTGTCGATAAAGAAGGCAATTTCTTCTTTTTCCACAATGTTTTCCGAAGATTTTTTTTCTTGGGACGAAAAAAACGTCTTTTCAGGGGATGGGTTTAGACATACATGATTGAACGATATCAAAAAAGCAAAACGAAAAATTGTACCTGTTTGACATAAATTAGAGAACTAAAGTAATTCCAAACTCACTTTTTTCAACAGGGGTTGAAATGAACTTTTTATTTTTGAAACTTTAATCTTTTAACAGAATGTAGGAAATTTGATAGACGCAACTAAATTGAATTATAGAAATTAGATATTATCGAAATAACGAAGCTAAAGTACAAATACTATATCTTAGTTACATGTACTTTCCTGCTACGTTCTTAAACGAATTTGACGCAATTAATTCCTCACGCCCGCGCCCGCGCTACAAGGCGCCCAAAACAGTTTACATATAGGATAATCGTCTGTTTCAGCGTAAGACCGATTTATATTTCATTGTGTGAACAACAAAATCTTTATTTTCATGACTGGCGAAGCAAAGAATGAAAATATAGCTTTTGTTGTTCAAACAAAAATAAACGATTATTCTATTTCTTTAAATTAGACAAACTGCGAATTTTATGACAACTTTTCTTAAAGCGCGTCATTTTGCACGTGACTGCTATGCAACGCTTATGATGACGTCACTTATTTGTCTCTGCTAAGATTACGTCAGATAGGGTGAAATGAACGAAAGCGGGGCATAGGTTTTTGATAATTTCACTGGATTGGCGGTGAGTTTATCAAATGATAGTCTACCGATATTTCTCGATAATCCACCTGAAAGCATTAAAGAATGCGCAATTAATTATCTATGTCCATATCATAGCATGATGCGCTTAAATCACATTATGAAATATGTTCTCGCTTCGTCCGTTGTGGCTGTTTTTATCTTTTATAAATTTTCCGCCATGTTAGATTTTGCGAGTCATTCTTTGGAAAATCTTCAATGTCTTCTCATGGACGTAATAGCGATGTTCTTGAAGTCCGTCATCCGCCCTCTCTAAGTTGCATTTTGCATCTCTCTCTCCCTTACAAAGTCATAACCCTTATTATTTGTGCAACATAAAATCACTTAATATGTATGCTTTGTAATTCCATTACTCGAAAAGATAAATAATTCATTTTTCATTGTATTATTGGCCGAATGCCTGTATACCTTGTTGAATAAAATCGTTAACTTTAATTAAGAGATGAAGAGAATATTTTTTGTTTTCATGGAGGTATGAACCGAAAAAACTAATCACACTGTATGAATACGCGAAGCGGATTCATACATAAGTGTGATTAGGTTTTTCGGTTCATACCTCCATGAAAACAAAAAATATTCCCTTCATTTCTTATAATTTAATAGCATCGAGCGAAAAAAGCAAAACTTTACATATTTTGATACCTTTTTGTGTAGAACTATTTTGTGCGGAAGCATACAAAATGTCTGCGTGCTCAAAATTGTGTTCATTGAGGTATGAATTAAATTTTTCGACCAATCAGAACGCTCGTTTTTGATAGACGAAACTAACAATGAAATTATTGTGTTTTAAATCATCATAAAGTACAATAGACATTCGTACCACTCTTAAACACACAGGTGTATACCTTTTAAGTGCACACACCTGATGGAATAAGGCCAATCCCTTACTCTGGAATATTTTTAATTTAACTTTTTTGTCGGTATAATTCAATAATTTCAAGAAACTGATACCACTTAAATTCGGTTGTACATTACCTCGAATGGTTGCCACGTTACGGTTCCGTCACTCTGTACTTCCACATTCAATGTCATAACGCCTAATTCTTTATACTCAACAATAGAATTTCGTAGTGATACATCTGGCTTCCAGACCGTCATCTTTTAAATTATCGAAATAGTTGTAGTAGGTCATGGGAAAAAGACAAATCGTGAGTTTCGTATGATAAACATGGAAAAGAGATTGACGACACTAAAACGGTCAAAAAGGTTTGGTATTTCGAACATGCATTGAAAGGTACAATCAAGAATCTACTGACTTCGAAAAGTTTAGGTTCTGGTCAGCCTGTACTTTCCGCGCAGGATTATTCGAATTACGAATCTTTGCGCTTCCCAGATGGTGCATTTTTAGTGACTGTTTACATTTTGTACATTTCAAATTATAATGAAATAAAACAATAGTCTACGCATTTTATTAATGTCCCATTAACACTATAATTGTTTGAGATACACATCTCTTGTACTCTTAGATTAAGGCACTTACCCATTACAAGACGGCAAAATTTTAGACTGTTCCAGATTAAACGGAGTTGCACACGGCAAATCTAATTCATTAAATTTCAGATTTTTCACTTTTCCAGGTAGAAATCATTGTGGAAAATGAGGAAACTGCCTGTTACAAGTAATTTCTTCTTTTAACACACTGTTTTCTCAATCGTTTTACTTGATGGACGTCAACATTGTCTTTAGGTGATAAAAGGTTTAGTGTTCGATCTGAACGCTTATTGACTTTTGTTGATCGGAAATAAATCATTTTATATTTTCATTTTCTTGATTTCAAAATAAAAACATATATGCTGTCGAAAAGACGTACGTATTTCCATTTATTCTGTTGGTGGCAAAATGTAACCTACCCATTCCCACGCGATTCCCGTATTTTACAACTCTCGAGAAGAGGAATGAAAACGTTGATCATAATGAAGAAAAAGCAACAAAGCATTTCTTCACAATGTTTTCTACCTAAAAAGGCAGAGATTGTATAAGTGCTATCCACAAACAATTGTCGTTTGTAACTTCTTTAAATATGGACCCTTATACAATTTTGTCATTTTGTTAAAGGTTAAACAAACGATCAAGAATTCGGAAAAAATGTCATATAATCAGTCAGGCCTGTAAAAGACAGTCATACTATTCTTCAACAGGTTCCTTTCTTATCAAGAATAAATATCAGGTGGTCTACTTTTTCTTTACATACAAAATCTGAATCGTGAACGTAACGAAAAAATAATCTACTTGACAATAGTACGTAAAACAAAATAATTCACCTGATATCTGGACGTAATGACAAATGATTTCAATTAATACCTGTAGGTCCAGAAACTTAGACGTAACTACAAAATGATCCGCCAGTTACCTTTACTTAAATATAAAATGATCCACTATGAACCTATAATGAATTAATGAATGGGGTTTAACGTCACTTTCAACCGTATTTCAGTCACATCGCGGCGGCTGGAGCACCTAATAATGGATTCCTGGTATTTCCAAAAACCAGTATTTGGTGAGAGAAAATTGTCGTAAAGGATATGTGTCGCCGCGGATGATCGAACCCCATGACATCCCATGATTGAAATTGGGATTCTAACGCGCTACCGACTGCACTATGACGGCGGCACTATGAACCTCGACGTAAAGACGATAAGGTCTTTCGATACAAAATCTGACAAAATGATCCATCTAAGTCCTGGTAGTTGAGGATTAGTAAGAAACAGGCTAAAAACGTTTCTAAATGATATTTTTGTTGTTGTTGTTGTTAATGATATATCAAATTGAGTTTGATTGATTCTAATCAGCCTTTATTCATTTTGGTCTACAGATCATTGGTAATGCAGCGGAAACCCCACAAATGACGAAACTAATGACTAACTTGCGAAAAGACTGACAATTTTGCAATTTGAATTACATGTTTGATCTTTTTTGCAAATAGAAAATCTGCATAATTTTTTCACGTCAATCATGCAGCAGCTATAGTTTGTTATTTTAGGTCTCGCTACCAGGAAGTATAGTTTAAGTCTCGCTATCATGGCCTGATGCAGAAAGAAGTTGTTAAACCATTATATTTTCATTTAATATTAACGTTGTCAGTTTGCAAATTTACACACTTTGTTGAACGGCGTTGATGCATTTTGGATACCATCCATGTAGAAGGTAGCACTCCCCCACAACAAACAAACAGATAACCCACAAGCTTGTTTGACATCTTCACCAGTGCAAAAATGGCGGTCAATGCGTTCTTTTTTTAATCTTAAGGGATATGCAATAACAGAGGGTATTAAATCCAGAGAATACGATGGATGCTCAACCTGTTTGAAACCTATGCTAACTAGCAGTCATGAAAACGGTAGACTTTTGTGCCAGAGCATCGTCCTGGTTGAAGAGCACGCCTAAATACAGCTATACGCCTTTTGATATGATCCAATTGCAGCACATCTTTTTTATCCCTGAAACCTTTCCGTTAACTTGGCCTTTTTCTAGGGCACTGATCCTTGTTACTTTCTCTGTTTCGACTCTGGTTTAAAGTGATGAAACCATGTTTAAACATGTGAAATTTCTTCGGACCCCGCTGCAACTTGAGTGAGAGACAGAGAGAGAGAAAGAGAGATAGAGAGAAAGAGAGGGGTATAAAGTGAGAGAGATTTATGGAGGAACGTGGAGAGAATCGTGAAGAGAGAGAAATACCTACCTGAGGCCAGAGATAGTAGTCTAATCCACCATAGTCACCTGGGGTCCATGCTAGATATTCGTCTACCCAAGACACGATGAGGTATCCGGTAACTTTCATCGTTTCAGACACTTCGTCCAAATCATTTATTGTCAACAGCACAAAGTCTACGAGTACCTCTGTGAGTTGAATAGGAAAAAAACAACAAAGTTTTAATATAAAGTTGACACTATTATGAATATCACTATCATTGTCAATATCACTATTGTTACTGTCCTTATTCCTGTTGCCAGTTTTATCGATTTCATTATTGTCACAGGTTGAAAATAAACATTTAGGAAACTTAAAAAGAAAACGATCTAATTAGCCTAGTATGTAGAGGACTTGTCCTGAAAGCGAAGGATTGCTGATTCGAGCCCAAATCCAGCTGCACGTTATTTTTTTCTGTTATATATTTTGTAACGGTGCGAGAACATTTAACCCTTGTCATGCTGAATTAGAATCCTATATAGAATTGCTTTAAAATCAAAGGAGTGACAGCAGTAGAAGATTTTAATGAGGGTCAATATTTCTTTTGAAAAATGATTATTTAAACAACTCTGGCTTAGAATGACAAACAGGAGGTGTAGACCAATATCAGGATGTACTTATGTGCAGGCTGATCTTAGTCTATGCCTCCTGCAAAAACAGGAATAGTCCGGGTTCAGCATGACAAGGGTTAACATAATCATTATCATCAGATAATCACGATTGTTGTTAATTTGCAATTGTATCAACTCTCTTCCAATCTAGAATGTTCCAAATGTCACAAAGCGCTCACCTGAAATGCATTGTTTAGTTGCTTGGAGCTGCTAAAACAGACATAACCCTGATCAATTAATATTTTGTGGCATGGATCAAAACAATATACTGAACTGATTTGTTTCTGTTTGTTCATATAGGACTTAATGCTGTTTTGAAGTGTTTAACAAATATAATACGGATATTTGAGTTCACTCATTCGAAAATAAGCAGGACCTTCCACACCATTATTTTGGACCTTTCAAATTTCTTCCCAAAATGTGAACCTATGGAACATCGCGTTGGGTTCAAATTGGCTCAGTGGAATGGGTTTATTGTTTGATTGAATGGGGTTAAACACCACTTTTAACAGTATTGCAGTCATATCGCGGCGAGTGAACCACATAACAATGGATACCTGGTATTTCTCACACCAGTTTTACCACTACATCCTTTCCTGTCCTCCAGCTGCTATCACATTTATCCACCCATTGGTGAATGACAAATGTCGGAAAGGATATTCACCGCCACAGGGGATCGAGCCCATTCCATCCTATGGTTGAAGATTGGGGGTCTAATACGCTACTGACTGCGCTATGACGCCGGCGGGGAAGAGGAGTTTCAAGTTAAAAAAAGACCAAACTCGCATAAATTTCGTTATTAATTGAAATACCAAGAACAAATTATAAGTTCATTTGAGTATATACCTGAAAGGTGGTTAGAACTGAGACTAAGTTTATATAACTGAAACCAAAAATATAAACCCTATTATGCCCACATAGAACAATAAACGGACAATGTGTGAAATGGGTCATAAAAGGGAAACACGAGACAAAATTTGTCCAAACAGGCTCTATTGTTTCAGATGGAAAGATGTTTAAAGATTCCACAGTGAAAATATGCCCGCCAATCGATATTTTCGAATAATTTTGAAGGTTCACACGAGAATCATTTCTGCCATATCAGGTTGGATTTTTCCGAGCGGTTGAGCAATATATGACTTCAAGACTTCTTGACAATTTTCAATCCGCGACAGATGCCGGTATTTTGCGCGCTCAAAATTCTTTGAAGGAATCTGAGAGTCGTCAATCCTATAAATATCTATGAAAAAGATCATTCATACCCAAAAGGGAATTCTAGAGAATAGGATATATAGGATATTTGAATTACACTGCATGTTCCATATGGTGCTGATAAGCCAAGTCCATAACACCCATGGTTTTCAATTTTTCACAACAGATTTCTTTTATTTCGTATAATTTTTACCGTCTTCTGAACTGACCGCAGCTCATAGCATCCATGTTTCTATCCCAATAAAAAAAATATACAAGAAATCCGAAAGGGGATGTTCCAAGGAATCTTGAAAAGTAAGTTCAATTCCGCCCAGTTGTTTTAGAGGAGAAAATCATTAAAATGAACATTTAGGCACGGACATACGACAGGCCATGGCAATACCCCGCAGAACTTTATGCAATTGAGTTGGAAAAAACAACAAGCTGATTCGTACGAAAAAGTATTTAGAGTAGCCTCGTTTTATATTATAGGTGACACTTGAGCGTTTCAAGTAAATACATGTACATGTGTCGAAGATGTATCGAAAACATATCAGTGTTGCACGACTCATGTATCATACATGTAGCAATATCTGTACTTTTGCTGAAGAGTAGCAGCGAATGTCTATGGCGTAGGCAATATATGCGTTGCGTAAACACAGTACACGAATCTCAAAAGGTATAACAAACAATTCCGCATATGTTGTCTTGGAAATCATAGCAAAAAAGCTAATAGATTTCCTTTTCGATTCAGTTTTAAATAGATTTTTGACTTGAGATTTCATGTTTATTATATTATCATATTAATCAAATAGTAGCATATTCTTTATTTTTATCCTACCCTTTAGAAAACGAGGCACACACGTGCAAAGTTTTCTTTCTAATATAAGTACGAAATCTCTTAAGCGATCACTGCCTACCCGTTGCTTATCCGTGAAAAAAGGTTAGGAGGTCTGAATGTTACATAGGAAAATTGTCTGATTTATCCGGCGATATTACCCTGTTGGTCGCTGAAGTAAATTGACTTGAAAGACATAACTATCGCTAAAATATACTATAGTTACGACGATTTGGTCGCCAGCGGACTTAAAAATTTTATAGAAGAAAAAGTGGCGATTCCTGGCGCGATTTGTTTACTAAATCAAGTATCTAATTCTCACCAACGAATCATGAATTTCTAAGCGTGCTGGCGGTAGTTAAGTTAAAGGAATGTCATCAGGAAACTTGATTATCAGAGAGTCAGGGACCAGATGAATGAGTATTAAAAGCATTGAAAGATGATGGTTTGGTCAGCTTAATAGGTAACACAGGATGTTCTCTATTCTAGTAGCATGATCAAGATCCAAAGTCGGCAAAAAGAGCCATTTCTACAGTCGCTATATGTATCTTACCGGTGTAAACGTGTTAAGTGATTTGCCTTTTGAATTTGCTGAGCAGCTTATAGGTCAATTTCAATGTTGTAGTTTTTAAAGATAAATTATCTGGTGTAAGAAATGACAGGAAGCCATGGTAAGGTGCTTAAAATTACAGCGATATCACTGAAATACTACTGAAAATAAAATTAAACCAAATTCATTTAATCATCTAAGAAACTTCGGTTAAAAGTTCAAGCAGAATTATTACTCACAAGAAACAAAATGGAAATTGAAAATATCTTTAAAAATTTATGGGGTCCATTAGCAGTTTCAAAAGAAATAAAAAATGTGTCCGAAAATTGGTTAGCGGAGCGAATCATAACTTGTTCGAAGCGAACTGAGCTGTAGCGTCCAGAACGGCCGGCAAATTATTGCGTACAAGGCCGAAGCTGGATAAAGCCTGATTTAATTAGATGTTATCATATACAAAGGGTGTTTTTACGCAAAGTATGAATGATATATATTTCTAGCACAGGCCCTTTTAAAACATGCAGCTGGTTTGTGGACATGAAACTTTACAATATTGATAAATTGAGATTAACTGGACACTATTTTTCATCACCGTAGTAAGATCCTACTAGATTTTCGAAACGTGATAACACTTGTGGACTTGAGACGTCCACCAAGAAAATAAAACATAGTCTACAGGGGTGTTACATCTATTGCATACAATACAATGATTAAACAATCAAAGGTTTCCTTACCTGTTGGCTGCGATTGATCACGGTTAGGTCGTATCCGAAAATCGTAGGTAGAGAATAGGATATTCGTTAGGTTTTGTGCGTCTTCGTGCGTTTGACCAACGGAAACAGGAATTGATAAGTTCAAAGTGAAAAGTAAACTTAATACACACGAGAAGAGCTTCATTGTTGTTGTATTCCTTCTTCCTTTGGAACCTACAAGAAAGTGAACATTACACTTACCGTTTGCTAAATTGCGGTTGTCAATTAAGAAATCAGTCGACCAATCAGATCATTTATTCACCCCGGACTTGAGCTTTCAACTCTAACTTTAGCCAAAATTTTGATTAACGTTTTTTGTCGGTTTGGCGACTTAAATGTCGTAACTGCAGCTTATTCAAGCTATTGTTACGAAAGTAGTATTTAATCATTTTTCATTTATATTACATTACAATACGAAACGTTTACTATATTAAGCATGTCTAAAGCAAATAATCAGACAAATTAGAGTAAATACATGGATTAACAGAAAAACATGTCATTTACGTGAACCTAAATTAATTTCTTCGAGTAAATGCATAATACAAATATTTCGCCAAATCAAAAACCACAGACTTTGGTATGTTTGTTAAAGATTTGTGAATTTTGGACCGTTGGCCAAGTATAATAGTGACGTCTCAGATAATTGGTTCTAAGAAAGAGTATTTTGGGCAAGTAAGAATAAAATGGAATCAATTTTCGACCATATTTTTATTACAATGTTCTTTCCTCTCAAAGTTTAAGTATTGACCATTTTTAATTCCAACTGATGAGACGAAACTCTAAATCTAGCAAAACTAGAAATGGAAATAGAAAGTGCATATCTGATCATTTTATCTTGTATACAGTCGAGGTAACTTTAAAAAATTGTGCTTGAAGAGGGTACATGTTTCACGTCGATTTGTATTATTAATGGCTGAATACCACTACTGGTAGTATATATCTGATAACTTTTGTTTTATTAAATAATAATTGATTTGTGTAGAAAATTGGTCAATGATACGTTTCATTTTGTAAGCCCAATTACATTCATTATAGTTCAGGTCGATTTCTATATCTTTAGATAGCATAACATAACTATTAAACAACAATGAATTCGCTTAGAATTAATGACCTTAATTAAATATGTTATAATTTGGAATTTTCTTTGCAACGATAAGGGTATGCGCCCTTATTCGCCGTAAATCGCTTCAATATTTGTAAATCTTTTTTTATAATCTGTAGTTTTCGACAAAATTTACAAAGACAGATCCAATTTTCGGTTACGGATTACCTCCCAAGACGACTGCGGCATAATTTAGGTCAGATAACAATAAACTGCTAAACAATGCTAATTTATGTAAAATAGGTAAATCAGTTTGGTTGAAAATGACAAATAACCTATGTTGGGAAAATGATGCGCGCTAACTCCTAGGTATTTGAAGAATTTGATTACTTCCAATGTTGTATTATGTCAATAAAAATCGTAATTTGAATGTCGGCCTTTTACAAAAATCATTATTTTGGTCTTGTTCACATTTAGACTAAGTTTCCAAGTCTTGCAATATTGTTCAATATTATCAAGTATGGATTGTAGACATATCGGACCTTGCGTAAATAACGCCATGCTCGTAGCAAACAGTATTAACCCATTCCAACACAGTGGAATTTTAGACTGGTCCAAATTGAAAGGAGCTGCAGACGACAATTTCAAGTTGATGGAATTTTAAATTTTTCACCTTTTTTGATAGAAAACATTGTGGATATTGAAGATATTGCTTGATACAAGCAATTTCTTCATTTTCCACAATGTTTTCCAAAGCTTTTGTCTTGAAGGGCGTAAAAAGGAGGGATTGAGTTGGAATGGGTTAAAAATAACTTTTGTTCATTTCTGTATCGCACGTAGAACTTTACTATGTTAAACATAGCTTTAATTGACATGAGGAATTTACTGCTGATTAGTTCATTAAGCAAGTTTTGAAAGAGAAAAGGTCTGTCAATTTTTTCGAACATTTTTCCAGTCCGAGAAAGCACATATAATTTTTTAATTGTTCGAAAGTGTTTTGTAATGATAGCGTGTTAAATAAAAAAAAGACATTCTACAGTCGATTTACTTTTTTGAAATCCATACTGGTTTACGATAATTTTCTGGTGTTTGTTTGACCAGACTTTTAGTCTAGTCACTAATAATTTGGAATAGATATTTGAAAATATATGACATCAAACAATACCTTTTAAGTTTTTTTTGTTTTTTTTTTTTTTGTCTCTCGGCTACCACCTTTTGATATAGGAATAATGATCCCCTCTTCCAAACTTTTTGGATAGACTCCATTATTGTACATATGATTATATAACGATGTAAAATATCGACCTTTTAGGTAAAAAAAAGTTTAATATTTCAGCTTAAAGTTCATCAGTATCGACACGTTTGCTATTATTCTGAGAAAAACTGCAGCTTTGACTTTGTAACCGTAAAACTCCTATCTGAGTCATCGTTCACTATATTGTTAAAAGTATCAAAGGATTCACTTGTTTCAGAGGATGCAAAGCTGTAACGATTATGGAAATGGGAATCCATAGTTTCAATGGTAATATTTTCAGGGTTTCGATGTTTTGTTTTGTAGTTTTTGTGTATATTTTACCAGAGGGACTTTTAATCATTCTTTGCGAACTCGATTTCCTTCCTCTTTGGCGTATTCTTTTTTTTTCTTTTTCTTTTTTTTTGCCGTCTTTTGATCTTAATGTATATATTTTTTACGACATTCAGGTCATCAACCATCCATTTTACTTTTTGTGTTACAAGCTACTGGCCATACATTTTTCAAAATAACGCCGTTAATAATCGAAGCTGTGTGCTTCAAAGCTGAAGTTCCTGTTGGAATTAATGAACGGGGCCTAGGGAGTCAGTGGGCGAGGCCAGCGATCGGTCATTTACAAACAATAAGAGTTGTTAGCGGCGAGTTTTTATTTCTAAAATTTGTGAGACTTTATTTAATATACTTAACCCATTTACAAAACAATACAGCCTTTTGGCGCACCAAGAAAAAAAAAAGCTTTAAAAAAAAAATATGGAAAGTCAAGAAATTGATTTTTACAAGTAATTTATCCATGGTTAAAATGGTTTCTACCCCAAAAAATCTATATACTTTGATTCCGTATTCCTTCGAGGTAAACACATGTATAACATGTATATGATTATATCACTATTTAATGAGGATCGAAAACTCTTTCCGTACATGTTTATTCTAGGAAAGTATGCGCATTTGTTTTCATTCAATAATTATATCTTTTCTATTTTACAATAAAAGTCGTTAAACAAATAAATAGGAGATACCCAGTCTTTAGGATACACTTACAATCTTTGTACTTTAATTAAATCGCGATTATAAATGCAATATCAATATGTAAACCTTACTATGCACTGGTTTAGCAATACAATACAGTACTTTATTGAGGTAAACTGTACATGTTCTTGTCCAACAAAATATAAACAAACATAAGCAGCACGTGATCAAATAGTCATGGAAAAATATATATATAAACTAAAGTGTATGGAAGAGAAGCAGATGACTAATTAAAATTGAATAGAGCTGTGTCTATTAAAAAGAAAGAAAGACACAAAAAAGGGGGAAAGGTTATCCAGTTTGAATATTATTTACTACATTTGTTCTCAGTTAGAATCCTTCTTTTATATACTTTACTAAATAAAGTAAATCGCTCCTATTAGTCAAATTTAACATCAGGATAAGTTTGTGCTTACTTGGTCCAATAAAATGGGGTGTTTTTCCCCGTATATCTGAATATGCATCACAAGCAAACAGAAAATGAAATTCATCTTCAATTTCGTTGGTGTTGCATATCAAACATGTACGAAGATTTCTCTCTATTCTATAATTTCCATGTCTGCCAGATTCTATCCTAAGACAGTGAGGTGAAAGTCTCAGTTACGCAATGAAATTAAACCATTTATGTGGTAAGACATTTAAATATTTCTATTTCATTATGAACTTTAACAAATTCATATGTAGATAAAACCGTGCTATTACCAAAGTAACCACGTGGGTGTTGATGAAAATCATTAATCAACCTTGATTTGAAGATTTTATAAAAAAAACTTCTATGATCAATACAACGAGGATCCTCCCAGACATAACCGAAACCATATCTATACAATAAATGATTAACATTACTGCTTCAGTTCAGTCCGCCTGCATCACTAGTAACAACTAGCGATTGGTATAAACCTTTGTGAAGAATATAATCAGAAAAATAACTTTCTCTCAATATTTGATAATTTTAGAAAATCTATTTAAAAATGAAGGATATCTACCAGTCTCGTGAAAAACGGCGTACTTGCAAGTGGAAGTTTTGGCTCCTAGTATTAGTTTTAAAAACTTTAAATGAATTCTTTCGATTTCTTTTGGTTTATTAAATCCCGTGACTTCGCTTGACAAACATAATATCGAGCCAACAAAGGCATCAAAAGGTTGAAATAGTGTTGAAGTTTGAAAATTCAAGTTGTGGGTTTTACTAATAAGGACATTCAATGCTTTAAAGCCTTTACCAGCCAAAATTCTTTTGTTGGGAGGGAAAGAACCCGTATAATTAAAAAATGTACCTAGATAGTTAAATTCGTTTATAACTTCAATGTCTGATCCCTCATAAGTCCAATGCCCATTTTGTTTCAGTCCCCCTTTCTTTCTAAAAACAACTATTTTGGACTTTTCTGTATTCACTCACAATCCCCATTCTAAACAATAATCATATAATCTATTTAGACTAGTCTACAAGCCGATCGGGGAATCACTTAGAATAACCATGTCATCCGCAAAAAGTAAGAGGAGAATACTGATTTGGTCCAGAAATAAGCCATCTGAATTGTCCTGAATAATTCAAGATCATCGATAAATAACGCAAATAAGATTGGTGAGATTATCTCCCCTTGTTTAAGACCTATATTACTTTCAAACGAGTTAGAAAAGAGCTTATACCACATGCCATTTCTGTAGCGATTAGGGCAGATATAACGTCAATAGCTTTTTCAGTAATACTATTACTGACGCCTAGAATTCCCGAGATGTAAAGGGCTAACTCTGTTTTGTATCTGTTTTGCATCTCTACGCTTTGTCAGATGGAAATAACTACACATTTTCACAAAAGATGATGATCAAGTAATGATAGTAAGGTGGGAGTAGAGAAATCATCCAAAAGCACAGTTTTACTCAAGGGCCGATAAAAAGCCAAACCTTCATGACTTGTGTCATACAAGGTCGTAATCTATGCAATATTTTTACGATATATAAACGGTTTACTTTGGGAAAAATAGTAAATATAGTCTAGTTTGTTTACCAGACGACAAAATTAGACAGGTCCAAATTGAAAGGAGTTGCAGACGACGAGTTAAAGCTTAAGAAATCCTTTTTCAACTTTTTTTTCAACTTCCTGTTTAGAAAACAATGTAGATAATAATGAAATTGCTTGTTTAAAAGCATACTTGTGTAGGAATGGGTAGCTGTACATTGTACATAAGATATTTGAAAGCGAGAATAACTAAAATTGTTCGCTTTTTATGTTTACAAGAGTATCACGAAGAAAAAGAAGAAGAAAAAGAAGAAGAAGAGGAAAAGAAAAAAAGATTGGAATAAATGAAAAGCCGATTATAAAATCTATCAGAAGAAAAAATCAAAGTATTGCAATTCAAGTCCTCATTTAAACGACGTACCAGGAAAAAATACCAACCGACTATTGTCACCGGATTATTCCAATCCAATAATTTAAAACTTATTGCCTGTTAACACGGGTACTTCAAAGTAAATGATGATACTTGACCTGTCACGAGAAAATGGGTCGTCTTGGAAATCCACAAAACAAATGTTTGATCTATTTATTTGTTTGTTTGTTTAAATAGAGTTTAACACCATTTTTAACAGTAATTCAGTCATATCACGGCGGTGGCAGCACCTAACCATGGATTCCGGGCATTTATTACACCAGTACTACTACTACATCCTTTCCGGGTCTCGCTGCTCATCCCACTTAGGTTACGATTATCTACCCAATGCTGGGAGACAACTGTCGGAAAGGATATCTTCTGCGACCGGGGATCGAGCCCTATATATGTACCTCGTGATTGAGAGTCCGACAGCAAATGTTTGAAAGAAGAGATCGTGATAATGACCGGGACAAATAAGTATTTCAAAACACTTAGTGTACATGCACATGTATAAAATAGATAGACCAACTTGCATTCTGTTCATCTGGAGACAAATATGACAATAACAAATAAATGTGACCCGGCTGATGAAAAAAGACCTCCATGTACGTACGAAAAGTATCGATCCATTGCGTTGATTGCGCAGACTTAATAGGGTCGACACTTTTCGCTCTTGACATTTTTATAATCGGAAAAGACTACTTAACATGACTATGTAATTGACAGAACGCGTCTGTCAATCAAGGAATCCGCCTATCAATCAAATCCTTCATTGCGGACTGAAGTAAAATTAGAATTTCGATATTAGTCGATTTTTATGTTAAACATTTTTATTAGTTTGGCGACTCAAACGTCGAATACGTACGTTATGGGAGCTGTCAATGCATTTCGAATGGTTACTATTTTTACATGACAAATTAATTATTTAATTATATTAATTCGCAATGGGACACTTACATCAATTATTAAAGTATTAAATGAATGGGTCATTGAATTCCATAATTGCCGGATTAAACTCGTGATCTTTTCAACTCTTAATAGTGTCTCGGGACAAAGGCTGGTTAGAAAAGTTAATTCTATTTTTGATTTTGCAATTTTGGAACATAATTATGTAACAGTAGTAAATACCAGAAATGCAGCCCAAATCATTATTGGTGTCCAATTTGTTCGAATCTCAGACGTTGGTTTTTGCACGGTTTTGCCTCATATACACGCGATTCATTTTTCTTATCAATCCTTTTTAAAGAAATAACTCGATAAACAAGCTGCCGTGTCGCAGCTCAGTGGGCGAGACCTGCTATCCGTCACTTATAATGATACGTTACGGCATGACATTGTTTCTTTCAGGCTCTTAAATAAATTCTCTTCAGTTTTGTGTATTCCTTCAAACTGATAGTATACTGACACGCCCTCTGACCTGCGACATGGTAGTTTATTTATAGAGTTATTTATTTAACCCTTTCCCATTTTTCAAAATTTTAGACTGGTCCAATTTGAAAGAAGCTGCAGACAGCAATTAAAAGTTGGTTCAATTTGAAAAGTAACCAACCTACAGGTAATAAAATATTGTGGGAAAAGAAGAAATTGCTTGTCACAAGCAATTTCTTCTTTTTCCACAATATTTTCTCAAGCTTAAAATCACAGGGACGTACTAACAAGTGATTGTACAGGAAAGGGTTAAAAAGATTGGTACGAAAACTGAATTGTACGTTTAGCCCATTAAAAAAATGCCGTTTAAAGACGTCCTTCAAGAAAAACAATTGCGAAACATAACGGAAAATGAAGAAATTGCTTGCAACAAGATTATTTATTTCATTTTCTACAATGCTTTGTACCCAGAAACTTGAAGAAGTCTAAAACTTCATAAACTTTGAATCAGCGTCTGCAACTCCTATCTATTTTGACCTGTCAAAAGTTTTGCCGTCTGGTATTGAGTGAATATCTAACACTGACCCATTAAACACTTGTGCTAGGATAGGGCAACAGTTTTGGACATTATTTTACCACTAACACAATTGACCAATCGCGACTGCAAATCGAGGAATAAAACAACCGATCAAATAATGTATTCAGCCCGGACCTGAACTTTTCAATTCCGACATTGGCTTTCATTTTTTGTTAACCTCCATTATTGGTTTGGCGACTTAAACATCGTAACTTATTTGTACCATGCTACCGGCCATTCATTTTGCAAAAAAAAAAAAAAAAAAAACACCTTTAAAAATCGAAGCGTGACTTCTTGTTGGAGTCAATGAGCGTGACCAACAGACTAAGAGGGGTTGAGCCAGCGATTGGTCCATATACCCATTCTCACATGATCCCGCTCTTTGACGCCCCCCCCCCCCCCAAAAAAAAAAAAAAAAAAAAAAAAAAATTTGGAAAACATTGTGGGCAATGACGAAATTGCTTGTAACAAGTAATTTCTTCATTTTTCACAATTTTTGCCTATCCCACCCTACCTTCTACCAACTTGCAATTATCAGTGATGGTTTAACCCATTCGAACTCAAGCCCTCCTTTTTAGGCCCCACAAGAAAAAAAGGTTTGGAAAACATTGTGGACAATGAAGAAATTGCTTGTAACAAGCAATTTCTTCATTCCCAAAAGAAGAAAAAAAAATAAATTCCATCAACTTGAAATTGTCGTCTGCAGCTTCTTTCAATTTGGACCAGTCTAAAATTTTCTTGTGTTGGAATGGGTTAAGTTTAACATATCATACAAAAATGAAAATATTTAAGAAATTTTAAAATAACAATACGAGAGCCTACTTTTTTATAACACCACAAAATCTTTATTCATTCATTGTTACATTTAACCCATTCTCACACAATGGCGTTTTTTTAAACTCCCCTCAATATGAAAGCTATGGAAAAAATTGTGGAATATGAAGAAATCGATTGTTACAATATTATCTATACATGCTTGGAATTAATATAAAGGTATTTTTATGTAGCATTAAAGTTGTTTTAGAGAGAAAAAAACAAACAAACAAACAATAAAAAGGAACGCAAGATAAGACCAATTTAGTAAGTTTTACCTTTTTCGAAGCTTTTAGGCAAAACACCAGGATTAGTTAACTATATCCTTTCGTAAACTAAAACGTTTGTTCTGCAATATCCTTGAATTTGGCCCAGTCGTCTAATAACGAGTTAAACCGCCAACTTATACTGCCCCATTATATATTTAAGGATTGCACAATCTGAAGTTTATTTCCACAATACACATGTCAGATATTTCTCAAAGTTGGTCAATATACGTGTATAATTTTGAACAATGGCATAATCTTAAATCATCAGGTTTTTTTTTTTCATTTCTTCTATTTTTCTAGATTTTCAGCAAATATTCTAATTGACTCAATTATCAATCGTTTGCTGTTTTTTCTCCACTAATCCACTGCCACTGAATTCCGCCTTTTGACGCCTCGAAAAAATTAAGTCCATAGAAAAAAACTTTGCTGGAAAAGGAGAAATTGCTTTTAATAAGCAATTTCTCTTTTTTCTCACAATGTTTTCTATATTATTTGGTATCATTCCACTGTAAACGCACTTTAAAATATCGTCTGCAACTTCTATCAATTTTGACCGGGTTAAAATTTTGTCGTCTGGTCATTGGTTAAAAGGTTCATAACTTAAAAGTAAGCAGAGAAATTCGGTATTACGATACTCATTTCGACCTAATCCACGACATGTGTATGCAATTCGACGTATAATCATTGTCCTATGTTTGCATGTATGAAACCCCCTTTTTTCGTATAGCAAAGGATAAAACAGAATCCATCAACTTTGGAAAAGGTTTCCCAAAGGACGTAAAAATCCTCTATATGCAAATGACAATAAAACGGAGTCTACTAGAAACTATTATTTTTTTCAATTTATTTCAGTGTAAAGGTGTAAATAGAAAGTTATATGACAACAATTATTTTACTATTCTGAAAAAAGTCACTTGCGAATGGTTCGTCTTCAAAAGTCGGTATCTGCAATTTGAATGTAAATCGGATTAGAAACACTCACTGAAATGTTGTACTGGTCACAACAAAACAAACAACAGTTGTAATGGAAAGGATTAAGAAAAAAATTATGAAAAACATAATATCTAGAGCTCGCACAATTTCGACCCATGTATGTGTTTGATTTTTGTCCCCTAAAGGATTTGTGTCTAAACCAGTTTCGCCTACTGCATCCTGAAACATCTCAACCGGTGTGCTTGTATACCCAGTTATACTTTCTGTGTGACTATAACACCGATTGTCCTGTTTCTCTGTACTACTGCAACGTCGTCTGGTGCTGACCTGATCTTCCGCTACTTTATTATTGACCTTGCACCTCACAATTCGTGCCATTGTAAGCATATAACCGGGAATGGCGTTGTTTGTGGTGTTGTGTGACCATCGAATGGTTATCATAGCAATAATAGTTATAATTGTACTCTGAATGGTCAGTATAACCATATATATCGCAAACACCGAAACATTCTCCGAATTCCGCGGTAGACTGTCGGAAACAATGGTAAGAAAAACGGCAAAAGCTAGAAACACAGTCACAGAAAACCCCGCTCTTTCTCCACTTTCACATGGTAACAAAAACACGAATAAATTCAGAAAGGCCAATAATATAATTGGCATTATAACAGTAAGGAAGAAGAAAAGTGGTTTCCGTTTCACCGTGAGTTGATATCTGATGGAACTTTCTCCGTGGTTGTCTTCTATGGACCATTTTGTACCCAGTAGTTTCCAGGTCGAACTTGGTATATACTCTCTTAGGTCGATACCTAAAGAACCTCCTTTCATCGTAACCTGGAAAACATACAGCTAATATGGAAACCGTTTCTAACGATGATCAATATGATATATTTGCCCCTAGCACAGCCAGAAAAAAATCATACCCTATTAACACATACTGGTACAGTTTTACATCACAGTTATTCATAAGTACATTTTTCTCTTATCCCCTAAACTCTCGATTTATACATTGAGGTAACTACCAGCCTAGTTTAACATATATTAATCGCATTTCTCTATCTTTCTAAATATCTTTCTGTGATTTTTCTTACGCGTCTACTTCCAAAACTAATGGTATTTTGTTAGGGGGTTGTGGTTGGAAGGATCGACAGTAAATTATAAAAGGATATGGCCTGACCCCATGGTTGTACTATTGTATTAATGTAAAAGGGCCATGACTTGATTTCCGCCTATTGGATTAGATTCCCTTGTATAAACCCCTTGTTTAAGCGAGCAAGTCATTGCAGGATATTGGTATTACCTATAAATGCGTACACCTTCTTTAGACCACTAGATTTTTGTTGTCTCTTAACCCTTCCCTACAATCCCTAATTTTTTGTGCTTGAGAAAACATTGTGGAAGGAGAAGGCATTGCTTGTTACAAGCAATTTCTTCTTATCCAACAAGATTTCCTATCATATTTGATGGTTACTTTTTGAATTGTACCTTCCGCACAGTTTCGTCTTTTACCCCTGGACAAGTCTAAAATTTTGAGGAAAAGATAGTAAAGGATTAACGTGAATCCATTCGCATGGCAGGTTCAAATATTAGTTTTTAAGATGCCGCTTTAACGTTGACTTTGAAATTTGAGCTATATAATATCGATATACAAGGGGAAGTTTGATGTGTGCTGCTGACTTCGTTATGTCACTCCTGTTGTAGGAACCATATCTTTTTATCAGTCAATTTCTCAATATTCACGGAATTCTAACCCAACCTATATACACGCGGATATGGTAACGTCGCCTGGCTCTGCAATGTCCGATGATCTTACTTACTGCTGCTACTGCTATTTTTTTTATCCTTTCCTGTTCAATCCCCGTTTTTACGTCCCTATGAATTTAAAATTAAGAAAACATTGTAGAAAAAGAGGATATTGCATGTAACAAGCACTTTTCTATTTTACCACAATATTTTCTACCCTACTTAAAATTGATTTTTCAAATCAAATCCTCTTTGCATTTTTGCAAAACGTTTTAATTTGGATAGGTATAAAAAATGTCAAAGCAGGAAAGGCTTATATACAACTAAAACGCGATTTTCCATGAGACAGAAAAATGGAAAAACTTTGTGTATTATATCTTACTATTTCTTAATTCTAATTACATTGTTCTTTTCGTGTTCAGTTTCTGTAAATATTAAAGCTTCTTTTTCAATTAAAAATGCCAAGTGTCAAGAAGGGTCTTTTGCTTTATTTGTAAAAAAATAAACAACAACAACAAACAAACAAACAAACAAAAAAAACCACACCAGTTTGCTTCAGGTTTTTCCAATAAAATCGATATGCCAACGCGTTCTATTTTTAGCTAGCAAAGCGTCAGCTTTGATAGTTTAAGTTAACAGACAAACTTTTGAGGTCGTCTCAAAGTTCAACGAGTGCAAACTGTCACTGGAGGCTTAACCACTAAATCTGTTAAATGCCTACGCCATAAAAAATAGTTCTTATGTATTTCAGAAATATTGCAAATTCTATTCAAATTGTAGAGAACTCTGTCAAAAGCTTGCTATTTAACCCATTCCCAATCAATTCCGCATTTTAAGCATTTGGAAAAATGCTTTGGAAAACATTGTTGACAATGAAGAAATTGCCTGTACAAGCAATTTCTTCAATGTCCACAATGGTTTCTACCAAACAAGGGAGAGTTTTCTAAATTCAACCATGCTTTGCTAGCTTACAGTACTTTCAGTACTTTGATTAGAACTTGTACAAATCGATTCAATAAAGTCTTAGTGTTACAAATGATGACAGTAATACAATTTTTTGTCCCCATTAACTGAATACGGACCTCTAATTGTGTGTAGCTCAAAGCTATAAAATCAAGAGAGCATGTCTGTACATCGAAAGGGAAGTAAGTGATGTCAAATGTGCATGTAGACTGAAATACCTGGAATGAGAAATGGTAACAATTCATGTACTTAGTTTAGAGTTCCATAATAAAAAACGACCCTAACAAAAACAAACAAGCAAACGATCGTAAATTGCTCGTGTTTGGGTCGGAGTTATTATTTAAAAATTGGGTTAAGAGATGAAGAGAATATTTTTTTGTTTTCATGGAGGTATGAACCGAAAAACCTTATCACACTGTATGAATATGCGAAGCGAAAACATACATTGTGTGATTAGGTTTTACGATTCATACCTCCATGAAAACAAAAACTATTCCCTTCAATTCTTAAATTTAAAGCATCGAGCGAAAAAAACAAAAGCTTTAAAAATTTTGATACCTTTTGTAGGGGACTATTTTGTGCGGAGGCATACAAATCGCTGCGTGCTCAAATTTTGTTCATGGAGTTATGATTTTTTTTTTTGACCAATCAGACGGCTCGTTTTTGATAGACGAAACTAAAAATTATATCATTAAGATAACACCACAAATCGATTTCTACAAGCTTATTGTCCGATCATCTCGACATTCTACTTATCATTATCCGAAAGGTAAGTTACTTGTCTCTTCTCAAATATTCTTGGAATACCGAAAAGGTTCGGACAGGAAAGATCTCTACCAAAACATACAGTTCCGATCTATCTTACCGTCCTGAATCTTTTTTCGCAGGGCCCTTCGTTTTCCACCAGAGTTGTCCGATCGTCAACCAATTTTAAGATTCCTTACAAGACAACCGAATACATAGATAACTGGTCCAGCCCTCGTACCTCCTACATGACTGTTAAACGGAGGAAACGTCTCTTTCCTCGAATGTCCTTACCTCGAGTACACCCTACCTCAATCGCCCATCACCTCGAATGTCCCTTGCCTCAAAATGTCTTTTACCTCGAATGTCCATTAACTCTAATATACCCTACATCAATTGTACATTAATACGAATGTCCCTTACCTGGAAAATCCTTACCTCAACTGTACAATACCTCAAATGTCCCTTACCTCGAATGGATGCCATAATACAGTACCGTCAAATGAGACCTCAACATTAAGTGTATCAACACCTAGTTCATTGTATTCGAAGACCGAGTTTCCGAGGGATACGTCTGGTTTCCAGATTGTGGACTGAAAAAGTACGAACACAAAACGTTTTGTATTATTGTGGGAAAAGAAGAAATTACTTGTTACAAGCAATTTTCCTGTCGTCAGCAACTTCTCTCTATTCAAACCAGTCTGAAAGTTTGTTGTCTGGTAATATATTAAGATTGACATTTCATACAAACATATATAGAAAACGTTTTATAAAGCTAACTCGTTTAATAAAATGTATAGAAAACAAGAGCGGTGCATATACGCCCTAAGGGGCTTGTCAGTAACCTTGGCTTGTCAGTAGCCTGAGCTTGAATGATTTGTCAATAGAAAGATCTTATTACCTGAATAATACTGTTTACACTTGAGAAATAAGACAGCTTTATAATAACTTATCATTCAACATCATGTACAATGATTACATTCTATAATTTGAATAGAATTGACATAAAAATTACATTGACCAGTGACTTTGAAACAAGTTTCAACAGAAAGTACTCACTACAAGCAATAACAAGAGGACCATGATGGTCCTAAATCGCTCCCCTGAGTACGATGGTTCATGGCTTTATGATATAAACAAAATAGCAAATCCCTCTGTCTAATTATGTTGGAGAAGATGTTTAAGGATTTCTCTTTTAATCCTAGGTATA